>ML675621.1:10710168-10789641 GCA_007922155.1 Mesoclemmys tuberculata
GCCCTCGCCGCCGCCCGCCGAGCCCCCTCCTACCGCCCGCCTCACCGCCGCCCGTACCCTCCCTCGGCTCGCTCCCCCCTGCCCCCGCGGGGAGACCCTGAGGCAGGGGCCGCTGCTCCGGGGCAGGGCTCAAATAAACGTCCGTGTCCTTCCCCCTCACCCGCCCCCCCAGCAGCCGAAGGGCGCCCGGGGCGCGCGGGTCCTTTGTCCGGTCCCGCCCGGCTCGGCGGTGCCCGGCGGAGGGACAGACCCTGGGGGACAGGCTGGCCCGTGCCGCGCTCCTGCGGACCGGGCTGGGCTGTGGAGGCCGGGGCGGTCAGAGAGCCGAGGCGGGCGCTGTTCCAGGGAGCCTCTGCTGGCGCACAGGCCCCGGGTGCAAGCTGGTGGCAGGTCTCTCTGGGCCCCTTCAGCCTGCTGCCCTCCCCAGCCAGGCCTGGGGTATCCCTAGCCAGCCTGCCCTGCGCGGGACCCCTGCTGTGCTTGAGGGGCCTGAGCCACACTAGCAGGGACAGGCCCTGCCCTGCGGTGACAGTAGCGGGGTCTGACGGGGTTGTCATGAAATGCTCTAATATCCTGGCTTTCTAAATGGGTGTCTGCAAGGAGACCTATGACCCCTAAAGGGTCTGAGCGTAATCCTTTGCTCCTGGTGCAGCTTCTCCGAGAACATGACATGGCTTGTTGGGCTGATTCACAGCTGAAGGGCTGACTTGCAGCTGGAGTCCATGAGCAGGGAACTCTTGTAACCCAGCCAACTAGATAGGCTCGGTGCCTGGGCCTGGCACAGCGGGGAGGTGTCAGGCGACTGGCTCCATTTGGTGATCTGAATGCCACACCGTGGCAGGGGAACAGAAATTCCTGGCTAACGCTGCCTCCCTTGTCCCACAGGTGTATTTTGATCTGCGGATCGGGGATGAGGATGTTGGACGAGTCGTGATTGGCCTCTTTGGGAAGACGGTCCCAAAGACTGTGGAGAACTTTGTTGCCTTGGCCACAGGAGAGGTGAATGGACCCCTGAGCAATGGCCCTCACTTCAGTTTTCAAACTCACCAAAGTTGCAGTGTGCCATTAAGCTGAAGTTGGTTTTAGCCCTGGTGTGTATACTCACCCCTGCCTCCAGGAGCAGGGAGAAAGTCAGGCACTGGGGCTAGGGACCAGCAGGGAGCTCGCCCTACCAGTACAGGGACATCCACTGTTGGTAGGCAGAATCCATGTTAATTACAAGCCAGACATGGTCAGTGGTTGAGCAAACTTTCCGTCTGCTTGCTGGAGTGTGCCAGCTCCCTAGGATGCTGGGTGAAAGGGTAATTATCCCAGGCAGGCTCATCGTCAGTGCCACTTCTGTGGGGCCAGGAGAGTTATGCTCAAGATTATCCTCAATATACTTGAGGGGTGTGTTGCCTCAGCCACAAAGAACGGTAGAAGGTCCAGCAGCTGTGCTCAACTGGCGCACAAACCCCACTTCTTATACCCCCCATTTCTAGTTCTGCCTGGGGGAAAGAAGGGGTGAATGGGGGAGCATGTGCTAAACTGGGGGAGGCACCCAGACTCTTCCCAGTCTCCTGCTGCTGAGCTTCCTATGAACCGAACCTCAAGGGAGTGGCCGTGCTGCATGCCCCATTTTATTACATGACTGGCCATGAAAAGGCTGAAGCCCAAGGCCCAAGAGTGAGATTTCTGAGTGTGATGTGGATGCCTGTTTTCCCATGGGTAAGGCGGGGAGGTTCTGCGCACAGCTGTCCACCACAGAGAGATCAAGTCCCTCATTGGGTCCCGGCACTTGGAGCCTGATTCTTGTTCACCTCCCTGCAGCAGAGGAATGTAGTGTTCTCCAGCAGAGCCCTTGGCTCCAGTCGCTTGGTCAGTGTGGTGAGCGCTGGGGCCTTTCAGTGGGAGTTGGGAGTCTAACTCTTTTTGACCCTTCTAACAATCACAGCCTCAGCTTTGCCTTGCACTGGGACTGGAGACAAGACCTGCTACTCTCTGGGCTTGCCGGGGGCTAAAGGTCTTGGACCCAGAGCTGGGGTGAGCTGGAGAAGATCTGAAATTGCCCCTACCCATCCAACCAGCCCTTGCCCAATTGCCTACCTCAGCACTGAATTTGCTTCTCTCCTGGTAATTGCTGCTCAGCCAGTGTCCCAGCCTCCCCCTCAGCCTTCCTGCAGCTTCAGGCATCTAGTGCTGCAGGATGAGTCGCATTTGGAAGGTTTCTTCCCAACCGTGGGGGCCAGAGAGAGAAATGGAGACTCCATGCTGTAGCCTGAGATTGCTACCAGTAGGAAGAACTGGCTTCTCCCACAGGCTCCACCTGCCTGGTCTCTGGGGAGCACCTCCTTGGGGCAGTGGCCAAGCAATGAAGGGGTAATGGGGGTGGAGCAATCCCTTAGCCATTGCCCAGGCGCACTCCTCGCCCAGCCTCATGCTCGCTCTCCTCTCTTCCAGAAAGGGTTTGGGTTCAAGAACAGCAAGTTCCACCGCGTGATCAAAGACTTCATGATCCAGGGAGGAGACTTCACTCGTGGAGACGGCACCGGAGGTAACATGGCTTGCGACACCTGGCCAGTGTCCTGTGCGCCAGGCCATGAGCCTTGCTCGTGGAGTCCCTCAGGCTGCGAATCTGCTGCACTTGCCCAACACTCTGCAGGGCCGCTTTGCACGTAGAGGAGGAGTTCTGAGTCCTGTCATGCCCAAGCAGGGGCACTGCACTCAGACTGTTCCACGGACACCGCCCCATGAGCCGACATCACCATTGGTAGGGCCTCCAGAGAAGGGTGCCCCAGTGAGCAGCCAGCCCTGAGCTGAAGCTCCTCCCATCAGCTGGTGTAACCAGACCTCACTGAGAGCGGGCACAATGTCGGGGATTCAAATCCATCCCATCCCAGTGTCCTGGCACCTCTGTCACCAGCTGGGCCTGTCTGCCAGCACAAGGTGCCTGAAAGCCTTTGTTAAGTGACCATCTGGAGTGCGGGAGTGTATTCTTGTCATTTCTCCACATGCATCTCTCCCCCTGCAGGGAGCATTCCCCAGGGAAGAATGCCCCTGTACAATAAGAACGACCATGTTGGGCCAGACCAACGGTCCATCTTGCCCAGTAGCCTGGCTCTGACAGTGGGTAAAGGCAAATGCTTCAGAGGGAATGAACAGAACAGGGCAGCTATCGACTGGTCCGTCCCGTCATGCACTCCCAGCTTCTGGCAGTCAGAGGCTTAGGGACATCCTAAGTATGGGGTTGTGTTCCTGATTCTCTTGGCTAATAGCCATTGATGGACCTATCCTCCAGGAATTTATCTAGTTCTTTTTTGAACCCCTTTATACTCTTGGCCTTCACAACATCCTCTGACAAGGAATTCCACAGGTTGACTGTGCGTTGTGTGAAGAAATACTTCCTTTTGTTTTAAACCTGCTGCCTATTCATTTAATTTGGTGACCCCTAGTTTTTGTGTTATGAGGAGTAAATAACAGTTCCTTATTTACTTTCTCCATACCACACATAATTGTATAGATCTCTTATCAATTCCCCCCCCTTAATCTTCTCTTTTCCAAGCTAAAAAGTCCCAGTCTAATTAATCTGTCCTCATATGGAAACTTTTCCATACCCCTAATCATTTTTGCTGCCGCTGCACATAGAGTGGATGTTTTCAGAGAAATATCCACAATGACTCCAAAAACTTTCTTGAGTGGTAACAGCTAATTTATTTAATTAATGTAGTTAATTAATTAACTAATTAACTGAGACACTGTCATTTTGTATATCCAGATAGGAGTATGTCTTTCAAGATGCATTTACATTTATCAACATTGAATTTCATCTACCATTTTGTTGTCCAGTCACCCAATTTTGTGAGATCCCTTTGTAACTCTTCACAGTCTGCTTTGGATGTAACTATCTAGTAATTAGTATCTTAACCTAGTAGTTTTGTATCATTTGCAAATTTTGCCACCTCACTATTTACTCCTTATTCCAGATCATTTCTGAATATGTTGAATGTTACTGGTATCAGTACAAATAAATCTCTGAAGGAAACTATTCACTTCTGTCCATTGTGAAAAAACTGACCATTTATTCCTACCCTTTGTTTCCTATCTTTTAACCTGTTACTGATCCAGGAGAGGACCTTCCCTCTTATCCTATGACCACTAACTTTGCTCAGAGACTTTGGTGAGGGACCTTGTCAAAGGCTTTCTGAAAGTCCAAATATACTATAATCATCCTTGTCCACATGCTTGTTTCACACCCACAAAGAATTCAAATAGATTGGTGAGCTATGATTTCCCTTTATAGAACTCTTGTTGACTCTTCCCCCAACAAATTGTATTCATTTATGTGTCTGATAATTCTGTTCTTTACTATAGTTTCAACCAATTTGTCTGGTCCTGAAGTTAGGTTTACCAGCCTGTAATTGCCAGGGTTGCCTCTGTAGCCTTTTTTAAAAAGCTGCCTCACATTAGCTATTCTCCAGTCATCTGATACAGAAGTTAATTTAAGCAGCAGGTCACATTCCACAGTTAGTTCTGCCATTTCATATTTGAGATTCTTCAAATGTCTTGGGTGAATACAATCTGGTCCTGATGACTTAAACTTTATCAGTTTGTTCCAAAACCACCTCTATTGACACCTCGGTCTGGGACAGTTCCTCAGATTTGTCACCTAGAAAGTGTGGCTCAGGTTTGGGAATCTCCCTCACATCCTCTGCAGTGAAGGCAGATACAAAGATTTCATTTAGCTTCTCTGCAGTGGCTTTGTCTTCCTTGAATTCTTCTTTAACATCTCAATTGTCCAGTGGCCCCACTGATTGTTTGACAGGCTTTCAGCTCCTGATGCACTTAACATTGGTTTTGCTGTTAGTTTTTGTCTTTTACTAGTTGCTCTTCAGGTTCTTTTTTGGCCTGCCTAATTATACTTGACCTGCCAGTGTTTAAACTCCTTCCTGTTTCCCTCAGTAGGATCTGACTTCCAGTTTTTCTAGGGTGCCTTTTTGTCTCTAACCACCTCCTTTAATTCTGCTTTGCAATGGGGGGTGTGTTTTAGTCATTTACTATTGTTTTTTTTAATCGAAATTGAGGCTGTATTTTGGTGTCTTTTTGTGTGTGTAGTTTCCCTTTTTCAGGTTAAATGCTACTGTGGTAAACTTTTCTATTCTCTCCCTCGCACCCCAAACATGTTAAATGTAATCATATTATGGTCGCTGTTACCAAGCAGTTCAGCTGTATTCATCTCTTGGGCCAGATCCTGTGTGCCACTTAGGACTAAATCAAGAATTGCCTCTCCCCTTGTGGGTTCCAGGCCAGCTGCTCCAAGAAGCAGTCATTAATGGTGTCTAGAAATTTTATATCTGCATCCCATCCCATCTAGCTCGGAGTCTCAAGAGATCTGCAAACTTTGCACCCAGCACATGGTTCTCTTGATTATTGCAAACCCAGCTCTTTGTTTTTTTAATGATCAAATCCTCCATTATTATTACCTGTCTCTTCCTAATAACTGGGGTCCCCTTCCCTGGGGGGCATTCTCAGTGTGAGAGAACACCATGACATCATCTGGAAGGAGGGTCCCAACCATGGGATCATTTCCCTCTGCTCCACTTTGATTTTCTTCTGCCTCGAGACTTTCCTCCTCCTCAGCAGCACAGAGGCTGTCAGACTGGGGGAGTGCGCGGGGCCCTGCTCTCCTGTGTCCCAGAAAGTCTCATTGCTGCATCTCTCTGTCTCCTATAGCTCCTCCAGTTCAGGCCCCAAGTGCCTATACTCAAGCTCTAAGGGCGGGGAGCTGCTTGCACCAAATGCATACACATGCCACCTGCCCACAAGGCAGACATGCTGCATTCAGTGCTTTAGACTGGGCACCGCTCGTTCTGCTGCTGGACTTATGCCTGCAGCATTTTTACTCTTGCAGCTTTTGGGGTGGAAAGAGGGCTTGATTGGCGTAAGTTTAGAGAACATTAGGGTGTCTGGTTTTCACGCTCACTCTCTAAACTCCATTGCAAAACTCTTTTGCTCATTAGCTCCTCTGGTTGTTTGCGATGATACGCAGCAAGCGCATAGCCAACAAACCCCCCCAAGGTCACATAGTCACTCCTACTCCCCTGGGAAAACTGTTTGCTGCTCCTGTTCGCTAGCTGTAGTGAGGGTTCCTTGGTGCAGCCTGTCTTGGCTCCCTATCCTGGTACTTGCACTGGCAGGCCCATGGCAAAGGGTGGGTATTACATGCCCTAACAGTTCAGTCTCCGTAGGGGAGCCCTGGCCATTGCTCCTTACACAGAAACTAGGCAGGCTTCGGCCTGGGCCCCTTCCCTCTTATTTATTCCTAAAGCTGAGCCACTGTGGCTCAAGCAGAGCCTAGTTCATTGCTCCTGATCTATGTTGTGACTTGCAGAGAGGGTGGGTGTCTAGTGAGCATCCAGCTCCTTGCTCCTGCCGTGGGAGCGCTCCATGGAGCGGGACCTGTCCTTGCATGTTTGGAAAGTGCCTAGGCACATCACTGCTCTCTGCCACAGCTCAATGCCCCCTGTAGCCTGCCAGCAAGGGGCTCCCTGCCCTAGCTCTGTGGCACTTCCCATCCCTCCCCACAGGGTGTGTAAATGGAGGGAGGAGCTGAGCTCTGCATGCTGGGGTCGATGCCGATCCTGTGGTGCTCTGGTGGAGGGATTTTCTTTTTCCCCTGATGGAGGCTGCTGCTTCTGGCCATCCTAATGTTCCTCGGGTGCCAGCAGTGGGAACTGACCTGTGTGGAACCCACTGTTGTAAGCTGCTACTCTTCTTGTTGGCAGGGAAAAGCATCTATGGCGACCGTTTCCCTGATGAGAACTTCAAGCTGAAGCACTATGGGCCTGGCTGGATCAGCATGGCCAACGCTGGCAAGGACACCAATGGCTCCCAGTTCTTCATCACCACAGTCAAGACCCCCTGGCTGGATGGCAAGCACGTGGTGTTCGGCAAAGTTCTGGAAGGGATGGTAAGGAGGGAGCCATAGCCCTGGGGGGAATATGCCTGGGGTGGGAGAATCACCCTCCATGGGGCAAAGCTGTGCCATAAAGAATGGGGTCTGGGCTGCAGATTAGACCTTGCTAAGGGGCCAGGCACACCCCATAACGGCTACATCCCTGGGAAGGGGCTGAAGGGGGTTAGTCCACCATCATCCTAGCTCCTGTTCTCTGGAGCAGGACTGAGGTGAGACGGGAACAGCTGGGAGTTAGACACAGGTGGTCTGCTGGCGAGGGGTCTGTCCTGGCCCCAGCAATGTGCACAGGGGGGTCCCAGGCCCTTGGCATTAGGCACGTCCAACCTCACTGTGGGTGTCGCCTAGGACGTGGTGAGGAAGGTGGAGAACACCAAGACGGACAGTCGGGACAAGCCCCTGAAGGATGTCACCATCGCTGACTGTGGCATCATCGAGGTGGAGAAACCATTTGCCATTGCCAAGGAGTGATCCCCATGCCAGCAGCAGGGTGGGCCAGGCTGTACTCTGCAGGACCCCTTGGATCGAGCTGCCCGCTCGGTGAGCAGCAGATGTACCCTCCCGCCTGGCATCCCTGCCTGTTCTCTTAGCCCAACACAGTGTGCCAGGCCAGCCGAGGAGACGGGGGTTCTTCACTTTTGTAAGAAGCACATGCACCAATAAATGTGATCAGTGTTTTTATAGCCCTGCCTGCAGCCTGCTTACTATAAAGTCTTCCCTGGGCTTGGCCTAGGCCCTGCACCTGCCCCCCTCTGCTTCAGTAGGTCCAGCCCAAGGGCCTGTGCAGGGCAACCACCTGCCTTTTGCTGCTTTTATGCCTGGGACAGGGGCTGTCATGTGAACAGGGAGGCCTTGCTGCTGGTCTGTCCCTCAGCTGGGCAGGGGCTGCACTTCATGCTGATGTTGGCATGATCCATGGGATGCCCCCGCCTCTGCTAGCGCGCACAGTCCTGCTGGCAGGGCTCTGGCCAGCCCTTTATGCACAAGAACATCAGGCAGCCAGGCTGCGGTCTTCTCACCTTTGAGGCCAAACAGGGTCACATAGACCGTCCTCCCCCAGCACTGAGCTTGCTCTGGGCCATGGAGCCTACAGCCAGATAAACACAGGGCAGCAGCCTTCTCCTACCTAAACCTGAGTGATTTATTGCATACACACATCTGCAAAACTGCCTGACAGAGGCAAGCCCTTGCCCTGGGGGTCCTGTGGGAGGCAGGGACACCACCATAGGCTCCATGTAGCATGGTAGAACTGCTCCAGGAGGTGCAGCCATTGCACTGTGTAGGCAGCCCGAGTGCAGGTGTCCCACCTTCCACTCCCTGTGGCTGTGGCCTCCATCACTGCTTGGAGCTTGGCCAGAGCAGGCATGCCTCAGTGCTGCCAGAGCAGATAGCCTGTGGCCTGACAACTTCCAACTCCTTACAGGTGCCTAAGGAAGTCAGCTCCACCGCCCTGTGCATCAGGTGCCTGCCCCCATGCTCAGCAGCATCTCCCCCTTTTCTCCACCCCCCGAGTCCCCGGAGAGGGGAAGGCACAGTGGCAGAGATACTGGAGCGATCCCTTGCGAGGACCAGCCAGGCAGTGCTCACTCCACTCCTGCAAATGAAGCCCCAGCACTGGCTGCTGGCCGGCTGAGCGAGCGGGACGCTGGCAGGCACTGGGGAGCCACCTTCATCCAGCAGGAGCTGGCTGGTGCGTAGAGGCCTTGCAACACCCCCCTCAGAACGATGTTTGGGAGCAGCTCTGCAAAACAGGAGAGGAGAGAGTTAAGGCAGCAGCACAACCCTTCCCAGGCAGCCACAGAAAGCCTAAAACTGGAGCAGAGCCCTGAACTGGACTTCTTTAATCCTGCTAGTACAGCACCAGCACCTGTGGGATCCCCGTCCACTGCAGGGCTCTGGCCTACAGCACTTAAAAGGGTGATGGGGTACCAGAATCAGTTCTCCAGCCTTGCTGCTGTGCCAGGTTTGTTGCAAGGCATAAAATACCAAGAAGGGAAGACCTAAGAATGGAACAGCAGCTAACCTATTCCAGCCATCACCCACACCCTGCTGGCCCAGCTCCAAGAAGCCCTTTACAAGCTGAGCCACGTTCTAGGCTGCTGTATCCCCCCCAGGACAGACACTGAGCCCCGTCCCTCTGTGCAAAATCACTTCACACCCAAACACAGGCTGCTCCTCTGGCATACAACATGTTTTCCAGCAGCTCTGCATGGCAGGACATGAAGAGCACTGAATGCTTCTGGAATGACTAAGGGAGGAAAGGGGGCATTAGGGCAGCAGAATAGATGCCCACTGCAGTTTGGCAAAAGCTTCCCCTGAAAACCCCAGGGCCATTGGTTTGAAAGGTGCCGCTGGGGGCCAAACATGTTTTTCTATCTTCTCACAAAGCCTTCCCCCCTCTTCTTCCCAGCCTTTGAGGGACAGACGCAGCAGGGCATTGGGCCCTTGGATGGTTAAAAGAGGCCTGGAATGGCTCTTCTCTCCTGGAGCCCCTGCAGGGGCAAGATGCCAGGCTGCACAAGAGGAAAGAGTTCAGGCCCCCTTCAGATCTTTGTTCCTCTTGGTTTTATTAAACGGGCCCTTTGGGGAAGCAGATGCTCCAGGTAACGCTCACATGGCTGTTGTGTAGCAACAGTTATGGAACCTTTAACCTCGCACACTGGCTTGGCCAAGTGTGTTGCAAAGGGGCCCTTTTGCTGCAAACAGGAGAGGCGAGAACACAGGTGGGGCAGCACCTGAAAGTACTCCCCTTCTTTGTGAAGGGACCCAGCTGTCAGGATGCCAGCTCCCTTCTGGAGTGGTGAACACTGGGAAGAGACCTGCGCAGGAACAGGGGGCCCAGAGCCCTTAGCCCGGCACACTGCATCACATGCCCCTGCCCCGGCCTTACCTGTGGGAGAGGGGAGCACGTAGGGGTCGTTGTGGAAGCTCATAACCGGCCGGTGGGAGAGCAGGAAGCCATGGCTGCAATGAGAGGAGGAGGAGGACCTGGCTGTTCAGGGGCAGTGACGGGGGGCTAGTGAGAGCAGTCCCATGGCCTCCCCATGCAGCCTCTCCCTGGCCTGGGTCCTGGCAAGGCACATTCTTGCCCATCTGGATGGGGGCAGGCTGGGGCACCCAGGTTCACTAGTGGCCAGTGGAGCTCTCGCTCACCTGCACGGTAGCTCCAAGCCCCAGGACAGCTTCTCTTTTGCTCTAAAGGGGGCACAGGGGACAGCTGGGCTCCTCAGTGCAGCCCATCTTCCCATCGGGGCACAGCAGATTCCCTTCTACGCAGGGACCTAGACAGAGCCATGGGGGGGGGGTCCATAGTCCGCTGGGCCAGCAGCAGAGCAAGCAGTTTGGCAAGGGATGGGGAGAGCTGCTCTAGAAGCAGCCAGCCACGAGGGGGTGCCCTTGCTCTTCAGGCGGCCCAGGTGGAACCCCAGCTGGCAGAGACAAGCCCAGTGGCCTGACAGGATGAGGGGGCTCCGGCAGCGAGCCGGGACCCTCCCTTCCCAGCCAGTACTCGAGGAGGCCGACCATCAAGTGGGAGCCCTGCCATCAGCGCCCTGTGGCAGAAGCAAGCCCCAACAGCAGAGCTGGGAGGAGAGGTCAGAGGCGAAGGAGGATTTGCCTTCTCTCCTCGGAGCAGAGGCCATGCACAGAGCTGCAGGAGAACAAAGCCGGGGGAGTGGCAGGCGACAGGTGTGGCCCCCCGCATACGTTAGGCAGAGCGGAGGGAGAGCCAGCCAGCCTGAGACATCGGCCAGGCGCCTCTCATCCCTGGCGGCGTTTGCACAGACAGTAGTTGCCTGAACTTGAATCTATCCTGGGTGGAGGAGCACAAGTTCAACAGCTGTTCAGTGCTGGGGCACTAAGGGCAGGGCTTCGGATAGCGCCCCTGCTCTGCTGCACAGGTGGGAGGCCACGGGCTCTTGTACAGGGCCAAGGGCCAGGCAAACAAAGGCAGAAATCCCCATGGGAAGACACTGCCCCGCACCAGGCAGCAGCCTGCCTTCCTGGGAGCAGGAGCAGTTAGCCCCTTTTCACAGATGGGGAAATGGCATCCCAGAGAGGGGACGGGATCTTTCCAGGGTCACCCAGCAAGTCACTGGCAGAGCTGGGTTTAGAACCCAGGAGCCCCCTGCTCCGGCCACTGGGCAATGCTGCCTCCCATGCACAGGGGAGGCACCAAGGCAAGAGTCCCCAAACTACAGCCGCAGACCGCATCTGGCCCACAGACACATTTTGACTGGCCTGGCTCCCCCCTCCTGGCCCCACCCCTCTCCCACATGGGCCTAGTGGCACCACCCCCCTCCCACGTGACATGGGCTCAGCGCCTGGCCGGGAGCCACGCCATCAGAGCCCGACTGAGTGGAGTGGCCCCCACAGCTGAAAGTTTGGGGACCCCTGCACCAAGGAATTGCTCGAGCTCCCTGATGTCACTAGTTCCCTGGAGACTGGGGCTTCCACCCCGGGTGCTCCAGGCCTTGGGCTACTCACTCCAGGCTGCTGGCCTTGGCATCCTGCTGGAAGTGCCTGAGCTTCAAGAAGTCCAGCAGTTCCTTAGGCAGCTCCTCGTTGTAGTACAGGACCCCCTGCAGCAAGCACAGACCGGCCGGTTAGAGCTGCCAGAAGCCCCTTGCCGCACGGTGGAGGGACGCCCCCGCAGAGTGTCCTGGGCCTTCCGAAGAGAGCGAGCCCCAAAATCCACTCGGGGCTGAAATCCGGCCTAGGAGTCAGCCAAAGCCCCCAGCCTGGCGGGGTGCGACATCCTACCTGCATGTAAATCTCCAGGCCCTGCCGCCGCTGCTCCTGCACCTTCGACATCCAGTTGGGGACTCGCTTGGGGGGGAACTCTGGGACCTTGCATGTCTTCCTTATCTAGGGCAGAACATGGCATTGCCATCAGACCCACTCCGTCTGCCGGTGGAGCCAAGGGACACTGCCGCCCTGCGCTAGAGGCTGTGTTCTGGGGAATCCATGCTCCACACCACGGCAGGCGGCCCCCACCCACCCTGACAGGTAGCAGCATTGGGCCACTTCAGGGGCTACAAGGCCCACACCCTTCCAATGTTACACGCCAGCCACTGAGTCATCTGTTGGGTGGTCCCACTGTGTCCACCCCTCCTGCCAGAATCCTCTATTGGGGTGGTGCTGGTGGGCCCCCAGAGGGAGTGCGTGAGCACCCCAGGGAGATAACACAGGTCCCCTTGTCACAGTGACGGACACAGGCAGGCAGTGCCGTGTCCTTACACTCGGTCACATTTTCAAGCCTTTTTTTTTAATCCCACCTACCCGCTCCTGTCCCGCAGGGCTGTGGACAGGGACGCGGCTTCCCTAGTAACTGGCATGCGCCCAATCCGTGAGCCTACCCTGGAGGAGCAGAACGCGGACAGGGAGACATCCAGTGACACACGTGCAGAGGATGTGCTGCCAAAAAGCACGTTTGTGGGAGTTAATTCCTCAGAGCCCAGCAGGGGACCGGTCAGTCCCCCTGGGTTTGCCGTGCAGCGCAGGAGGCAGCAGGGATCACAGGGAGTTCATTTAACCCCCCGCTCCGCATCCCCAACTGCTCGCCGGGCCGAGGCCTTCCCCAGTGTTGGTTCAAGGCCAGTCCTCACCCTTTTATGCAGGGCATGGAATTCGCTGTAGCGCTTTTCAAGGCTATGCTTCCGGCCATTGCACAGCACCTCCACTGTAAACACCTGCAACGGCAGAGGGGAGACGTGAGACGGGCCCGCCAGGCTCCAGCCTGAGAGCGGAAATAAGAGCACCTCGTGCCCAGTGCCTCCCCCCATGCTCTCCCCCCAGCTGCCAGGCTTGGCGAAACTGCAGCGTTTGCTTAGCCCTGAAAGCGGTTCCCTGAGCCCTCTCCCAGAATGCACTGCAGCGTGCAAGCACAATTCAGGCTCCCGCTGAAGCAGCATCACAAAAGGCTCTTTCAGAGCCAGCCTGGCTCCGCTCCCCAGTGCCGGGCTGAGAAGGGAGCAGCTCCACTAGGTAAATCCCCCTCTCACAGAGCGCTGTGCAGCCACTCCTAGCATTTCAAACTGGCTGAAAGGCCCCATGCAGCCAGCACAGCTCGGCTCGCTGAGCTCAGGGACCCATCGCGTCTCCCACGCTCGCGCACCCTGCACGCAGCACAGACGGGGCGACGCTGCCACCCTCACGTTTCGAGTGGAGCATGCGCTGCGTGAGCAGCGCCCAGCGACACCCTAGTCCCACCAGGGCAGTGCCTCCAGCTGACCCAGCTTGGGGTGGGCAGGACATAGCCTGGAACTGGGCCCAAACACCAGGGTTAGCACCTGCCTGTCGGAGAGTGTCAGATCAGCTGTCAGCACCGCATCACATTGGCATAATCGCCCCTGCAGCAGCACACCGGCCTGCGGAGCGAAGAGCTCCCCGGCCACGGCAGTGCAGAGGTCTCCCATCCAAGGGCTGGTGTGTTAAACCCCGCTCAGCGTATGCAATCTGACAAAACCCTCTCCCCCATGGCCGCACAGGTGCACGTTGTGCGCGCCCACGTCCATCTGACACATGGCAGCGGGGAGAGCCGAGCTAACGCAGCAACGTTGTTGTCACCAGCGTTCGCGTGAGCTCGCAGGCGTCTGCTTCCGCCACGTTCACCCCCCTCGTGTGTTCATTTCGCTCCTCCGAGCGTCAGCCGCAGCTCACGCAAACACTGAAGGCAGCGGGGCGCACGTGTTCCCGCTCCGGAATCGGACCTGGTTCTCTGGCTGGACAACTGAATAGGATGGGGTCTGTTCGCTGCCCAACACAGCAAGAGGACAGGACCCCGAAACCCTGCAGAGAGCCCTGGCACACAGCCAGGCAGGGACGTGGCCATGTGCCCCCCAGCTGGGATGGTACACAATTACCAAGCACCCTGTAGTGACACACAACAAATTCCAACTCCGCACCCAGCCTCGATGGCTCAGAGCAGCCTCGCCTCCTGTGACACTTCAGCCAAGGCCCGGGCAGCCAGGAAGGAGAGTGTTTGACATCCCTCAGGGGGCCCCGTCAGCTCCTCACCACCCCACAGGCCAGGCCCAAGGGGCCTCATCAGTCCTTCCTTATCCCATCAGGAAACCGAAACCATCACAACTCACAACCAACTCGCTGGAGCCAGCTCACAGACACCCAGCCTCCTGCGGTGCCCAGCTGAGACGGCCTGGGGCATGCCAGGGCGCAGCGACCTGCTCGTGCCCGTGCAGGGAGCAGGAGAGGGGGAGCCCCTCAGGTTGGTGCCCAGGGCTGGACTGCTTTCCCAGCATGAGTGCAGTGAAGCAGACCCTGTTGCCCACCCCAGGGCTGAGTCTCTCCAGTAGAAGCTGGACACGAAGGGAGCCTGACCCAGCACAACGTGGCTCAGGGCAAGCAGGGAAGGCCTGGGCGCAAAGAGCCAGTGCGTGCCTTGATTTAGGAGCAAGAGAACAGCAGGAGGGGGAGGGGGTGGGAGCTCTGCACACAGCACCGTGAGATCCACCCGAGCCGGTGTCAGGCCACCTCACCAGGATGCAGGGGATGACTGCACAGCAGAGCGGGCGAGTCTGATCGCCCGCCTTCCCCCGCTGCTGGCAGTGAAGGAGCTGGAGGCGCCCCAGGGCTGCCTGTCCTGGCCATGATAAACCCTGCCCGGGGCAATGTGTAACTGCGCTGCTCAGGCAGCCCCGGGGCCACAGCCTGGCCAGGGCTGCGGAGTCAGCAGGATGGGACACGCTGAGCAGGGACACTCCCGGGGGAGGCTCCTAGGCCAGCACAGAGGCCTCTGGCCCAGAGAGGTGGGGAGGGAGAGACAAGAACTGAACCCCCGCCCAGGCCGCTAATCAGCGGGCACAGAGTGCAACAGCTGGGCTTTGTCAGCGGCTGGAGCAGGGGAGGGGTGGCTGCGGCTGGGGACAGGCCCCCCGCGCCACAGCCCCCTGCCCAGGGGTGACTCTGGAGGGGTACGGGAGGGTTTAACCCTTTCTCTGCTTGCTGAGGGCAGGGGGCACTTGTGCTTCCACCAGCCCCGAGCCCCACAGCGCTGGGGGTCGTCGGCCCACAAGCCACAGCCCCGGAGCCCCCAGCCAGCTGCGGCGCTGGGGCTGGTGTCCCTGGAGCACCCGGCCTCAGCTCAGAGACGGGCCTGGGCGGAGGGGCTGGGACGGCCTGGCCATGGGTCTGAGCGGGCCCTGCGGGGGGGCGCAAGGCCCGTGGAGCCGGGGGGGAGGGGACACACTCGCCGGGACCCCGGGGGGGGGGGGGCCCCCCCCGGGGCCCCGGGGGGGGGGGGGCCCACCCCCCCCGCCCCCCGGGGGCCCCCCCCCCCCCCCCCCCCCCCCGGGGGGGCCCCCGCCCCCCGCGGGCCCCCGGGGGGGGGGCAGACACTCGCCGGGACCCGGGGGTCCAGCAGCCCGCGGCCAGAGGCTCGGCGGGCCCCACGGAACCGCTCCCCCCGGCCCGGCCCGGCCCGCCGCACTGGGCCGGTCCCCGCGGCGGGGTTTCCCCCGGGCGCCCCTGGCCGAGTTACGGAGCGGCCGCGACCCCGGGCCGGGCCGGGTGGGCGAGTCCCGGGCGCGGCTCATCCAGGGACCGGCTCGGCCGGGCCGGCGGCACCTGCCGGGGGAGCGGGGCGGGGCGGGGCGGCCCGGCCACTTGCCCCGGCCCAGCAGCGCCACCTCCCCCGGCCCGGCCCGGCCCGGCCCCTCACCGTGTGCGGCTTGTCCGGGCTCCGCTCGGGCTCGGCCCCCGGCCCCACCGAGGGGATGGAGACCGCGATCATCGCGCCGCCGGCCGGGCCGGGACTGGGGACCCGCCCCGCGCCGCCCCGCTCCATTCATCGCCGCCCGGCCCGCCCCCGGCTCCGCCCCGCCCCGCCGGGCCGGCCCGCAGCGCTGGGCACAAACGCCTGGGCAGGGCCCGCCGGGCTGTCTGGGTGCTGGACCCCGGAGCCGGGCTCGCCGGGAGGGCGAGCCCAGGGTGGCAGGTGTGAGAGCTGGAGGGGTGGGGCCGTGGGCGCCTGTATAGGCCAAAGCCCCAAACGTCGGGGCTGTCCCTATAAACCAGGGGTCTGGCCGCCCTGGGGAGCCCACGGCCGCCCTGCCAGCTCCGTGGGCTGGCACCGGGCCAACACGCTGCCCAGAGGGAGCCCAGGGCCCCTGGCAGCACATCTGGTCTGTCCCGGGCTCTCACCTCCCCAGCACGGGCAACCGGCCGTGCGCATGGACTGCCACAGACCCCGGCAAGGGCCAGCAACCGAGGACGTCACCAGGTCTCCCGTGGGCACGTACTCAGGCAATTGGCCCATGCTGAGGCTTGCACGGCTGGGTCTTCACTGCTAGTGTTACCTGGGCTAGCTAGATTAGTGCTAGGTTTGCCTGCCTGGACCCCACTGGCGCTTGCTTTGCAGTGTAGACATACCCTTTGCCTGGCCTGCCTGCCAGGTGCCTTTGCTAGGTCACCCCCAGTCGCAAGGCGCAGACGGAGGTTTCCGGGCCCGGTGACTTTCGTATTAGGGAAGAATGTAAAGTCTCCCCCAGGAAAAGGGGATCTTCATGTGGCTACTCATGACAACCTTCTGCATCTGAAAGGAAATGCAACATGGGGCAGGGAGAATCCTCTCCCTTTAAAGGTGCAGTGCACAGATAACACAGGGACAGCCCCTCCGCCCACAGCTATGCACGCCCCAGGTCAGCACTGGTGGTGGGACGCTTGCAGTCATGTATCTACACAAAGCTTAGGCCAAAGGGGAGGTGGGGTGGGTGCATGTTACGGCTCCTCAGGGCGATAACTGCAGGGCCTACAAATGGAACGGATTTTCCTGCTGTTCTGTGTCCATGTGAGGTGTTCCCCTCCTGTGCGAGTGTCTGCGCCTGGCCCCACAGCACCGATCTCTTCCCTTGCAGGACAGGGAAGTGATGACTCCACCACTATTTTTGCACAGACCCCCAGGGAAAAGGCAAAAAGCAGAATCCCCAAATTCTGCTTTCGCTTCTTCTTTCTGCTAAAGGCCCCCTTTGCAGTGAAATGAGCAGAACAGCAGAGTCCCTGGAGAGGAGAGGAAGGATCCCTGCACACACGGCCCCAGGGAGCAGCGCTGGGGCTAGGGGGGAGCTGTGGGCACTTATGATGCCCCGGGGAGCTAATAATGCTGGCTAGACAGCCAGAATACAGGCAGGCGTTGGTCAAGCTCCCCTGCTAGACTTGTTAATGCCCTTCAGTCTCCACCTGCAGCCTTCTGCTACTCCAGTGCTGGGTCCCCTTAAATCCTCCCACACCAAAGCAGCAGCTGTTCCTGCACTGGGTCTCCATGGTTTCTCAGCTTTATCTATTTAGCTAATCCCTGGCTGCCCCAGGATTTATCTCCATGGCTGACACTTGACCCAGGCATTAGTGGTGGGGGAGGAGCTGGGAGGCTCTGCAATGTGTGACTGGTACTTTCTAAAACCCAGGCAGTCTCCAGCAACCAACACCAACCCATGGCCAGTAGCACAGGGCCAGTGAAAGACGGCGCATGAAACCCGGGAGCGTGTAATCACGGGGAAGGGGTTCAGGCTGTAATCCCAGGATGGGTTGGGGGTAGTTAAAGTTCGTTTGGTATCAAGGACTTGGTGGAAACAGAAGTTGGAGATGCCATTGCTGAGGAAAGGCACCTGAGCCCACCCTGGCTGGCTCTAGAATAGGCTCTGTCATGCAATGTGATGGGGGGTGCTGTCCCTGGGCTTGTTTTCAGGTGGGTGGGCGGGCATTGCTCATATTCCCAGCTGCGGGTGGGTTTGCAGATCCTGCCTGAAGGTCACTTACGGGGGTGAGGTCAATGTGGAGGTGCTGTTAAGGTTAGCTGGTGCTGTGCCCCTCTCTGGGAACAATGACACAATCGCTTCCTTTTCATCCTTCCTGCTTTAGACTTGCCTTAGTTTGTCGAGCCCAGCAGCTCCTGAGTTTGGATAAAGTCCACCGGTGGTGATGGGGGGAGCTGGCGTCACGCAGGGGGTGGATCAGCATGGTCTGCAAAGGGAACTGGAGCCAGCGCAAGTGAGAGCCGCAGCAAGTCCCATTCCATCACCCCAGGAGCTCCGTCCCGGCTCCTGGCAGCCAGGCTGGTGCTAAGCCGGAGAACAAGGGCTCTGCTGTCTCCCTGCAGTGCTGGAGCCATCAGCATGGGAACCACTGCCAAACCAGCAGCCCGCGGGCACGCTCAGGAAAGCAAGTCCAGCCGTGATTCCTGGCCCCTCTGCTGGCACGGGGCCGACAGGCGCAGGGAGAACAGGAGGGCACAAAGAAGGATCTGTGGCCTTCAGCCTGCTGGCCTCTTCCATCCCTTCATTGGCAGGTGTTGCCTAGCCTCAGGGCCGCACCCAGCCCTGCTAGAAGCAGGCCCAGTTCTGGTGAAGTCAGTGGGAGCTGTGCCCACTTACACCGTGTCTGAATTTGGCCCAGCGTCTGTGCTTGGACTCTGACACAGTGGCACTCAGCCAGCTTTTGCTCTGCGCCTTTGTTACCCAGCTGCTTTCGGAGTACATGGCTCCTAAAACAAATACACTGTCCCCTCCCTGTGTGCCAGATCCCTGCAGCACAGACTACAGGCAGTGCATTTGCTGCCAACTGCACAGGGCAGGGTGAGCAATAAAGTTGGGTGTTTTCCATGCAAACTTTGAACCCAGGCACAGCCCGCAGAGTAACAAAAGGCTGATTCTCTGCTGTAGCAGAGAGGGAGGTGGTGTCTACAGCTCCCAGGTGGGGGAAGAGCCTCCTGAGCTCAATGCATGGATGAGACGATGGTATAGGGAGGAAGGGTTTAGATTTATTAAGAACTGGGGAACCATTTGGGAAAAGGGGAGCCTATACAGGAAAGATGGGCTCCACCTAAACCAAAATGGAACCGGATTCCTGGCACATAAAATTAGAAAGGTCATAGGGGAGTTTTTAAACTAAGAGCTGGGGGAAAGCTGACAGGTGTGGAGGAGCACATGGTTTGGACAGAGACATCCCTTAGGGGTGGATCTGTTTATGGAGATTCTCCATATCCTAGTAAGGAGGAGAGGATGGAAGAGGATAAAATATGGGTAGAATCTGATGAGAAGCAGTCAAATTACATTTACATTACATTCAATCACTGACATAATGGCAGACAACTAAAAAGTGACATTTTTTTAAAGTGCTTATATACACATGCTAGAAGTCTAAATGCTAAGATGGGTGAACTTGAGTGCTTCATATTAAATGAGGATTGATATAATAGGCCTCACAGAAACTTGGTGGAATGAGAATAATCAATGGGACACAGTAATACCAAGGAACAAAATATATCAGAAGGACAGAATAGGTCTTGCTGGTGGGGGAGTGGCACTATATGGAAAGAGAGCATAGAGTCAAATGAAATAAAAATCTTAAATGAACCAAACTGTTCCATAGAATCTCTATGGATAATAATTCCATGTTTGAATAGTAAGAATGGTGACAGTGACTGTGAAATGCTCAGGGGGTTAGACAGCCTATAAAAATAACAAACTCAATAATAAGGGAGGATTTCAATTATCCCCATATTAACTGGGTACATGTCACCTCAGGATGGGATTCAGAGATTTCTTGACACCTTAAATGACTGCTTCTAAGAGCAGCTAGTCCTAGAACCCACAAAAGAAGAGGCAGTTCTTAATTTAGTACTAAATGGCGCACAGGTTCTGATCCAAGAGGTGAATATAGCTGAACCACTTGGTAACAGTGACCATAACACGATAACATTTAACATCCCTGTCAAGGAGAAACACCAAAGAAACCCACCACAGTAGCATTTGATTTCAGAAAGGAAATCTACACAAAAAATGAGGAAGATAGTTAAACAGAAATTAAAAGATATGGTGCCAAAAGTGAAATCCCTGCAAACTGCATGGAAACTTTTTAAAGAGACTCAATTTAACTATACCCCAAATTAAAAAACATAAGAGTGCCACCGTGGCGAAACAACAAAGTAAAAGAAGCAGTTAGAGGGAAAAAGGCATCCTTTAAAAAGTGGAAGTTAAATCCTACTGAGGAAACTAGAAAGGAGCATTAACTCTGGCAAGAGAAGTATAAAATTATAATTAAAAAGGCCAAAAAAGAATTTGAAAAACAGCTAGTCAAAGACTCCAAAAGTAACAGCAAAAATTTGTTTAAGTACATCAGAAGCAGGAAACTGGCTAAACAACCAGTGGGGGCACTGGATGATCGAGATGTTAAAAGAGCACTCAAGGAAGATAAGGCTATTGTGGAGCAACTAAATTAATTCTTTGCATTGGTTTTCATGTCTGAGGATGTGAGGGAGATTCCCAGACTCAAGCCATTCTTTTTAGGTGACAAATCTGAAGAGCTGTCTTAGATTGAGGTGTCAATAGACGAGGTTTTGGACCAAATTGATAAATTAAACAGTAATAAGTCACCATATGGTATCCACCCTAGAGTTCTGAAGGAACTTGATGTGAAATTTCAGAATTACTAACTGTGGTATGTAACTTATCATTTAAATCAGCTTCTGTTCCAGATGACTGGAGGATAGCTAACGTGATGCCAATTTTTTTAAAAAGGCTCCAGAAGTGATCCCAGCAATGACAGGCTGGTAAGCCTAATGTCAGTACTAGGGAAATGGTTGAAACTCTAGTAAAGCAGAGAATTATCAGACACGCAGATGAATATATGTTGGAGAAGAGTCAACATAGGTTTTGTAAGGGAAATAACTACTAGAATTCTTTGAGGGGGTCAACAAGCATGTGGACAAGGGTGATCCAGTGGAAACAGTGTACTTAGATTTTCGGAAAGCCTTTGACAAGGTCCCTCACCAAAGGCACTTAAGGAAAGTAAGCTGTCATGGGATAAGAGGGAAGGTCCTCTCCTGGGTCAGTAACTGGTTAAAAGATAGGAAACAAAGCGTAGGAAGAAATGGTCAGTTTTCACAATGGAGAAAGGTAAATAGTGGTGTCCCGCAGGGGTCTGTACTGGGACCAGTATTGTTCAACGTATTAAAAAATGATCTGGAAAAAGGAGTAAACTGGGGGTGGCAAAATTTGTAGATGATACAGAGCTATTCAAGATTATTAAGTCTAAAGCTGACTGCGAAGAGTTACAAAACTAGGTAACGGCAACAAAATGGCAGATGAAATTCAGTGTTGCTAAATGCAAAGTAATGCATATTGGAAAACATAATCCCAACTATACATATAGAACGACGGGTCTAGGTTAGCTGTTACTACTCAAGAAAGATTTTGGAGTCATTGTGGATAGCTCTTTGAAAACATCCACTCAATGTGCAGCGGCAGACAAAAAAGCTAAGAGACTGTTGGGAATCATTAGGAAAGGGCTAGATAAGAAGAGAGAAAATATCGTATTGCCTCTTTATAATCCCTGGTCCGCCCACATCTTGAGTACTGCGTGGTGCAGATCTGGTCGCTCCAGCTGAAAAGAAAAAAAAACTGGAATTGGAAAAAGTACAGAAAAGGATATTTTAAATGATTAGGGGTATGGAAAAGCTTCCACATGAGGAGAGCTTAATAAAACTGGGACTTTTCAGCTTGGCAAAGAGACGACTATGGGGGTATGATAGAGGTCTGAGCACTGCAGAATCACAGAGGGCCTCCACACTAGAGGACACCTTTGCCAGTGCTTAATTTGTGCCAGGGTTGGGCCCTGGCATCTCCAGGCTTGGCAGTTCATCGCCCCCGCAACTTTGGGCTTGCCATGTCAGTTATGAAAATAAAAAAATCGCTTGAGCCCCAGCACCTCTTTTAGTAGAAAGGAAGCCCTGATCTTCGCCAGTGTAGGCTTTGCTGCCCCAGACAATGCTGTTGCAAAAGTCATGGAAAACTGGTCAGCAAACCAGGGGACTGGAGTGGAGCTGTCTTCAAAATGGCAAGGCAAAGTGATCTTGAGCTAACGTCTCTCCTTGGTAGGAGGGCAGAACAACTGGCACGAGGGAAAAATAGCTGTCCCATTTGGAGGACAGTGGAACTGGGCGTGGTGCACAGCAAGGGGACGCTTTGTGAGCAGTGGGGCTGGACAGGCGTGATTGTAATCCCAGTAACTGAAGCAGCACATGAAGGGGTATAGCTGGCACTGCACCCAGCGGCTGACACGTGGAAAAGGGCTGGAATGTGAACAGGGGCTGGAACCGGGTGGCTGGGCCAGATCATACAGCACAGTTGAGCTGAGAGAGGTGCCTGGCTGTGGTGCTGGCCGCTCAATGCACTGCCGGGCCTGGGTGCGTGCTCTACACAGCCCTGAGAACAAGCCATTCGGCCAAAGGGCTTGCTGTGCGTTATCACAGAGCCACAGAGACGGCAGGGGCCAGGAGGCCCAGCCAGGCCTGTGTCACATCCCCTGGGTCAGGCCTCCAGTTTGGTTGGAAGACAAATGCCCCTCACTGCTGCCCAGCAACAAGCTAATGGCAGCAAGGATGGACACCAACCCCCCCCCCTCCCCCAAGTCTAGAGCACAGGCACGGCTTGTGGTCTGGTGCTTTGTGCAAAGATCGCTGACGCTTCCTGTGGCTGCCCCACAAGGCTGTGGCTGACGCTGTGGTTGCTCCAGGGCTGGAAAAAATAGGGGGTGTTCAGCACCCACTGGGTCTGGCCTGGCCAGTGATCCGAGGCTGCTTCAGCAGCGCCCGTTAGGGACAGCACTTCACACTCTATCAGCTAATGGGCTGTGACGTGTGGCTCCCTGCCCATGCCACCATCTGATCTGATCAGCGTGGGGCGGCACTGACAGGAGATCGGGACCAGCCCTCACTGTGGCCTTACTTCTGCCCACCCAGCTCTCCTCTTCCCCCCTGGAAAGCTCCGCCCCACCCCACGCCAGCACCCATCGGAGAAAGGCGGTGTCAGTCTCTCGCTGGATTACCCTCCGTCTTGGATCAGTCCCCACGAGGGATCAAAGCTCGTCACCCAGCCCTCAGACAGTGCAGGAGAGAGTGGCTGGCACACGGGCCTGCTCCTCCTCGTCTGCGGTGTGGCGGGCATAGGGAGATCCCCGCAGCCTGGGCTGGGCACTCGGTCGCTGCTGCGCTTTGCTAGCACTGGGCTTTTCACAAGGGCAGAATGGGAGCCGCCTGAGCGGCTCCAGAGGAGGGCGGCTGTGGCGGCTCCCCCAGGCGGGTGCAGCAGGCCATGAGCTGGCAGGGTGTGTGACTCACTGGCTGGAGTCGTCATCTCTGCAGGAGCTGGTGCCTGGCCTGCGAGTGTCCCCCCCCACTCCTTCCCCATCAGCACTGGGTCAAAGAGCTGGAGACTGCGCAGGGAGCCCCGCTCAGCAGAAGGAGAGCTGAGATCAGCAGGCTGGTAACCCTGCGCCCTGCTGCAGCACTCACGGCCCTGCCTCTGCCTGCGACTTCACCGCCCCCCCTCTGGCCCTGCCCCTGCCCCCCGCTGGCCCTGCCTCTGCCTTCGCACACCCCCCCCATGGCCCTCTGGCCCTGCCTCTGCCTCTGCCCCCAGCCCTGCCTGTGCCTCTGCCTCCCTACCCCTCCCATACCCCTCTGGCTCTGCCTCTGCACCCCGCCCCATGTCCCTCTGGCCCTACCTTTCCCTCTTCCCCTCCCCACCCCCGCATTTTCCACCTGGGTATGGCCCCCCCTCACCTCATGTCTCCTGCACTCACCCAGCCTTGGTTACACAGCGCAGCATGGCCCCCCCCCCTTCCCGCCTGCCCTCGCCGACAGGAATGTGGCCCCACGTCGAGGGGTTCACCCGCCCACTGCCAGGCTAGATTTTCCTACTGGGCTTTTGCTGCGGCGGCTCCAGCATGGCACACACCAGCATCCGGCCCGGGCAGCGCCATGAGCAGCCGGCCCTTCACGTGGGACAGCCCCTGTGAGGCGCACGGGCCGGGGCTGTGTGTGTGTGTGGGGGGGGACACAGGAGCCCCCGGAGCTGAGCCCTGCAAGAGTGAGGGACCCTCCCCACAGCAGCTGCTCCTGGGTCCCGTCAAGACAAAGCGGCGTCTCGCTGCAGCGACCTGAGGAAGCGGGGCCCTGAGCTGGCCAGCCCCCCTGGGCCCTAAGCTGGCCAGCCCCCCTGGGCCAGTGGGCGCTGGGAGGGGGATTGTGACCCTGATGGGAAGGGGGGGGCAATGCTGAGAAGGGCCCTGTCCCCCTAGCACCTGGGGGCATGTGGCCCCCACCAGAGCAAGTGTCTGACCCGCGGTGTCCCTGCAGTAAAGCCGGGGCCTGGGCAGGGGCCTGCAACGTGTGTGGAGCAGGCTGTGAACGTCCCTCGCACCCCAGAGACACTGTGTGTGGGGCCCCTAGACCGGAGGGGTGGCCTTAGAAGTTTTCCTGTAACCTTTCCCATTTTTTTCCTTTTATTTTTAAATTGGTGGCTGTTTAATAAATTGTGTTTGCTTTGAACTATCTGCACTGATCAGTGGGTCAGGAGATGTCCCATGCAGAGATGGCACCCCAGAGTAGGGACACCCAAGCCCCTGTCCTAAGTGACCACAAGGTTGGGGGGGGGGGCTAAACCCCAAGGGACCCTGGGCCCAGCCATGTCAGGGTTACAGGGCCCCCCCCCCCACACACACACACACAGGAGAGTGGGAGGGAGCCCTCGAGGTCAGGCAGGCCCCTAGGTAAAGGGAGAGGGAGTGAAGCTGCAGATCCTTTTGCTAGCCACAGATCCGGGATAGTGTATGAGCCAGGAAAGTTTCCCAAAATAGTGGGACCATTCCCCCATTTACACATGGGGGAGGCCTTGTGGCTACAGGCTCTCATCACCCAGAGGCCTTCAGCCTCATCAACTGAGCTTCCCTCCCGTTGGGCTGAGCACTCAGTTAGCTGCAGCAACTCCCTCGCAGCTCTTATCCCACCAGAGGAAGTGACACCCGCAAGGGGGTGGGGAAGGACAGGCGGTTTCGCTTCCCCACTGAAGGCTACCCAGCTAACAGCTATGTTGCTCGCTTACAGACATCAGCAGATTATTCCTCACTGCCACTTACCCCAGAATCCCTCCACCACCCCGTCATGCTGCGCTTGGCTGGCAGCCTTTGCCTTAGAAGCGACACAAGCAATGTGGTCATTCCTTCTCATTGCGTTGTGGTTAACCCAAGCACCCCCTTTCCCCCTACAGAGCCACTGCCCTCGCCAATTTTGTGCAGGGATAATGGTGGGGTTATTCCTGGTGATGCTGGCAGAAAATACTAGCGCCCAGAGATGACAGAAAACCTCTTGACCAGCACTTCCATACTGTGGTGACAGGTACCACAGAAACACCTGGTCCTTGACCTTTCAGGCTGTGTTTCCAGCAGGCTCTCCGGCTGGGCTGGGCTCTCCTCTCAGGTTTGCCTCATGGCCCTGGCCCAACTGAATGTGTGAGTGTGGAGCTGTGAGCTGGCTCCCAGGATTGCAGAGCCACTCATACATTTGGCCCACCCAGACTCCAGCTTGATGTCTGGGCCAAACCTGAGCAGCAGTGGGACCCCACAGATTGTGAACTTTGTTATGAATGTGCCCAAGATCAGGGCTGATTAGAGTAATGGTTCTCAGGATGCATTCATAAACCACAAAGGCCTGTCATAACCTAGTAAATAGCTTCAGCACAAAAGCCATCTGGCTTACAGACCACCCCTGCTATGCAATAGCCCCACTCAAGTGCTGAACAAGCACAGTTTGTGAAGAAATCTTAGTCTGCAAACCCCCAGGGCTCCAGCTTGAAAACCACAGCTCCACAGGGATAGTTTGGGCTTCCCAGAGCTCCTTGACCATTTCCAGTTCACAGCTGTAGAGAACCTGGCATTGCTCACACCAACAGTAGGAATGGCCTAGGCAGGGTTGCTGCTTCATCTTGGGCATATCTACAGTCAGAGCCAGAGCCCAGCTAACATTGACAGGCCCTGGGTGAAGAGAGCCCCAAAGGAGAGCAAAAGGGTCTCACTAGTACTGCCCAGCATCTTATAGGCCTTCCCCTTCTTTGGGCACTAACCTCCTCCTGAGGGGCAGTTCACAGTGGGAATGGCTGTGTTAACTTTCCCCTCACTTTGTTCAGGGGAGGACTGGTATCAGGTGCGAGTTGAGTGGCATTAACACTGCCTGCAGCCTTCTACAGTTGACACTGAACCTAGACAAATGCCACCAGTATGTGGCTTTGGGCAAACTCTAGGTAAACTGGTCTAACAGGTGCCCTGCTGAGAGCGCAAGTGCCCAGCTTATGCTTTGCCTTCTTACTGCTCAAGTGCCCCAAGTGCTCACAGTGAAGCTGTTGAACTAAGAACAGGAGCTAAACACTTTTTAAGCCCTAGGGCCAAAACTTCAACCCCCAGCCCTATTAAGGAGAGAGAATCTGATTATACCATTTCTCCTGCACTGACTGTTGCTAGGAGCCTGCACACGCCATGCTACACTGATTCAGAAAGCAGCTGCTAGCAGAACTAAGCTGTGTTAAAGTTTAACAAACCAATTCCCTATTGAGGTTGGGACACGGAAAGCAGTTATAGGAACACGTGCTAGCTACCTTGCAGCCAAGTTCTTCTCAGATCCCGAGGTTGGGCGGAGAAAAGAAAGGGAAGCTTGTTTTCCCACAACACAGCAAGACCAAGAGGCACAAGCACTCTCAACCTGTGGCATGTGGTGTTTTACACAGCATCAGCTCCTGGAGTCATGCAACTATATGAGTTACACAGCTCTGAGAGCAGAGATGCATGTGTCAGGGCTTCGTTTTTACTTGAGAGCCACAACTGAGTTTTGAAAGCTCAGGGCTGGCAATACGGAGTGATAATAGGGAAGATACAGGAGAACCAAGACCCACTGATGAATGGAGAGTGCAGTAGACACTAAGCTTTGAGATGGGGAAAGGAAATGACCAGGATTTTCCTCTAGAGTCCCTTCTCACAGAGCGGCCCCCCCCATCCCAAGTCAGGAGGAAGCCAAGGAGGGTTAGAAGGTAGAGATGCTGCCTACCAGAGATGGAAATTCAGTTACCCCACGGAGCAGTTAAAACCTCTACTAAGAGGGATTCCAGTATTGCTAGCCCAGGGAGTGAGGGTTTGAAGGGATATGGATTTCCACTCCAGATCTTCCTGTGTTTGTTTTGAGAAACTGGGTTTTCAGCTTCCCCAAATGTACTCCAAAGAAACTATTTGTGATAAACTTCAGCTTTGTTTGGCAAGAACCCCCCCCAACCTCCTGCCACATAGCACCTGCTCAGAAGAGGAGGATTAGCTGGTTTGCCCTGATTTTAAGAATTTTATTACATAATCTTCATGGCACTGCAGGAGTAACAGCAAAACATTATTCCCAGGTCTAGAGCCCAGCCTGAAAAATATACATTTTATTTCTGTACACATCATAAGCCCCCTCCCCCACACTCACCACCTATTGTAGGTCTTGGCTGAAAGCAGGAAACTAGTCTCTCCATTAAGAAAATAGATATGAAGCTAAATCAAAAATACAGTTAGAAGAGTTACTGTCTGGGCATGCTGCTCGTTGGGAGGTTAAATCTCGAACGGCACCGCAGGAGGCATTCAGTTTGGGTCTGTCTGTCGAAGGCGAAGAGGTATAGTGTATAAAAAGGCAGAGTGAGTCCAGGTGCATTCTGGTTTGCTTGGTCCCATTAGGAGATGGCCTTCGCCTCAGGCAAGAACGCCTCCCAGTACTTCACCAGCTGCCAAGACCACAAGGAGACAAAAGGCAAGCAATCAGGCATTTTGCCAGTCACCTCCTAAGACAAGCTCCCAGTTGGAGGCTAGTGGCTTAAGAATAAGGCCCATTCCCTCTACCAGGTGGTAACAGAGGAATCTGTGGCTGTATTAGACCACTAGGTACACCAACCCTTGCTCATTCTGACTAAGCCAGGCAGATCTCTGGATGATCTGGCTTGTTAAGTAGCCTTGCTTAACTGCTCCATTTCCTGCGGCTTGCCTCACCACCACAGAATACAAAATTTCCATGTTTAGCTTAGCCTCTGTTGGGACATCGTTATCTGAAATGGGGACACCACGCATCTCTGCTCAGGAGCCGGACCGCTTGTCCATCATTCTGGGGCTGGGTAGGTCTCTGGCTCGCCAGGGCAGCTTATGCTGCATTGCACATGCACTAAATAGGAGTCTGTAGTGGATGTTGTCACATGCTAGGCTTTACTTTGCTAGGCGTCAAGCAGTGCACATCCTGCTACATTTGATTGGACTTGTCCTGGACAAACAAGCTGAGGGATTTGAGTTGCTGCTCAGGGAGTCTCACCTGCTGCTGTGAGTTTAAGAGTGTCTCAAGATATTTAGTGACATGGTTTCTGAAGTCCTTTGATTTCTCTTTCTGCAAGAGAAGACCATAATTAATTCAGTCTCCTGTACTGACAGTGTGGTTCATCTCCTACTGGAACAGTCAAGGCTCAGGAAAAGCTTTGTTTGATCATGGAGTTTTCATTTAGAATTCTTCATTTGGCCACCTAGTGGCTATATCATGCACATTCTATGCAACAAAGATCTGCTCTGGAAGATCTAACAGGCTGCACTGTGGTCATATCGCAGCTTTAAGATCTTGGCTACAGATGAATTGGATTAGAAGCAGCTGGGAAGACATGTCAGCACTCCTGGCAGTGGCCTGAAGGAGCTACCTCAAGTTGCCTGCAATGAGCTGTGGGATACTTGCTACTAGCATGCAGATCAGTGTTACGGCCAGCCTGAATTTGTATGCGTGGACAACAGCAGCATAGAGACAAGAGCTTTCTTTGTTCCTCTGCATATTAGCCATGGAGAGGCCAGGGGAAAGGGAGTAAAGCAGAAGTTTCTTGCCCAGTCAGGCTGGGTTGTCCAGTTTTATAGTCCTCACTGAATCCAGGGGGACAGTAGGCAGGAGGAGCAGGGAAGAGCTCAGTACAATTCTCTCCTACCCACCCTATCATTAGGGATCTCTGTAGCAGTGGCTAGGGCAGCCCACGAGGCCCATCTGAAGGTGGAAGGAAACGCCTGATGGGAGCGATCTGCCAGGGTTTGGCTATGCACACATTGCAGGAAGGACTGGGATCTGCCATACCTGAAACCGGATCACTTCCTTGCGGACCACAGTAGAAATCCGCTCGAAGTCCCGTTCGTACTGTGTCACACGAGACTCCCACTGCAAGGAGTTGACATGTCATGTTATTTCTTCAAACTCCCAGGACAGGGCAGATTCCATCTGGACTACAGCACTCACTTCTCTTCCAGTACATTCACTGCACTGAGCTGCCTTGGGCCACCTACAACTCCCTGCAGATAACCTCAAGGGAGTTTCCTGGCTGACTTCAGTGTGGGGAACAATCAGGCTCTTGCTGGACTGGTACAGCAGAGATCCC
Organism: Mesoclemmys tuberculata; assembly: GCA_007922155.1. Taxonomy (NCBI): domain Eukaryota; kingdom Metazoa; phylum Chordata; order Testudines; family Chelidae; genus Mesoclemmys; species Mesoclemmys tuberculata. The sequence continues at coordinate 10,739,371 of ML675621.1, forward strand.
CAGAATGTACATCTCCCTTCATCCATCAGGTTAGCTCATTACCACTAGGCAGTGCTGCCACTGCACCACATCATCCAGCTCGTTGAGTTGTTCACCTTGCCATCAAACTGGATGACGACTGTCAGAACTAAGTCTGGAGGAGCAACGTGCATCTGACATGAAGCACTGGAGAAGTCCCACTGAGGGAAAATTTCTACCAAGTCTTGCACTCACAGGCCTCTGTTTAAAGCAGCCTTGTGTCTGATACTAGGAGGCAAAATACTTGTCACTAGCCAGATACCCATCCCTTCAACTGACTGGAAGTCCTAGCTCCTAGATTCAGGCCATGCAACTCAGGCACCACTGGGGTGGAAGCAGAGCCACTGCCTGGTCTACAGATCGGCCCGGACCCTTTTATTTAGGGTTACTGTACAGAGGTACTTTGCACCTGGGCTTGTTGGGATAGCATGCAGAGGAGAAAGGTCGTTGTATTGGTTTTGCAGTCAAACCAGGCAATTGCACAGCACAGTAAGACACACTGCACCACAGCTTGCTTGGCTGGGGCCCTGGTTTGAGACCCTTTGCCTTCCCATACCCAGCAAAAAGTTCCTCACCTCTGAGATCTCCTCTTTGGCCTGCTGTAGCTTGTCCGGTTTGTTGGCCCACAGCAGCCTGGCCTCAGTCTCCCGCTTCTTTTGTAACATGGTCTGAGCATCCTGCCAACGCTGCCAGGTCTTCATGCGCTGGTCAAAGGCCCCCTACCAGTGGTGGAGCAGACAAAACATTAGACTAGCAGTTTGCCCCCAAAGCCTCATTCAGTGCATCTGTATGGGGGGATGCCCACAGCATTACCCCAGTTCGTTACAGTCAGGGTGGCCTGTACTATGCTACTGTGCCAATCGCTCCACTGGCCCGCTCCAGCCTCTGCTAGGAGGGTGTTCCTTTGCTCTGCGTTGACAGAACATGGTCCCCTGCCTCTGGCATGGGCAGTGCACATTACTGGTGACTGACTGTCTTGCAGGAAGGTCCTCAGACTCCTGGAAGTGTCCACTGTGGCTCTAGTGACTGTCACCCACCAAGCTGCTTTTGGAGCTAGTAATCCCAAGGACCATGAGAGTGGGTGATTTTCTGTATCCTCTAGAGCTAACAAACCGGTTTTAAGGCAGTAGCACCTTAGTCTCTTGACAAGGTCTGGAAGACTTTTCCTTTGAAGAGTCTCTGAATTGAAGGCTGTGGCAACATGTTGCTGAATTTCAATGGGTGCAGACCTGCCCCTCCAGAGTTCTGTGACTTGAGTTTCAGACTGTCTGAAGGAGCAGCCAAACTGCCCGGTAATGCCAGAGGGGTCTTGTGCTTCAAGCAACACATCTTGTCCTCTTTGGGATCAGAAAAATCCAAAGGCCACATCAACTGATCTGTTAAAGTAGGGACGGAGCAAGTGAACATGGCAGGACAGTCACTGATCTGCAGGGTGGTGATACAATGAAGAAAGCTTTTCAGAGTCCCCATTTCCCCCTCTTGCCCCCAGTTCTGAACTTAGAATCGCTCTGCAAACTGAGCATGGCAATTTGGCAAGCCTGAATCTGCTACAAGAGGAGGCTGGGAGAACTCAAGGTGACTGGATACCACCTGTTCAGATGTCCCCTGCACTGTTACCAATGCTACCCAGAGCAACTAAAGTGTCGCAACAGGGCTGAGCAAATCTCCACTTTTTAGACCTTGTAGTGGCCCTTGCTCCCAGTATCCCTAGAAAAGCCAGAAAGGCTAGCACAGCTTCAGAGACTAAGGTACATGCCCTTTTCAGGATGAAACTCTTCCAGGAGCTTTGCCAGTCACAAGACACTTCCAATCACAAGAGGCAGGTGCTAATCCCATGCAGTGAGGGCACAAGTAAGTGACTGGGACAGGCTATTCCTCCCTGCAGACCCCTTGCCCCTGTATCTTTCTGGCTTCACAGATTAGCCATCCTAGGACTCAGCCAGCGCTTCTAAATCCAGGTGGTTGCAGTTAAATGCTTAATTTCCCAAGTGCCAAGTACCTGCAGCTCCTATTTTTGGTAGGATTTATGGAAATCAGCATTTCAAACTCTGGCTATTCAGGTACGATCTGTAACATGGGTTAGAAAGTGTTGGCCATATCCTTTAATGGTATGTTCGGCAATCTGCAAGAGCTGCCTGTGAACAGATACATCTCCTCTTTGGTCAGGAGTGGGGGTGAGCGCCCATTTCAGAATGCAGGAGATAGACAGCTGCTTTGCCTTGCCGAAAGGCCAAGAGCACTTCAGACACTGAAGGACAAAGACAAGCTTGGAGGAAAAAGGTGTAGAAACCCAGACCCTTCTGCTGGGATTTCCCTCAACAGAAAAGTCAGTGCATCTTTCCTACAACACTGCTAGAGCCTAGGCTACAGTTTAAAAACTTATACTGGCAGTAGGATCTGAAAGCTTGACTTCGTGTGCCTTTATTCCCACATTTTCCTCTAAGCAGGCACTATATGGGGAACTGCAGCAGACACTGACTTGTGCAAAGTCTCACGTGCTCCAGCAGAGCACAGATTAGGACCCAGGTTTTCCAAGGCTCAGGCTAACATCCTCCTCAACCAACCCATCCTTCCTCTCTGGACTCCAATGCAGTGTATGACACCATCAAGGTGAGGCTGGAAGTAGCAATTTAAAACAGTTTGCAAAGATTGGACAAATGGCATAAATGAAAGTGAGAAACCTAGAACAGCAGCAAGAGAAGGAAATCTTTCAAATGAGATGACCCACAGATGTCACCTGGGCTCCCATGGTCTGTACCAGTGACTAATAAAGACAATCCCCTTTCTGGGCTCTCAGCTACCTTGCGTCTTAGTTTTGTGCCAATTTGTAATGCATCCTAAGGCCAGCTGCATAGCTTCCTTCCAACATGGGTCAGAGGAAAGAATTCTAGAAAAGCTAAGATTGGCCCATGAAGAACATTTACCAGGTCAGTTTATCGGGCCCAGGCAGCACAAACTTCCTGCAGGCCTGTCTCATCTTGCCTAACCAAGAGCCCTGGTGACAACGTTATGGGCACTACACCCAGTTTATATAAACTCAAGTAGAACAGTTTCCTCATCCGTAATATGGAGCAACAGCACAGACTCTAGGTTCCAGGATGAAATGCAGCCAGATTTAACAGGCTCAGATAGTGCAGCAACAGGGCCCAGTGTGGCATCTTGATCCTACATGCTGCAACCTCTAGTCTAGACCAGCACCTCCACCTTAAGAACATAGGTGGCCACTTCCTGGCTTGTGGCAACTCCAACGGCCACGTTCTGGCCAGCCCTGGCCCACTCTCCCGGTGAGATGCTGAAGGTCTGCCTGCGATGGACGGGATGTGAGGATTGCTTACCCTTACAACTGAGAGAAGGCGAACGTAGTCGCTCAGGAGCTCGGCCAGGAGGAAGAAGTCATTGTTGGCCTGTTCCTGGTGCAGCTGTTCTATCTTCTCTTCCACCTCAGCCAGCTGGGAGAGTGCCCGAGATAGGGCTGTGTTGTCCTCTGAGCTCCCTAGCATGGCCAAACTCTTTGCAAACTGTGCTGTGTTCAGTACTAACTCTAGTGGATGGAATGAAAAAAGGGTAAATATAGCTGACTACAGAGCACTCGAAGTGGCCAATAAAGTGACAGCCCAACTAGAAAGGTTTAGCCCACAGAGTATGGGCGGTGGGGAAGAGAAGGCTAAAGATTGCTTCTTTGCAATGGTATTGGTAACTAAATTAGAGCTTCCTGACCACCCATGTAATCAGCTGAAAAGAGCCAGATATCCCACCGAAGGAATCAGCTGCCTCTTGTAGCTTTGAGGGAGAAGGGCAAGGGGACTGTAGCTAGTAGCAGGAGAGGATAAACTGGCAGAGAAATAAAGTGGGAGGACAGGCACACTAGAAGTGCAGATCCCAGGCAGCTAGTAGGTGTTTTTGTATCGCTGTATGTGAAGAAATAGTGAAATTGCTGCTCCCCACTGCATATAGTTGTCTTTTAGAGAGTTCACAATGAAAAACAGCAGAGTGAACAGCTTCTTAGGAGTCAGAGGGGAAGCTGGAATTGGAGTTTGTTTAATTGCTACAGCGGCCTCTGAATCCTGATCAGGACACTATCTAACCTCACTGATTCTGCCCCTTCTCTGCTACACATCCTGCCTCCCAACCAGGAGATTCTACAGGACAGAAGTCTTCCTCCCCAAGACGACAGGGACATCATGGTATTAGCAAAGGTAACTAGCAGAGAAGCATCATGGTACAGAGCAGGTGCTAGTGGGACAGACTTGAGATATGCTCACTAGTGTTGTTCTAACATCTCAACCCTCACACAAGGTTGAAACTCAGCAGCATCTATAGTTCAAGCTGCAAGTTCTACTGAGACAGCGAGAACCAGTTACCTTTCCTGTGGTTGACTAGTGTTTCTACAACAGCATGTAGCTTCCGTAGGCGCTGCTCCTCACACTCCACCTCCTGAAGTTTCTCCTCAAACCACTGAAATGGACAAATCCACAACTGAGGAGAGTTCACACATTCTTAGGGCATGTACAAGGACTGAATGAACACTTGCAAGGTTACATTTGCATCTTGACCAAGCAGTTTTCCCTCTTCAGCGCTCTAACACCCCAAAGCCCAGAGGATAATGTCAAAGTCAAAGGGACAGCAGAGACTGCTCAAGGAGAAATGCCACTGAATACTTACAATGTCTGATTCATTCATCTTGATGGTCATTTTGCTGACAGCATCAGTGGCTTTGTTGAACATCTTTAGTATACCTGCTCCACTCAGCGTCTGGGTGCCTATTGCTCGTGGAAGCTGTAGAGAAATAAAAAAAACTCTGGTTTGCTATAGGGCCTGAATGCTGGGTTACCTTGATCTCAGCATAACAGAGCCACACCATAGAGAGACTGCAAAGGAGTGCTATTAGGTTATGGGATCCATCTGACTGGTTCCATGATAACTGTAGTTTTCCCTTTCATTGGGGTGATTGTAGGGAACAGAGTCAGTGCACTTCAGAAGACTAGGATAAGTTCTGGATAAGTGGCCCAGGCTGTTGAAATGGCATGCGTTGACTATCTTAGAAATATGAATTTGCATTTGCTACCATGTTTTCTGGCCCGATAGCTTTCTGTAGTTCAAGCTGCTTCCTAAGTCAATCACTCACCATAGTTTAAATGCTTGAGTGGATCTCCTAGACCCAGGAGGCATACTTGGCGCATCGGGGGATGGTTGAAGATTTACGGTCTTCAAGCTGACAGAAGCAAGAGCTTTACTATCTTTGAATACAAGCTAAATCCCCCTGCACTGTTCTCAGCAGGAAACCCTGCTATGGCTGGCATGCTCCTTTGAAACTCAGACTTAGTATTGTAATAGCACTCCAACTTAACTTAACTAGATGCTGATGGGCCAGGTTACCTGTCAATCCCACCCTCAGAAGTGAGCTCAGGACTAGATTATTGCCTGAGCCTGGCATATGTCATATGCCATGTGATAGCAATGATGGTCACAAGATATTGGAGACACAAGGTGGGTGGAGTAATATCTTTTATTGGACCAACTTCAGTTGGGGAGAGACAAGCTTTTGAGCTACACAGAGCTCTTCTTTGGGTCTGGGAAACCAGCAAGAGTCTGGCATAGTCAGCATTACCAAGGAACTATCCATGTATAGTTTAGAAAGTGGTTCCACTATGAATAGTTCTACTTCCATGTGTGGCATCATTGTTTAAATTAAAGAAGTTTATTCCATTGGCCCTACAGGGCCAAAACAGCCAATATTGAGCAGGATTTTATTGCTCATGCATCAGTTCATTAGGTCAGTTGGTTACACTGGGGCATCCTCCTACATAAAATGAATGTACAATGGACAGATCACTTGATCAGACAAGAAAAGAACACAGCCGGACTCAAATCTTCGGGCAAGTTCGCTGGGACAGCAGAGACTCGGTTGTGAATGGCGCACAATGACACAGGAAGAAGTGTGGAGCCCCACTGAGTCATTAACTAGAAGAGAACTTAGACTTATGAGCCAAGAGACACTGCAGTAAAGTGGAGTGAGCCAGGGTCCCCCAGCCACCCCAGATTTATTCTGCATTCCACAGTTTGAGATCAGAGAGCCTGTTGATTTGACTTTGGCCAGCACTGGGAACCCAGGTGAAGCCCAAGCACCCAGACAGGTGGATCTCAGGACTGAATGTTTTCAAAGGACAAGGACTACCCATCATCTTATGAAAAAGATTTTTCCAGCAACTCAGAACTAGCTGCCCTAAGGCCTTTGCAGAGCACTCAGAACAGCCTCTGAAAAGACACTGTTCAAGGTCAGTCAGTGGCAGCCAGACAGGTGTTTATTCTCCCAGTCCGAGATGTGTGATTTCACCATACGATTAGCCATCCCCCCCTTTGTTTTGCTAGAAGTTAAAGGAATTTGAGCCTTGCAGTTACTATGTGTTAAGAGCTCTTATCTCTGCAGAGTAGGTGAAAAGGCAAGCATGCCAACAGCTCTGATAATGAAGTGAAAGATTTAGAAGGCTATGCCTTAACAGTGAATGTTACTTACAAATTAAACCAATTCTGGTGTGTGGTTTCATTTGAATGCTCTTCAGCAAGATGCTGAGGGTGTCTTTCTGCATTTCCACAACATCTGCAGCTGTATATATGCATTTGCTATACTAACCTCTTCTTTTTCCAGAAACTCCCTGACTTCAGGGTCCTGCAGCATGGTTGGATGGTTGACTATTCTCTGAAGGTACCTACAGAATAAGAATGCATTCATAAGCAAGTCATTTGGTCTATCCAGAAACTTTCCTCCTTTAGCTCTCTCACTATGTGGCATTACTAGGCTTTGAGCAGGGGCTGGACTAGATGACCTCCTGAGGGCCCTTCCAACCCTAATATTCTATGATTGTAGGATTATAAAAAGTCTCTCTCAATGAAGTGAAGTCTGCACAATATCAGCTCAGCAGTACAGTACAGCAGGTTACAAAAGAACTGGTAAAGTGCAATTAAGCCATGAAGACAGAAGCAGAAAGCCAGCTGTTTTCTCCCACAGATCTGTTCCTTACAGATCACACAGAAGGGACCATTACAATCTAGCCTCGACTCATTTGGCGAAATTCTGTGTCCTGTTACACAATTCCTCCATCTAGCCCATAAATTGTGGTACAGCAGATCATTTACAGACACCAATCTTGACTTAAGGCTTGAGCATAAAGAATTCATCATTTCCCTTCACAAGACAGGTGTTCCTGATACTCCCAAACTTCCGAAGATTGAGCTGCACCAGTTTTGAATGCTAGGAGTCAGTCTGCATGTGGCAAAGATCAGAGGCCACCTTTAGCAAGATTAAGGGTTTGTCTAGACAGTTAGTGCATGGCAAGCTGGGCTGCAAGTCTACAGCAGCCTATAGACTCATAGGTCAGAAGGGACCAATATGATCATCTAGTCTGACCTCCTGCACAAGGCAGGCCACAAAACCCTACCCATACACACATATAACCACCCCGAACCCATGACTGAGTTATTGAAATCCTCAAAAGTGAGATTTGAAGACCTCAGCTAAACCCTGAGCATGTGGGCAAGACTCACCAGCCAACATCCAAAAAAGAATTCTCTGCAGTAACTCAGTTCCCATCCCATCAACATTCCCACAGACCATTGAGCAGACTTATCTGCCGATAATCCAAATCAATTGCTCAAATTAAACTATCCCATCATAACATCCCCTCCATATACTTATCAAGCTTAGTCTTAAAGCCAGATAAGTCATTTGCCCCCACTACTTCCCTCGGAAGGCTGTTCCAGAACTTCACTCCCCTAATGGTTAGAAACCTTCGTCTAATTTCAAGTCTAAATTTCCTAATATCCAATTTGTACCCATTCGTCCTCGTGCCTATATTAGTACTAAACTTAAACAATTCCTCTCCCTCCCTAACGTTAATCCCCCTGATATATTTATATAGAGCAAGCATATCCCCCCAGAGCCTTCTTTTGGCCAGGCTAAAGAAGCCAAGTTCTTTGAGTCTCCTTTCATAAGGCAGATTTTCCATTCCTCGAATCATCCTAGTAGCCCGTCTCTGAACCTGTTCCAGTTTGAATTCATCCTTCTTAAACATGGGACACCAGAACTGCACACAATATTCCAGGTGGGGTCTCACCAGCGCTGTATATAACGGCACTAACACCTCTTTCTCCCTACTGGAAATACCTCGCCTGATGCAACCTAAAACCGCATTTGCTTTTTTAACAGCCATATCACATTGGCCTAGCAATGCTGTGCACTAACTGGCCATGTGAACCCTGCTACCGCACAATGGGCTCCCTAGGAAACATTTCAAATGGGAGTAGCTCAAATTGCACTAGGGAACGTTTAGTGCATCGTAGCAGGGTCCACGCTGCCGGTTAGCATGCAGTCTGCTGCAGATTTACAACCCAGCTTGCTGCACTTGAATTCTCCATTCAGACAAGGCCTAACACCCAGTTTCCCTGCCATCTAAGAAGGAAGATGTAACAATGTTATAATGAACTGTTCCCTACTCCAACCCTGCTAAGTTTGTAAGTCTGGTGTGCACTAATTTACTATTTTAGGGCTTGTTTTTTTAAAGAGCTGAGCCATTTCAGTTTTTGAATAACTTTACTGAAGTCGCACCGACTTAGTACCTACATGGAACCAAGCGCCCTTTGAAAACTAGCACCTGTGCACATACGGGTTCTCTTGTAATAAGAGGTGAAGATGGCTGGCTGAAGTGGTTTTACCTTTCACTAGTCATTCTAGGATGCATTAAAACCCAGGCAGAAGTTTGAGCTGATTCCCATTTAGGTCAGGGAGCTTTGCAAATCTGTGCTCATATTCAGGAGCTTCCCTGACCCTTCCCTTCCCTTCAAGGCTTCCGCTCGGAATCTGTTTGCTCAGGTGTTCCCAGTTCTAGATGAGAACAGGTGGGCTGTCTGAAGGGCAGCATCTGAGGCAATGGTCCATACCTTTCTAGAGCAGCCCGTCTCTTCTCTAGAAACTCTGCAGAGGAAGAGTCGTCTTTCCCAACCTTCACTTTGGTCATTCCTGGAACAGGAGACACTTATTTTAATAGCATTAAGCACTTTCAAAGTGAGTTTGAGGTAACAGCAGGGGAGAAAGGCTTCAGCTCAAGGTGAAAAACATGGCAGATCGAGGAAAGCGGTTTCAGACAGGAGGCAGCAAGAGGATCCTGTACCAACAGCAGCCAGGCTGGGAAGGGACCAGTGGATGCGGTTAGATAGCCTGTATCTACTTACGTCTACACGGACAGCAGCAAAGCCGCTGCCGTCAATCTGGATTGACTGAGCGATCAGTGAAGACCTGCTCAGTTGATCCAGAAACAGACTTTATTAATCCACCCCCGCAAGTGGCGTAGCGCTGCATCAATGGGAACGCAGTTCCCGTCAGTGCAGTGAAGACGGTGCGCAGAAGAGAAGCACAGAAGTTGACGGGAGTTACGCAACATTTGCGGACTCTGCGTAACTCCCGTCAACTGCCGCCGAATCATGGAGGTAAGTGTAGACCAAGCCACAGGGAGCGAAGCCATATGCCTGGAATGAGGCGGAACAAGCCTGGGCAGGTTTTGAGGGAGGGATAACCAATCCGGAACCTGAAGTGAAAAGCAAGTCAGTGATGATGTTTTAAGTTCAAGTACGAGTAACGTGGTACTCTCCGTACACAGCTGATAGCAGCTATGGCAAGATGACTAATTGATTTATTTGAGTGTTCGCCAGGCTGTTCACAAGCTGCTCCAAGAGATCACTTTAGGTTTGTCAGAAGTTATTCTTCAATAACTTCCCCAAGCCAGACAGATTCGTGAGAGTTCCCACTGAAGTTGGTGCACTTGACCAGACAGTTATGACTACTTAGCAGGACAAACATTACTCTGAATTCAATTCGTGGCAGATATTCTTATAAACGCGAGATGTGTTTTCCCACTCATTCTGCAGTGTTTGTCTCAGTTTTACAGTAAACTCAATGCACTCATGGAAAGCTAACAGCTCATCTCAAGATTAGAATTAATTACATTGACCGGCAGAGTTTCTGGACATCACCCTCACCTATTAAGCTCTTTTCCGGAGGTGGTGGGACTATGAATCCATTCTGAGAGTGTTTCTCCGACAGCTTCTCATAGAGACCCAAGAAGTCACTGAATCTCCTTTTCACAGAGAACTGCTTGCTTCTGAACATAGGTAAACTGGTCTGCAGGAAAAAGACAAGAGTCAAATAAGACTTAATACTGTGTCTGATCTAGCCAAGAACGCCTTCACAGGATGTTCTGCTGGCATTCTACCCTCCCCAGTGAGTGTGTAGGAGGAAAATTGCCATTTCCTGGCTTACAAGAGCCAAGAGCGGCCTCCCTCTGCCCAACCATAAAAAGTTCAACTCAATCTACATTAGCTCATTTTGGCAAGCTTGAGCCTCTGTACTCAAGACTGAAAGGAAACCGTTACTGAAGAGTCATAAAGTATCAAAAGATAACGCTGCTAGTTAGATGACAAGACCATCTGAGGACAGGATAGTTCTTTAGCTGCGTTAAGTTCCTGACATGGTGGTTTTGCCAGTGAGCTCCTAGTAGCCTTTAGAGCCATTTATAGAGCTCTAGAAATTTGCCCAGTACTACTTCAGAGTAAAGCTTGACAACAACGTACAGGGAGATGGAAACAGTAAGTCCAAGCTGCTGGGACGCACAAGTGGAGGGCTTGAGAGTTTTGTTGCTGCACATGACACTGAGGAACGACAAGGGTGAATGGCTTTGAGCAGATCCATGGTACAGTGACTGCCGACTTGGCGAGTTCTTTACTATAGTAACAACTTTTCAGCATTAAACCACCAGTTGAGAAAGATGGAATTGTAAGCCTGTGGGTAGGCACCAAAATCATTACAGAGTAATGGATACAGTAAGCACATCAACTGGTCTCATTCTCACACTCACTGGTCAGTGCATGTGTCTCCCCGTGCAAATACAGAAGATGAGCATCTCAATTTGAAAGCCCGTTTTCAGCTCAAGCTGGAGTGACCCAGGTTTAGAGCATGAGGTTTCTGGCGCCACGCAAGATGGCTGACGTGTGCAGCTTGTCTCCAACTGAACGCCCCTCAGAGCAGACACTGGTTCTACCTCTGGAGCATCTAGGACAATGGGATTTCTGAACACTGAGCATTACTGGTCACTAATTATGATCTACAGACTGTCCTCTTCACTCCCAGTCAGCTTTGCCAGACTATTTACATGGCATGAGCAGGTCAGTGCCAGTAGAGCGAGAAGGGACCCCACTACTGTTCCTTTTAGGTAGTTAATGAGTGACAGCAACTTACTAGTGTTACCAGAGCATAAAACCCCCTTACAGAAGGGAAAGCGGCAAGTGTCACCAGTGCGTCCTACAATTGGTGCATTGCATTAGCCTTGGCTATAAAGTCAAGAAGTGGGCACGTTCAGTTTAGGAAGAGACACTGCATTCATGACAGGAAGATTTTCCCCTACCCGTCAGGATGTTATTTTTAGTGTAACAAGACTGCAGTCTGCCCATGGTCACTGATCTTGGCCAAAGAACTGCAGAAAGATCTTGTCTTGCCATTCCTCAAGAACAGATGTGTAACACAAGTCATAAGGCTTAGCTAGGAGAACTCTGGGGAACATAGTAATTGGTTGAGAGGTGACTAACTCAGCAGGGATGGCAGGCTTGGGGAATAGCCGCCTGAAGTCATCATGATAGGCCTGCCAGGCACTGGTTATGGTGTGTTTTAAATCATTCTTCCAGTTTAAGCCACAGGAGGGAAGCAGGACTAGCTGATGTGTCCACACCAGTACACTAGTCACTGCCAGGAGTGACTTCAGATCACGAACTTTGGGGCAGACACCTTCAGTTTGTGAAGCACGTAGCAGCACCTCATCATTTCAGGCAGGACAGGACGTTAAGGTTCTGTAGCCAGCGATTCTCAGCAACACGATGTTCAGCTAACCCTGGCATTAGCCGGAGTAGTCAGTGCCCTGGGGTTAAGGCCTCAACAAGAGCAGGGAAAGGGCCGTGGATCTTCAGTGTCAAGCGAGCAGAACCTCAGGTTGTCATCTGGAACTGGCAACCCCAGTCTGAAGGCTCCCTCCTTACTGACTGAGCCACAGCTGACTGAGGGAAGGCCACCTACTGTGCCACACCACCATCCCTGGTAGCCTGGGGATCTCCCCCCCCACCCCCCGAGCGCTCCATTCCTGTACAGGCCAGGTGTAACGCCTATTAGCTTACAGAGCTTGCAGGCAGGACTGTGGGAAGAGGGATTTTAAATATCCCTAGCTTGGATTTCGGAGTCTCTTGAAAGGAGGTGATGTTCAGACCAGGTTTATGGACAGACTCTTGGAACTGGCTTCCTGCCAATTAACAGTAAAGCCTGCCTTATTACGCCACATGGAGCTGGTGTCCAACATTCTTATTCAAGGACAGATTTCACCAGACATTAGTTCTCTATAAAACCAAAGAGCACAATAGCAGCTAGACCGAGTCTGTTGTCCAAAAGGGAGCAAGGAGTCAGTCCTAGGTGGCCTATGGAAACTGACCTAGTTAGGATTTCAGGTCTTCACCACATCATTGTATTGCCAGGCTACTAAGGGGTTTCAGAAATAGACCAAGGAACACGAAGCTACTGTAGTTTGGAGACAATATACAAAGCAGCAGTCTGACCTATGAAGCAGATTGCTTAGACTTTACATTTGGTGGAGGAACAATCCCACATTTTGGTTGAACTGCCTTACGCTTCTTAGCGATTGCAGAGTGAAGAGACTGTTAGTGAAATCCCCATAGAGACAGGGGCTTCTTACCTGTGTTGAGACTTTGTAGGCTACATATGCATTCATGCCATCCCCTACAGAAAGGCCAAGAAAGCAAAAATATTAGTTCTCCAGACAATCTATAACTTATTTTCTATTGATGCTTGGCATATATGCCACCCCTACTCCAGGAAGGGGCTCCAGCATGCCAGCTTGCTGCATTTTGAATTTCTGGACAGCTGTTTGGGCTCGGTTAGCCCACTGACAGTGTACATGCCCTGCTTCAATCTGCTGAAAGGTGTGCTGCAGCTCCCATTATAGGAGCTGCTGGATTCATGCCAGTTAGCTATTAGACAACAGATCTGGCTGCTGTATGCTGCCCTTTGTGTACTTCCTAAAAAAGTGAACTGGACACTGACAATTGATTAATTGTTGCACTGCCAACATTTGGTCTAGTTCCATACATCTGTTTAAGGGTGAACAGGTTTAAGGCTGTTCACTGTTTAAGGCTGTATGGAACAGGAGGCAGCCTATTTAGAAGGAAGCTAGTTGCTAACCTACCACATAGTTGCATGTGATTTGCCTTTTCGAAGATCCATTATAGCCAGGGTATTAAAACAGACCAGAAGAAAGTGAAGTCTCCAGGCAAGCTAAGGGTCTCTGCCTACAGTGTTCAGCATGAGGGAATTGCTTCCACACCCTTTCTTCTTGTGGCACTAATTGCTTTAGAGATGCCTTTGATTCGTGAATGGGTCAAGATCAGTGTTCAGGCTCCTGACCTCACCAATTTAGTGGGTAACAGCTATTGATGCCAACAGAACAAGCCACCAACTCAGGAGGCCAGGGTGCTTGCTAAGATCGGGGTGCTGTCAGGCTTGAGGCTGGCTCTCAGAACCATTCTTTGGGTGCAGTGAGAGTCCTAGAGACACTGCCACCACCACCTTTCAGGGTTTCATTCCTTATGCCCTAAACCATCAGTCTCTCTAGTAGACAACTCCTATTTAGGCAGCCCTCCGTTGGCTGGCAGGCAGACATCCTCATTACAATAAAGCTAGAAGAGGACAGTGATCTAACTGCAGCACAACAGTTGAGGGCAATGGAAGTACTCAGGCAAGCGTATTCCCTGTCAAGTTGCCAGCTGTGGCTCCTGCAATCAAGGTTTTCCCTGCTACAACTGCCACTACCAACACTGTATGCAAGGTAAGACCAGCAGCTTCTTTTTCTGCTTGAGGTACTGCTGACAGACAGAAGATACTGGACCTTTAATTTTGTCTCAATGTATTAAACCCCTTCCATTCCCCTTGGAGCAAGTATTTAAGTCTACTTAGGAGTTCTATTTAGGTCATATGGTTTCCTCCATCTAGATCTCAGTCCAAAGGCACAGAGATCCTTCCCACATGCATTTGCTAAAGGGCTCAAGTTGGTAGGTGCAAAGGAGTCTCCAGAATGAGCCACCTGAAGAGACGGTTTCAGAAAGCCAACTGAAGAGACTGACATTTTGGGAATAGACAGGAGGAGACTTAGCCATGTATTTAGGAGGGAATATTGTGAACTGGCTGCATTACATCCTGCTAAGCTCTACTTCTCCTATACTCCACTTCACTTCCATGCACTGTACATTGTACACGGACTCACCAATTTTTTCCGGGTCACTCACTCCCACAGTCAACTCAAACTTGTCCTCCTGTTCCTCTTCCTCCAGCTGTTAGGAAGAGGAGAGCACACATAGCAAGTCAGTTCAATCAAAGATTAAGGTTTCAGCCTGCCTCAAACCATGCTAAGTCATCATATATTCAAACAAGCTTATTTGGTGTTCAGCTTACAAGTGCCAAAGGGCAAGTATGAGCTCCTGTGCTTTGTACAGCACACTGACAGGAGTGTAGTGTTGGGCTTGCAGACTGGTTCCAGAAATGCAAAGCCACAAGCGCAGATTACTACAGTTCCTCCCATCCCTCTGATCCAACCAAGCTGTGCCCAGTGAGGGATCCAGGGACCAAAAGGCAGCTTTGATACATTTCACTTCTTTGATCCTGTGGAAAATGTGACAGTGTAGCCTGAAGGCTACACTACATTGAGACTGGCTGTGTGTGGACCCAAGAAACCATTACATAGCCTGAGGTAACAGAGTGGCATTTCCACCATATCCCCTGCACCACAGCCTGGCAGAAAGCCAGCTACACCACGTCTGCCACCTGCGGATTACGCCACAGGAATCTTCAGGCAGTTGCTTAAACCAGCATGACACTTATGTCACTGGAGAAACAAATGGCTGAAGAGAGCAGGGCTCCAAATCTAGTCCTCAAGGTGCTTCAGTCTAAGCAGCAAAAGGAGACTGCTTGTTGGTTGGGAGCAGCATCCCTAGCTGATACTGCACTCCTTTCCCTTTAGGGTAACACTGAAGTGGCACTTAAGATTCAGAGACCCTTTCCCAAGCTAAAGGACTCTCCCATTGCTTCCTCTGCCTAAACTCAAGGTCTTCTGCCACACAGCACTATGGAGGTACTTCATCTGGCCTGTATTTATAGCCAGACCCTCAGAGAGGGACAGAAAGATCCCACCCTACACACTGCAGATGCAAGGACACGCAGTGCTAAAGCTGGCTGGCAGCTTTTACAAGGAGAAAAAAAGCAGTTCACACTTCTGTTTAGGAAGGCAAATTGCTAGTGGAAACAGTCATACTGTCTGCCCTGAAACATGCATGCAGGTCTGCTACTTTAAGGCCACTTCTGAGCACTGTGTAACCTTCTGGGGAAGTTAAGCAGCAGTTTGTCTTTCTGCAGATACAAGCTCCCAAAGAACAACTCAGGCAGGCCTGTCCCAGTTGTTACCAGGGCTGTAACAGGCCCTGACCAGAGAGTACACACAGTGCGGAGCTCCACCCCACGAGAGGTAAAGGCCTGAGGCCCAACACCTGTGGAGGTGCCCCATGAAGAGGTGGTGGTGCAGCTACGCTGATGCTAGGACAAGCAGCTATTTATTGATACAGTATTGCAGCATCAGAAGTGGTCATCTGGCAGCAGCAATAAACTTCCATAGGAGGGCAGGAGCGAAGAGCCTGGTCGCTCACTTTGTCACGGAAGTGACAGCCACATCCCATCCTGGCAGAGGGTTTTAGCAATGTCCTACTCAGCCAGCACGTGCTGTCATCACACAGGGAAGAGGAGAATTAAGTTCAAGGAAAATCAGCCTCCTTGAAGTTATGCTGGTTGTACCACACAGGATTGGTGTCCCCCTTTGATAACACGCAGACCACTACCTTCGGATTCCAGTCCCGGACTGGCTGAAGTGAATTGGACAGAAGATGACCAGCATGTAAGTAGCAGTTCTCACCTCCTCATAACTCTTCAGCTGGTGTTTGGAAGAGGAACTTGCTGCTACTTCTAGAGGAGGGGCAGGGCTAGTCTCTTTGACCGGTTCCTTCTTCTGGTTGTGTGTACTGTCCAGAGACAGCTCCACCGTGGCATCTGCAAAGGGACAAGGTTCACCACCAAGGGAGACTCCACAGACTTTCTACTCTAACAGTCACCTTGTTCCAGAGAAAGTAGTAGAAATTTTGTTCTGGGCAGTACTGTATTCCCCAAATTTAAGGAGTTACACATATAGGTATTTGACAGTGTTACCCTCTCGAAGGAAGTCTCTCCTGAACTCTTGCACACCTAGTGCTTGGCTTCCATTGGTGCTATCACCTTATGGAGATTTGGCATTCAACTTTTAATCTCCTCTGACAGCTTTCAGAGAGCAGCTAAGCCATCAGTCCAGTGAACTCTAAATCTTGTACTGGCCAGGGCACCAGTTTTAACCTTGTGCTAGAAACAGGCACATAATCCTCTCCACTTGGCTGTATATGGAGGGAAATAGCAAGAGCAGCTGAAACCGTGTAATAGATTCTTGAATGGCACCTGCTCATGGCCTCCTCCCTGCTACTTGTGGAGCAATAGTTAGAGAGTCCTACCAGAATGCTCTCCATGGAGACTGCTTTGGCACACTCTTCCATGCTGTCTGTAGCCCTTATGCTAGCCACTAGAAAGGAAATTGCCTTCTACAATCCCAGCCTCCCAGCTGTTGCAAGGAGCTGAGGACCTCTGTCACTTTTGGTTCTGCCTTGCCAATGAACAGCTCTAGCGCCATCGCAGCTGCTTGGGAAGTCTACAAGCAGCTATGCCGTTCACGTCACTGACACTTATAGGGCTCTGAACAACAGTTTAGCTGACCCAAGGATTGCCTTCCCTCCGCTGCTGGTTGGGGAATCCCAGCTCGACATCCCTGCGCACTCCACGAGGCCCCTGCAGCAGCTCACAACAATTACATTCTTTAAGGTTCGGTATTTAGGCTTCCCCAGGCAGTTGCTGCAGACAAGTAATTTTTCCACTGGGGCTTAGAGCTGCCCCTCTGAAGTAGCGCTAAGGAACCCCTCCCAGCCTTCTTCAAGAGGCCAGGAGGCGCGTTACTGCTTCTGTTTTCCGAGAATGATCAACAGATACATGTAAGGCGCAGATGCCACCCTGACCACTGACCCCTCATCCCCTGGATACTTAAACGTAAGTAATAACAAGCCTCCTGCAGCATTTAGCTCATAGCTAGTAGCTGCAGTTGCCTTTCACCCTACTTGTAAGAGTCTGAGTTGTGTTATGCACACAGAGCATAAAAGCTTACCCGCAAATAGGTCCTGATCATCCTGTTCCACACGAACCCCATTTTCTTTGGAGCTGCTACTCCCTGGGAGAGGAGACTCCCTCTTGGGTGACAGGGGCTTGCTCTGAAAGCAGAACAGCAGACAGATCACTTACACCTGCCAAGATGGATGTTCCAGTTCTCAGCCATGCCTCCCTCCCCTATTCCCCAACCAGGGCCGTTCTTACACTGGGCAGCCATCCAGGACCCTATTGTCAAGAGGCAAGGAGTAAGCCTGGGGCTTGAGGCCATGGAAGGGAGCTTGGGACAATGGAGGTCAGTGGTGTCAAAATACAAGTTTGCCCAGGGTACCATTTTCCCCCAAGGCCAAGCCCATCCCTAACCCACACCACTTGGCTCAGAAGATGGTTTGAT
Organism: Mesoclemmys tuberculata; assembly: GCA_007922155.1. NCBI lineage: Eukaryota > Metazoa > Chordata > Testudines > Chelidae > Mesoclemmys > Mesoclemmys tuberculata. The sequence continues at coordinate 10,757,163 of ML675621.1, forward strand.
TTCACACAGCTGTCACTCTGCTGCTTCTGCCACATAAGGGTCATGCTGGGCCACGTCACTGCTAATCTGATTTAGAAATGGTCTGGCAGAGCAGTGCATTAAGGATGCTAGGTCTCAAGGGAAGGAAGCACTCAAAGTAATGGAGGAAGAGGATCTGCGAGAGGAACTGCACAGGCAAACACTGCCACGAAGCGTAGCAACCCAGGTACTTCCTGCACCCCTACCTTATGACCATTCGATTTAGAACCAGTTTTGATAATGGATTTTGTTCTTGTGAAGAGCTGCAGAGGGAGATTTAAATTTGCTAACATCCTTTCCACTCCTGCCTCAACTCTGTCACCCTATCTGCACTGCAGCTAGAGCAGCAATGCTATAAGGTGTTAAAAATGGTTGCTGCAAGTAAGGTTTAGCATATTTTCCTGATCAGCAAGGATGGGTATTCAGAGACAGCCTCCCTACTGTAAGACATCCCCTGCTATAACAGAGCCCAGTCAGGCACTGCTCATCCTATTCACTGTGCAGACAGCTACTTACAGACATGTCTAGTGCAGTTTCAAAAGGTAGTATGGATAGGGCCAGAGTTTAAAATGCACGATGTACTGCTCAGCATACACTGGGAAAGGTAGAACCTATAATCCCATGCCAGGCAAATCCACTGGTAGCAATGGTGACATTTTAGTATTGTCACTTTATACAGTCAGCTGACTATGCTCTGAGCTGGCCTACTTAGTGATCAAGATCATGGCAGCTTGAGCACAGGTGCCTACATTAGCAATCTCAGTGTTGCTACCACTAATGGATAATTTCCTGAAGTGCAGGAAGGGCCAGGGTGTGAAGCAAGCAGCAGGATATTTTCTGACAAGTTGGTTTCTATCCCATCACACCAACCCCAGGCTGGTATACAAAGAAAAAGGGTTGTTCAGGAAATGCAAATAGATCTCCAGTTCACTGGGCGCGGTTTGGAGCCAGATCTGTACCAGAGAGCCAGTAATCTGTTCTATATAAGGTCTCCTCCTAGAACAATCCTACAAAGGCAGACACAAAGCAGCTCTGTCCCAAATTTCCATCTGAGTGCTTAGAGATTTCACTTCAAAGTCATGCACTGCACAGTATGTGCTCTTGAAGCAGACACGAAGCCCTAACACAAGGCACATACATGTCACTCTGTATAATGTTTCTTTTGAAATCCAGGGAGCCAGTTTCTTCTGAAAGTCCCACCCCCCCACTCTAGTTTCCAGTGTCAGATAGTACTGAGCTGTCCACAGGACTCATCCAACCCCCACCCCATGATTCAGAGAAGAATGAGTCTGCAGGGTTTCTCCACCCACAGCACACACAATACTGCCATTTGAGCAGGCTGCTCAATAGGCAAGAGATAGTGACTTGGCAACCGGAGTAGCCTAAAGCAAGATAAGTCTGCTCAGGAAAACCAGTATGCTAAGTAGCCAGTTACATCAGCAGGCAAAAGTAGCCCTCTCCTTCCACCATAGGGAAGTCTGTCTGCACATCTCCATCTAACTCAATGGGCCAGTAGGTGTTATGGAATCATCTCTGGAGTTTTAAACTGGAGGAGAGGGAGTTGGAAAGGAAGAAAGGATATACTATCCTCAAACTCCAGCTGTGAAATAGCCTGGAGTAATCTAACCCAAGCAGTGAAATCCAGCTAGCTGAGAACTCTCCACTCCCCTGCCATGTCAGGCTGTTCCCTACAGGGCATTTACTGGTTGCTGGGAAATAGCCTGGAATGCCATCAGCTAGGTTTAGCACTGGGGTGGGTATCTTTATTTAGGGAACATGCTGCAATTTGGATTTCCCTTGTATCCCCCCTGTTCTTCTCTAGCAGGTGTGAAGTGCTGCTGTTGTAGTTCCCTAGAGGAGACTTTCCTAGCAAGCTCACATTAAGGTACTGCATTCATTTAACAGTAAGCACATGCTCCCTCTTCATTTTTGCAGACTTAAGGGAGTTTATTCCTAGCACAAAAGTTAAGTTTTTATTAAAAAATACAGCAAACTGAATTGTTCCCCAGCTTTCTCCTGTAGGCAAAGCCATCTGTTTTTCTCCAGACCTCAAGCAAAGATGAGGCTCATAGATCACCTGGCTGCTAAAGCAAAACTTTTCTAATCTCTATATACACATTCTCTAGTCTCTAGAGACTTCACAAGGGAGGAAATAAAAATGCCCGACAACTAAAGTTTTAGATCCTGGCTAGGTCAGAGGCAGCTACAGTGACCTGCAGATCCAGTTAAAAGGACAGACAGTTGTAATCGCCAAGATGTAGCACAGCCTAACAAGAAGACCCTTGCGACTTTGGATACCTGTTTTCTGGGTGATCTGGACAGTTGTGCCCATATAGCTTTCACACCCTTCTTCCTTCACTGTTACTGAACATTTACATGAAATTAGGGAGCCTATCTTCAGAACCTGTTCTTATAACACAAGGCAGAGTCAGGGTGCTGTGTGTAGTGTATTTCTGCTGGCACCTGCAGCATAACACAAAAGGGTTGGCAGTAGAGCCCAGGCCCTCCACAGACGGTGAACTGAAAGTGGAAATAATCCCTCTATCAGTATCAGCAGTATCTAACCACCTTGTCAGCTGTGAGCCATCAGGGATCTTGACACTGGAGAGGAGTTTCAGCCCAAGCAAAGATGGTCTGGCACTGAGCAATTTAACTCCCTGCTCAACTCTGCCTCCTGCTGGAGAGAAATTCTACACCTACAAGAACAAACAGAGCCCTTGCTGTGATCATCTGTCCCAGGGCTGGATTAAGGCAACAGACGCTTAGCTACACCAGGACATGGGTTCCCCCAATGGTGCTGCCACTGTGCATGGTATAGGTGGGAGAGACTGCTCTCCTGCCCTTCTCAAGAGGCAAGGATAGCACCATGGTCACCCTCTTCTCCCCATCAATAGCAGCAGGGGTCCCTTCTCACATCAAGATGCACAGGTGGCAGCGGAGGGGGTGGGGGGACGACTCCAGAACTTGCCCAAGCAAATGCTGGGAGTAAGAGGGCTGGATCTGCTACAGTCAGACAAAAAAAAAAAAAAAATCAGAAATACAGGGCTGGATGGGAGCTTGAGAGGTCAAATCCAGCCTCCTGTGTGAGGCAGGACCAAGTAAACCTAGAACATCCCTTGCAGGTATTCACCCAAAGCGTCCTTTAAAGCCTCCAATGATGGGGACTCCACACTCTCCTCCGAAAGCTTATTCCAGTGCTTCACTCTCTTATGGTTCGAAAGGATTTACCAACAGCTAACCTAAATTTCCTCCCTCCCGATTAAGCCCATTACTTCTTGTCCTACCTACAATGGATTCAGAATTGATCACTGTCCTATTTATCAGTCTTGAACGTTTTTGAAGACTTGACAGGTCCCTACTCAATCTTCTCAAGACTGAACATGCCCAGTTTGTTTTTTTTTTAAAAACCTCTTCATAGTTCATGTTTTCTAACCCTTTTATCATTTTGGTTGCTCTCCTCTGGACTCTCTCCAGTTGGTCCACATCTTTCCTGAAGAATGGTGCCCAGAAATGAACACCGTACACTAGTTAAGGCCTCACTAGAGTCAAGCAGAGTGAGAATTAACAGGAGTGTCATTAAACACAGGAGGTAATACACCACAGAATACTAGCCTTTCTTGCACCACACTGCTGGCTCCTTCACCATGTGACCACTATAATCCACAGGTTATATGCTAGGTCCCCTATTGGACTGTGTTGGTGGGCTTACCCAGAGCACTGGAGCTTGGAATTAACACCTCTGAGATTCCTGGGGCAGCTCAGCCCCTCAGAGCTATTGTTTCAGGCTGTCTGACGGCTCGCAATCACCAATGCATTGTCACATTGCTCATATTGTGCTCTGCTTTGCAAACATGAAGGCTAGACACATACAGTACATGAAAGCTGAGATTTGCATGTACTCACATGACTCCTAGGCAATAGGGCCTTAAGTGCTGGCCTATCATGCCTTAGTCCAGCCCTTAATGAATGCTGTGGAGATGACTTCTGTTGCAGCAGATGCAATTCAGATCTGGTTCTTACAGTTAATCTTACCATTAAACGAGGGAAGAAGGTGAACAGATGACACAGGCAGGATTGTAGCAAGAGACTAAGGTTTCCCTGCTCTGATTAGAGGTTTCTATGTGCTGCAGCTTTTTATTTAAAAAAGGGGAGTGCTATCTGCTCACATGTCTCAGCATGAGACAGTTTTTAATGGAACCAGGTTCCAAAGTGTGTGAAAGATGCCAAGTTACTTGATTTATATCTAATTTGCTATGAAGCAGAGTGCTAGGATTTTATATCTCCAATTCCTCCTGTTTCACTACTGCATTGTAGCAATGACTAAGTTGTAGTTTTAGAACTTCTGTAGGTGCCACTGTTCTCCCACCACAGTCCATGAAGCCTCACCAAGGCGGACTCACTTGAGATGTTGGATTGAACATGGGCTCACCAGCAGCAGCACGCTCCCCTTGGGAAGATAAGGGCCCAGGCTTGTGCTGTTTGTAAGTATAGCAAGTCAGACTCTACCCAGAGCCCTGATGCTAGCGTTACCTGAGACAAAGTCTTTGTTAGCGCCTCACGTGAAGGAGATTTGTTTTCTATGCTGGCAAACGGAAGAGTAATGGGATGCAGCGAAGAGCTTAGCTCGAACAAAGAACAGAAACACGGATTGTAGCATGGCAGGCAGAGTGAAGCACGCCTGGGAAGTCAGTGCGACAGCCAAGTTTCAGCTCTGGTCCGGCGCATGGGCCAAAGAAAACCACTCAGTTCCTACTCACCGCCTGAGTCATTGCTGATGAAACTGCTTAGGAGGCAGCTGGAATTTTACGAGTCCAAGTGCCTATATGCTAGTCGAATGCACAGAGCTTCATTTCCCAGAATGAAACTGGGGTGGCTAACACACATTGCTGTCTTAGTCGGCAGCACTGCGCCAAGTGATGTCAACAGGAGCCAGCTGTGCAAGCACCTCGTACACCTACGGATGATCAGGGAACAAGTCCAGCAATGCCGGGCCTGCTGCCATATAACAGGGCTCATGCCCACACCGCTCAGTGAGGGCTGCTGTAGCCATTTGTAAGATGCTTAACAGACATTAGGTAGGAGCAGCAAACAGGGGCAGCAAAGAGGGGACTGCTAATTCTTCAGGTGAAGGAGGTGGCTACATGACCCGTGGGGTGAGCTTGTCGATAGTGTGCTTGCTTGATTAAAGATTCTAGTCAACTCTGGTGTCGGTCTGCACGCTAAGCCAAGCAGCCTGCCTGGCTAGGCTGAGCGCTCACTAAGGAGGCTCTAGCTGGCTAGTATCTGATCCCTAGCCCCTTTAGGATCCCTTGATGAGTAGATGGGCTCCCTCAGGGAGAACAGGCATTTTGGAAGTTACCAGGAGCAGTAAACAGGGGAGTTTAGAAAGCCCGATATACCTAACAAGCTTTCTGAACTTGGGCCAACCCCACCAGCGCCCGCAAGAGTAAAAATAAGGCAGCGGAAAGTCCAGCAGCACAGCAGGACCTATCCACTTTATTGCACTGAACACAGCCTGTTTGATCACCTGCCCACAAGGCAGGTAGTCTGTGTGCACATACCATGCAAGGAGCTGATGGTCCTCAGAGGCTGAGTACAGGCTCTTGAGACCAGAGTCAGTAAACTACAAGAGCAAATGGAGAGAGAAGTGCATAGGTGAAACTTCTAGGAACGCAGAGTGGTCCCACCTCCACTATGACAGCCTCGGTGCTGTTGAGGATGAATGTCGAGGAAAACGTCAAGCTGGAGAACAGGGACACAATCCTATAGTTAGGGTCCTCCTTCCAGACGTTATGGTATCCTCTTGCACCGAGGATGCCTCTCTAGGAGGAGGGAGGCTCAGTTATAGGATGAGGCAGGAAATGCTAATGGGGGATTTTATTTTTAAATATCTAGACAATTGGATGTGATGACCGGGAAAGCTGCATAGTAAATTGCCTGCTGGGTCTAAAGGTTGCAGATCTGCACAATAGGGGAGGAGCCAGCACTTGTGGTACATGAAGGTACCAGTGACCTAGAGAAAGGTACGAGATGCCTTGGAGGCAACACATTTAGGCTGCTAGGTAAGATATTGAAGTCTAGGACCTCCATGGCAGCATTCTTTGAAATGCTTCCAGTTCTATGTGCAAGGCCAGACAAACAGAACTGCCAAGTCTCAGTGTGTGGATGAGACAATAGTGTAAGGAAAAGATTCAGTTTTAGGCACCAGTAAACTTTTTGGGAAAGGAGCAGCCTATAATGGGAAGGATGGGCTCCATCTTATCCAAAAATGGAACCAGACTGTTGCCAGACACATTAAAGAACTGCTTTTTAGAGCAATTTGTCCTTGAACTCACAAGGGGAGAGGCAACGCAGCACCTGGTACAAGAGGTGAATATACCGAACCGCTTACTAATGGCGATCAGTGGATGTGACATACCTTGACTTTAGCAAAGCTTTTGATACACTCTGCTACAGTATACTCCTCAGCAAGTTAAAGAAGTATGGGTTGGTTGGATGAATGGAGCATGAGGTGGATAGAAAGCTGGCTAGATCATCGGGCTCAACAGATAGCGATCAATGGCTCAATGTCTAGTTGGCAGCTGGTAACAAGCAACGTGCCCCAGGAGTCAGTGCTAGTGCCAGTTTTGCTCAATATCTTCATTAATTATCTGGATGATGGGTAGGCTTGCACCCTCAGCAAATCTGCAGATGACACTAAGCTGGGGAAGTGGTAGATACACAGAGGACAGAGATAGGATACAGAGTGACCTAGACAAAGTAGAGGATTGGGCCAAAAGAAATCCGATGAAATTCAACAAGCAGAGGTGCAGAATCCTGCACTTAGGACAGAAGAATCCCGTGCACTGCTACAGACTGGGGACTGACTGGCTAGGCAGCAGTTTGGCAGAAAAGGACCTGGGTGTTACAGTGGACAAGAAGCTGGATATAAGTCAGCTGTGGCCAACCTGCCAACCCAAAGTCTCTCTCCATGACTGACTAGTCAGTCTGTATTCTAAATGTGTCAAACTATTCCCCTCTCCCCCCAACCATCTTATCTTTTCTTCTCCCTCCTTGGCATCTGCTTTGTTAAAAGCAAGAAAGCGAAACATTCTTGACTTAAATGACTAAAACAAATCCTTTCATCCCCATCAAGGGATAACAGAATAAAAACCAATTGCATCCTCTGAAAAAGTGAATTTAATGTTTTCGTTCCATTCATGTTGCATAATCACCCAATTTCAGTGCTTTATATCGATTCTTTTCCTTGTGTATCCCAATTAGTGATATAAAAGTTAGTTGAATTAAAAATCCGTTTAATCTGTTGAACGCTAGGGGGGAGCTGTGCAGGGCTCAGTTCCTCATTGCCGAGTGAGAGCTGCCTAGCTGCAGCTCACCCTGCCATGGTAGCTTAGCAGCTCTCACTAGGGGGGAAGCTGGGCCAAGCCCAACTGCAGCTCAGACCCCCCGGGCTCTGTGCCTCCTGTAGCTCACATGGAGCCCAGACAGCTCATCACCCCCCTCTCCAGCCAAGGCTTCACACCTCCCTGCCACTTGCAGGGAGCCAATCAGCTGTTGCGCCCCCCCTTTAAACAGCTGGATTACCATTTAAACATTTAACCTTTACATCCTAATCTTAATCAAATTTCATGAGTTTTCTAGTGGCTCATCATGGTAGTAAGCAAGCAGAGACCTCTGTACTCTAAACACCAAACTGTTTAAAAGGATAGTGTTGTATGGTGACAGGGTCACATTAAGATCTTTGACTCTATGGGGTCATTTACTGAATCAAAACTAAATACAACAGCACTCACAAGGAGCATTTGACTGAGGCATAAGAGGATGTATGCCTCAGTAAAAGCTATGCAGTTTCACATCCCCTTTCTCAGAAAGTTTCTCCAGCATCCTTTTATCTGAGCTATGTGTACATGTTTAAAACCAGACACCTACTAGACAGAAGCTGATATGAAAAATTAAGTAGACCAAAAGGAAAAACCTAGTGACAATCTTCGATCGCTCTGTCTCAGTCTTGTCTGAGAAGAGTTTTGTCAGATTCAGTAGGCTGCTGAGGAAAGTTACCAACAGCAGAAGAAATTCAGAACACACCAATGTATTGGTCATGGTCACAAGTGAAGCATTCTCTTCACTATCAAATGATAGAGACTTAGGAAATTGTTCTGAAGGATTGGACAGCTTTACTTCTGTACTCTTCCCTCCCACAACTCACCAGGGAGTTTTCTATGGTCACTGGCCAGTGGCTTTTCAAGTCCTGCATTGTCCTCACTTCAGGATCCTCCCTACATGCTGCTTGACGACATCTACAGTGTCAGCCAGGAGGACAAAGACCAATAATGGCTAGAACACTAGGACGTATTAGCCTTGCGGAACTGCTGCAGGGTGTCAATGCAAGAGTTTAGTAAGATTCAAGAGGATCATCAAATTGTCTAAATGCGCATCTCACCTAGACAAGAAAGCGATAGGGCTTGTCAGCTCCTGTATATTTTGAAGTATAAAGGTGGCATTCAGGTGAGGCCAGGAAGAAAGTTCCCCCACCAAATATTGCATTGATATAGATTTCGGAGGCTGGCTGAGCTCTCCTCTAACATATCAGGCAGTGGATCCTCTTGATAAAGGATGCCATCTCCGTGGACGATTGCTCTGTTCTGGCAACTCCAGAGTGCAGCCGTACACTCTTAACAGTCTCTTTACTAAAGGATGCCATCTTATGCTGAACTCCCACCACAATACTCAGGGACAGGAGCACTAGATATAGACCCAATCAGCCGGAGAGAGCACAAATTAAACAAAACCAAGGACTTTCCACTACACATCTAGAGATTCAGATACACAAGGTGGCGAAGGGGTCAAGGAAAGGCAGTGTCCAGCCATAAACCATAACACATTTATCAAGATTACCAAGTCATTGATTAACTGCTGAATGGCCAAGCCATTTCTGAGCACTCATCTCATATCATTGTATCAACTAAATAAGCACTTTGCACTAATAAAGAGTGCATTGCATTATTTTGCAAAGAATAATCAGACAGAACCCCTCTTTTTGCTGCTGGCAGTTTCTACTAATTTATGACCTGAAGGGCTTGAAGTGTAGATCTACTTAGCAGTAAGGAGAGGCAAACAGCAGTTTCACATGGCAGCTCTTAGAAAAAGGAGCAGTCCAGGGTCATTCAAGAATAACCCGACCAAACCGCACAGTAAGCACTGTAGCACCACTGTCAGTGTTTGTGGCAGCATCTCTACACTAAGCCTTTACTGTTTGCCCAATACTACCTGCAAAGACTGCTACCCCAAGCACATGTATAGCTACACACTATTTCCTTTTGCTGAGGTACATTCTTACATGTACAGGACAGCCATCTTTCAGACAAGTGAAGAAAATTAAGACATTGAAGACTCATGCAAATCTTTGCTCTATTGGCACAGAGTGAGTTACGAGTTTTGTTCCTTATAATCCCTTCCAGCCAACATGTCGTCTAGTAGAGGAAGAGCTGGAACTCTTCAAGCAAGCAGCAAATGAGCTCTCAAAATGAATTAACAGCATTTAGAACATGTTCATTTTGCCTCAAGCTAAGAGTTACCATTCTAAAGTTTCCTGAATGCAGAGCTTTTAAAAAAGACTTCTAGGCTTTGCCTACACTAGTTCTGCTTTCTAAAAAGTGTTTAGTTGTTGCTAACACTTGTTGAGCTCCTGTCTGCACTGCCAACACTTGAAAAAGTACATATGGGCTGCTGCCAGCCTTTGATACTAATGATTAGACCTGGTCCATGCAGATTTACACAGTGCTAGAAGCAGGCATGTCAGCAAGCTATCATTCTATTCCATATAGTTTCTCATACCACCCTCATCACCATACTATCCAAGCACCTTCCAGAAGCACACAAAGGGCTAGTCTACACTACAAGTGCTATGCACTGCTGTAGTGTCTGGTGAAGACGCTCAATGCCAGCAGAAGAGCATGCATGTCACACCCCTGAAACACAGCTATAGCAGGTGGTTTTCAGTGTGGTCCAGCCCTAAGGTGCTCACCAGAAACAAGAGATCCCGGTGCAAGGTCTTTAAGAATCTCATCCTGACACCTCTCAGAACGCCATCTTTCATATCAGCCTTCAGCTAACTGCCATCAAATCTGATGTACCTGCCCCCTCTAGCTGTTGAAGGGAAAAAGCGGCTGTTTTTTCTCCCTCTCCAGAGCAACCTGCCTACTTGGATGGCTAGAATCTGCTATTTGACTCTTAAGAGTCTCTAGTGCCTGCCTCGGCTGCTCAGAGCTTTTCCCTCTAGTAACAGCATAAGAACATTTGTACTGAGGGCCACAGTTTATCCCATTAGCTCAAAATAAGACCAGTTTTGTTGATTTCAAACTCCTGCTTGATAAAGCCATGAACAGCAGATGCACAGCACTGAAGCTGGTCTACCAGCAACCTCAGGTCAGATTTGGGAGCATCTTTTTTGCCATAAAGCTGGCATCTCCAGGTTTAGCAACCCTGTTTCTGCAGAAATGACAGATTAGCACCAATTAGGAAAAGCTTCCCACTCACCTCAAGTTATTTATTTCAGCTGTATCCTGAACAAGCCATTTTCTTATGCCTGCAACTTACAGATTCTCCTTTGCCCCAAACCAGTTTCTATTTAAACTTCCCTATTTAACTGGTAGGTTCATGTACGATCAATCTTTGCCAGGGAACCTTCCACTGCAAGGAATTTCAGGTGCTTTTCATTTTCAAAGTACACCACCAGTTATGTTTTGCTACAAATATTTTTTATTACAGGGATAGTGAAGAGATTCCCAGAGTTAAGATTTCACAGGTTAGCTTTTTTACTTTGAGCATCTTTTTCCAAACAGTTAATTCTAGAAAACAGGCACACCATACATTTACTCCTTGGGGACTTATTGTTTGCAATGCTGGATTTTGGGAGCTATGTTGTCTAAGAAATAAGATCTATGTTTTTGCTACAACCACCACTTGGTGTTCTATTTTGATTAAGGTGACAAAATATAGCCTTCTATTATGTGTTAAGCTACTAGATAGGGAAAACAAATATAAATGCTGTATCCCTATTTAAACAGTAGTTAACTTAGAGTTAAAGGTGACAAAGGACTTTTAGATGTTGGTTTTGTGCCCTTTGCATCTTTGACAGGAAAAATGCAGCCAGGAGGTTTTTCCTTAGGACTATCAACTTTAGCCTTCCCTGTTTCTGTCGGAAGACTTGCTGAAGTTCTTCATGAACATATATGGTTAGTTCACACACTTTGAATGGGTGCATGGTCTACAATTGTTAACACTCCATTTCTCCAAAGTATTAGTTCATTTAACTTTGGCTGGTTAGCAAAGAATACTGAAACAGTGATTTAAAAAAAACACGCACCAAAACAAATCAACAAATTTTCCTCTCTGTTGTTCAGCTTTCATTCTTGACTCTCGCAATGTTATTAAACTAGTTCCAGGACCTGAATTTCAAGTGTAAGATGCTTTCAGAAACTTTTGCTTCTCAAATGTATAAAGAACAAAAGTATATTTAAACCTTGCTTGTGTAAATGTAATGCCTTACATATTGAACCACTAGAACACTGCCAGAAGATAAAAGCCTGGGGCAGTACATACCAGAACAGTAAATAGAATGGGGCCAAAGTAGTATCCACTCTGCCAGCTCTCATTATAGTGCAGATTAGTTTGATGGCTATACAAAGGGATACATCACATCTCCCCTGATAAGGTCTTACCTTTTAATTCCCTCTTCACAGCCTTAGAATGAAGTGCTGATGTGAATGTGCAGCTACATTTTTAAAAGCAGCCTGCTTTACAATAGAGGGGCACACTGTTCTCAAGAACCGGCCTCCCCAGGAAATTCCCTTTGCTACACTCCCCCCACCAAGCTGTGTTGAAAACAGTTCACTGCTCGTATCAGCGCAACAAAACTCGCCCCATACCACAAAGCCTGTTGCTGGCCTGTTTCATCACGTTATTTCCTTAGTGTAACCAGAGCCAGCCTGGATTGCTAGTTTATCCCCGCTGCACCAAGCCATGCGGCGGGGCCAGAAACCGAGTGGCTCGCTACAGAATGACCGCCTCCAGCGTGCCCGTCCCAGGGAGGTTCGGGCTCTCCGGCGCCACGCTCGGAACGAGGGCCGCTGCCGAGTGGAGCTGTCTGCTGGCCCCGGCCGAGGGCCCGGGCTCCACGGCAGCACACGGGACTGCCAGGCGGCTGCTCCAACGCTGACCGAGGGGCTCGCTCGGCACGCCCCCGGCTGGGCCCCGGCTCGCACGCCCGGAGGGGCCGAGTGCCGTGCCGGGCACACAGCTACTCAGGGGCAGCGCCCCGCGCGCCACGGCCGCGGGAGACCGGCCCCGCCCCCCAGACACGCTCAGGGGACGCGGCCCCCGCTCGGCCGGGCCCGCCCCTCACGGGGCAGCGGCCGGGCGGACTCACGGAGCCGGTGAAGATGTCCTCGCCGTCGCCATCGCTCGACGCGTCGGCCTCGGCCCCGGGGAAGGGCGGGGGCAGCCGCTCGGCGGCGGGGCTGGCGCCGCCCGTTGCCATCTCGCTGCTCTCAGGCCGCTTCCGGCTCCCGGCGGAGCGGAAACGCCAACGAGCGCTTTATGGGGAGAGAGCGGCGCCGCCCGCGAGCGGGGGCGGGCCCAAAGGGGGGCGGGCCTGTCGTCATCACGCACAGTGCGCCGCGAGAGGGCGGGGACCCCGGGGGGTGGAGCCAGGGACCCTGCCGGCCTCGTTCTGAGGAAGCCGCGTGCGCCGTGCTCGTGCGCCGCAAGCCGTTCAGCGCGCTGCGGGCGGGCGCTGGCGCCGCGCCCGTCTGGGTCCCGCACACAGGAGTGGGGCGGGGGCTGGTGCCGGAAAGCCCCGCCTGATTGGCTGCCCTTCCCCTTTTCCTCGCCTCCTCCGCAAGAGCAGCCAATCAGAGCTGGGGACGGTGGCAGGCGGGGCTGCGGAGGATGGAGGCAGCTGAACGGCCAGTACCATTCTAGAGGGGAGGGGTGCAGAAGGAGCTTGCCCTCCCCCTAAGCCATGGGAAGTTGCCTTGCCCCGAGCTGCTCAGCCACCTCCCTGCCCCACACGTGTGGCGCCCCCTGGTGGAGCAGAGGGGTGCCCAGGGCTCCCCTGGATCTCTGCACCCGGGATCCCTGCTGGGATCCCTGCTGGGATCCAGTGGCCCGCTGGCCAGCGCGGTCACTGCGGCACGTGCGCGCCCAGAGTGCTGCAATGACGCCCTTGAGGGCTTGGCATCCAGGCCTGTCACCCGGCGGCGCCGTACCTCGGGGACGCGTCTCCCTGGCCGGGGCGAGCGGGCACGTATCTCCCTGGCCAGCCCTTTGCATGCTGAGGGTTGTCCATCTCACGCTACGCCTATTGGCACGCTGCGCCGGGGGCAAATCGAGAGCTTGCGAAATCTGCAAGAGAGGAAATCTACACCAAGGAAGAAACAGCAGCGGGCGTCCTGCTTGTGAATAAAGACAAGGGGATGGTCCGGTGTATCTTGTGCCATCTTGTATATCTGGTGTGCAAAAGGCCACATTGAGGCCTTCGCTGCGGAGGCAAACCGGTAGCGGGCTTGTCTCATGAAAGGAGGGTCGCGGCCAGCCTAGTTGTAAAGCGCTGCAAGGATTTTGGGTGACCCTTACTCTATTATTAGACAGGAGAATTGTAACTCGCCTTGTTACCCCTTGTGGCACTAGCAGACCAGTTGCTGGCTTAAGCCAAGGCCCCTAGGCCTCACCGAACACTGACAAATGCAGCACTGGAAACCAGTCTGACCCACCAGTGTGTTCGTCTTGTTAAAATAGATATTGGAGTAATAAGACTGTTTGGTGTTTAGACTTTACAAAATGCTTGTAGGATGCTGCATGTTTTAAATGTATGTATAATATATCAGTATCCCGTGCTATAAGGTAAGAATGGCCATACTGAGTCAGGCCAATGGTCCATCCAGCTCCATAGCCAGTCTTCTGACAGTGGCCAGTGCAGGCTGGTTCAGAGGGAATGAACAGAGCAGGTCATCATCAAATGATCCATCGCCTGTCACCCACTCCCAGCTTCTGGCAAACAGAGGCTAGGGACACTTCAGAGCATGGTTTTGCATCCCTGCCCATCCTGGCTAATAGCCATTGATGGAGCTATCCTCCATCTTATCTCTATCTCTATCTTTTTTGAAGCCTTGTGTAGTCCCAGCATTCACAACATCCCCTGGCAAGGAGTTCCACAGATTGACTGTGCATTGTGTAAAGATACACTTCCATTTGATTAAGGTAATGTTTGCTTTGTAACTGTAAAAGTATTTGCTAAAACTGAAAAGAAAAAAAAAAACACTACTCAGGAGATAAACATTACTAAGCGTGAAATACTAGTTCACCACAATAGGTGACATCTCCTGCCTAACAAGAAGGCCTATAGATATCAAGCAAACCATTGCAGAACATCAGTGGGGAAAAGGCTTTGATTGCTTTCCTCCAAACCATGAAGTAGAGACAGGCACTAACCTTCATCTCATCAACTTGAGCTCTGGGAGAGGGGGATAAAAACTGTCAAGAACAATCATCACTAGGCTGCTTGGAATTCAGTGAAAACAAAATTTCTAAGTATAACCAAGCTGCCTTGGGTTAGCCCTAAAGGACATGTAGAGCTTGCACATTATAACAGGTACTATTACCTTTTGGAACTGAAGACTCATTTACATGTAGGGTTACTTGACTTAACCTTATAAATAACTAATTTCTTTTTCCTAATTTTTCAGTTAGTATGACAGGAGTTGTTTCTGGTTTGAGGGCTGGGGTACAATAGACGTGGGATAAGAGACTGATCCTCTGGGACTGCAAGTAACCTGAATATTTCTGTGATTTTTGGTGAAGGGGACCATCTATCACAAAGGCAGGCTTGCTGGGTGGCAAAATAGACTGGAGAGCCCCCAGGGACAGTGTGACTCCATGTTAAAGCTGGGATCATGCCTGAGGAATTCACACTTGATGCTGGGTTGGTGAAATCAAAGTATGGAACTTACTACCAGCTTGGGGTTTGTGCCCTGCTTCTTGGCAGTCCGCTGTAGCCAGCCGGTCACCCTCTGCTTCAGTGAATGAGAGGTTGGCTGCTATTAAACTGTGTCAGCTCCCTGCCATTCCAGGCTGTTAGCCAACCGCAAACTCCTCAGGACTCTGCTAGGAATTGCCTGGTAGGTAACTCATGGCGCCCCCACTTCCCTCACCCCCTGGCAGAGTGTTTCCTCTGCAGCATCCGGCCCATCACTGGACACCCACAGAAGTCACTCAGTTTGCGGTCTCCAAAGGACAGGACACACACCAGCCTGTTGGCTCAGCTGAGGACGCCCCCTCGCTTTAATACAACAGCACAGAGAGGAATTTATAACGAATCAAGAATAAGTTTATTAATAAAAAGCAGAGATTTAAGGGATGCTAAGCAGAGATAATAGATACAGAAAAGGTTACAAATAAAGCAAAAGCACGACACACTTCTTAGAGCCTACAGATAATCTTACCAAGCTCAAAGCTTCATCTAAAGCAGTTCTCTCTCCTAAAGCTCCCTCTCCTGTCACCAACCCACATACCCGGGGACCCCCATTCTCTGAGTGCAAAAATCGCTGACCTTTTTGTTCCCTCTGTGCTGGATAACAAAGGGATTCTCTCCCCCTTCTTCTTACAGCCCAGTAAACCTGTGAGATGCATTCTTCTGAAGTTCTCCTGGTAACTGGTGTTTATCTCAGATGCAAATAATTTGCCTCCCACCTCTGCCAGCACCCTGCTCAATTTACATGGTAGGTTCCAGCAAACAAGCAGAGCAGCACTCCTGCGTCAAGTCTGCCCCCCAGAAGACATTTTAGAAACATATTTCCAACACACAGGCACATCATCAGTACGTACCCTGTGCCATGCTATCAATGAGCGAGACGTCAGCAGCTTTCATTCCATCCTATACATGATGCCCTTCACAGAAAAATACCAGGATGGCAGATGTTAAGGGGAGTGAGTGTCAGATGTGCTAGGGGTTTGCAGAACAGTGGCCCTCTGTCAGCTGTCTGCCTACACAGCAAAGAAAACCTGAGGCCGGCTTGGGCTGTGAGGCTGTTTCAGTGCTGTAGACTTCTGGGCTCGCGCAGGAGCCTGAGCTCCGGCACCTTCCCTCAGTGCAAGGACCTAGATCCCGGGCTCCAGCCCAAGCACGCAGGTCTACACAGCAATGAAACAGCCCCGCAACCTAGTACCCGTGAGTCCGCGTCAGTGGCACAGGTCAGTCATGGACACCTAGCCCGCTATGTAGACACAGGGTCACCAACTTATCTTGTTAATTAAGCCTAGGCTGTAGAATGCATGTTATTTGATTCGGGATGTAGCCATTTGTTTCCAATACTTTTACATGCTATTGCTTGAATCTCTGGACTTTTTAAAATAAGCTTATTCCTATTTCACAAACAAATCTAAGCGTAGGCCGAGGGGCAGTGCTTGTATTGCCAGTGAGCTGGGAAGCTGACCTCTGGCTGGCACCAACATGGCTTCAACACGCTAAGGGCACATGGTAGCATCACCGCACCATTAGATTGCCCAACAGTTCCCGTTAGAATGGGTTCTAATGACCTTTTGTTTGAGGGGCTCTCCCACTGCCACTCTGCAGGGGGCCTTTAACATTCAGCAGAGGACAGCGGAGCGAGAGAGGTGCCTTGTCTGTTTCATGGCAGTCTGGTTGCTGTGATATTAACTGGTAAGCAGCACCATTTCCCTTCCTTCATTTTCTTTCCTCAGGAGAGGAGAGGTAGGAGCCAGAATAGCTGAATGCACCACAGCACTATGCCACAGCTGGGCTCATTCACATCCCCTGGGGAAACCGGGGAGCTGCCAGAGCAGCTGTGGGGTGGGAGTGGTGGTGGAAGAGGCAGAGAAAGCCAAGTTAGCCCAGGAAACATCTTAGGGGCTGTAGCTCCTCCACCTCCCCAACGGAGCAGGCTCCCCACAACCATCCCTTACATCCAACATATGGCCCAAGTAACCCATCCAACCTCTAGGGACAGTGGTCGTGGAGCTCCCTCTGCTCCTGGAGGGCAGGGAGAAAGATCCAGGTCAAGTCAGGTTCATCCCAGTCATCCCCCCACACCCAGTAGCCCCTTCATGCCTGGGATCTCAACCAGCATCTGCCTCCAGCTAATGCAGAAACACAAGGTGGGTGATGTGGCAATAGTTTTCATTGGACCAACTTCTGTTGGTGAGCATCCTAGAAGATTCATGTTTGAAGGGACTTCAGGAGGTCATCTCGTCCAATCCCTGGTCAAAGCAGGGCAAACCCCAACTAAATCATCCCAGCCATGACTTTAGAGGTCTTTAAGACCCGGCTTGCTAAGGATGGAGATTCCACCACCTCCTAGGTAACCCATTCCAGTGCTTCACACAAGCTTTCACAGAGCTCTCCTTCAGGGAAGTGCTGTGTAAGCTCAAAAGCTTCCCTCTACGATCCTGGGACCCACACAGCTACAACAACGCTGCATCCAGCTAACGTAGCTAGTCCTGTAGCAGGCTGGGCTGAGGGTTTCGGGGTCAGACACTGCAGGCACTACAGAGGCTGGATACACTTGTACAAAATAATTTTTTTAAACGGGAGAAGGGCCCCAGCCAGGCAGAAAGAAGGGGTAAAACAATATTTCTTAACTTTCAAGAGACTGAGTTTGTAACCTAAATAATGTTCTGTTAATGTAGTGCTGTGAGTGTGAGCGTTCCCACTGAACATATAAATGACTACAGCGTGCAGTGGTTCTGAGATCAAGTATAGATCCCATCATGGTACGCTTTTGGAGTAGGTTTGGTTCTGAAATAAAAGTGTGACAAACTTGCTTAACTATATATAGTCCAGTGCCCCTTACTGGACAGAATCAGAGCTACTCTGATTTCTCGTGGGTGATGCTTTTCTAAAAGATTGTCCTTCAACTCAAATATTGGGCCTGAGCATCCAGAACAGGACGATGAATTTTCTCCCGGAACCAAGCAGTGTCACACTATACAAGGGCCAACCCAGAACCTAGTGGCTTTCCCATCACTGAGGGAGAATGGCATTAGCTGAACTCTTCCATGCAGACAGTCACCGGAGTAATACCGTGATGGTAGGAGATATCGCACCGAGGCCAGGGGCTCTTGTTAGTCGCTTTTATTTTAGCGAGTGCTGTACATAAACTCAATCACCCACCACCAGTTGCTCCAGTGCCCACTGTACAGATCTGCCTCGCGCCCACCATGCTCTAGTGTTCACCTCTGCGGGGCGAGGCCCAAATAAATTACCCGTGTCCCCTGTGCTGTGTCCCCAGGCACTGCTGCTGGAGAGGGCCATGATCAGCTCATGTGTCTTGCTCCTCCCGGTGCTAGGGCAAAAAACACAAAGTCCCCTTGTGCCAGGGAGTGTCTGATCCGGAAACAAAGTCACCATGTGACGCTCCTGTCTGTGCGTCTCGGAGAAGATGGGCAGCACTGCCCAGGAGGATGGTCTCATCCACTTTCCTAGGGGCTGGGAGGTCTTAGCATGGCATTGCAGCCTCCGAGGGCAGAGGGGAGCACCTGCCGGGCAAGATCACTGTGTTAGGGATGGGCCAACGCACCAGAGAGGACAGATCCGCCCACAGGACCTATGCTCTAACGACCAGCCTGACAGCGTTCCGGGACTGCTCTTGCTTCGTCACTAGTTGATGTCACTGTCACAGACAACCTGCCACCAGGGAGCCATGTCCCCGCCTCCCCGCTCCAGACCTGCTCCGGTACAAGACAAGGGCCTCTTGCTTGGTACTGCATTACAGGAACGTGCCTGGCCTCTCTGCGTATCACGACACCCCCTGCGGGCAGGTGTGACACAGGCCCAACCGGGGAAGGCCGGGCGCTGCTTGCACAGACCACAAAAGAGCCACTTGAAGCGAATGGACCAAGGAGCTGCCTTGGGGTAGGACGAGCCGGTACCTCCCAGGGTGCAGGGAGGGTTGTGTGGTGCAGACAGCCCAGCCAAGCCAAGACACGGTCCACTCACAGGGCCCCAAAAGACCAGGCCAAAGCTCTCCCACCCGCCTCATTCCTGCCACCGTCTGCCAGCCAGCTCAGCGACGCCAGGAGCTTTCTGGGCAGAGCGAGTCTGGCCTGAACGGGTGAAGCTCAGAGAGCCACAAAGCCAGGCACCTCCCTGAGGGTCCTGTCCCAGCCAGCCGGGGGGCCCCTAGCAGCGTTACCCTTCAGCTCTTCCCGGCTTTGGAAGGAGGCTTGTGTTCCTGATGGGAGCTACGGGGAGCCAGTGACTGGTAACTGCACCAGGTGGCTCTGGCACGTGCGCCGTGGGCACCTGTCAGCACGAGAGCCACCGCAACCTCGGCAAAGCCAGCCACCCCCCAGCACAGCCCAGGACAGCGGCACTCACTCCATCTTGGCCTCCAGGCGGTGGATGGTCTGCTTGTCCAGGTAGCGGCAGAACAGAGAGAGGAGATTGCTGGGGAGGAAGAGAGGCTCCACCAGGACGGACTTGGGCACTTGGGACAGCTCCCTGGCGACCAGGAACACGGTGTCGGTCCTGGGGAGGGAAACCCACCAGTGAGTCCCTGACTGCCCCCCCCCCAGATCTCTGCCCCAGCTGACAGTGCACTGCATGCTACACAGCCCCCCGCCCCCACGGAGCACCGCCTGGGCCGCACGCCTGCCCCGGCGCCTCACCACTTCTCGAAGTCTCCGCTGTGCGGCTCCAGCGGCACGTCGGAGGAGAGCAGCCGCTCGCCGTGACTCAGCAGGGCGTACAGGAGCGAGATCCCGAACTGTGGGGGGGGGGGAGCAGAGGAGCGGCCATGGGTTAGACGCAGCAGCAGTTAGGGAAGAGCCCAGCCCAGGAGGGCCCGTTGCCCCCAGCAGGGCCCGGCACCCGCCGCGAGACACAGCCACGGCAAAACGTCAGCAGGCCAGGGCCACGCGGAGCTCGCTGCCTTCGCCTCCTGGAGACCCTTCTTGCCCCCGCTTCCCGCCCACCCCACCCGCGGGAGCCGCCCGGCCAGACGCACCTGGTTCTTAAAGGTCATGGTGAGCGGCAACTCGGTGGAGCCAGCCAGGGGCCTGGTCAGCTCCTGCAGGACCTCGATGAGCTCGCTGAAGGTCATCCGGCCCACCGTCTGGCTGAGGGGGCCGTACAGGACAGGAAGGGACTGGCCAGCGGCACAGGGAGAGGGCAGACAGCGGGGTTAGAGCTAGCCCCCGAACTGCACGACACCAGACAGGCTCCCCCACCCCAGTACGTATCGCACCGGTGTCTGCTGGCGGGGGGGGGCGGGGGAGACAACCCAACCTACGCAGGTGCTGGGGAGCTCGAGTGAGTGGCACGGGGGCCAGGCGAGCTGCCTCGCCCCACTGAAACGGGCAAGCTCAGGTGGGCTGCAGGCGTGAACAGACCCGCTGGGCCAGGGCCGGGTTGTGCCCTACAGCCTATCCCCCAGAAGACCAGCAGGCACCCCAGCCAAGCGAGGGACCCTCCAGCACCGCGCTCCGCACGCCAGGCTGCAGCCTGGCCAGCTCCCAGCCAGGACCTTCCCCTGAGCCCTGCTACATCCCCACTTACCCAGCCTCCCCCCATTGCCCTAATCACCCCCGCGCACCCCTCATCCCTGCCAGGCACTGGATGCTGGCCCTGGCAGACCCTCACACCAGCGATCTCATCCCCCCCCCCCAAATCTCCCACAAACAGTGGGGGCCTTCCCCTGTGCTCCCTCCAGTTCGTCAGCGTCTCGCGCCTGCAGCACGGTCCCTCTAGGATGTAGGGCCTAGCGTGGGTTGAACGCAGAGGGAAAATTCCCTGCTGGCCCCAGGGAGTGGTGTGGGACAGGGGGAAACGGTGTCCCGCCATGACACCAGCCTTTCCCTGCCCCCAGCAGGCCATCACCTCATCCAGCACGTCCTTCTTCATGAGGAAAGGCAGGTGGCGCGTGATGGTGACCAGGATCTCCTCTGCCTGCTCCCGCGCCAGGTGCGGCAGCAGCCGCGCCGTCAGTTTCTTCCCCTTCCGCACACACAGCACCTGCAGGAACTCGTCTTCTGCCTCCCTGCCGGAGAGCCCTGAGCTGCCAGACCCGGCGGGACCCAGCTCCCAGCCACCCTTGTCCGCTGGCAGTGGGAGCCAAGCAGGGGAGTCTGAAAAGGATCCCGCCTGGCTTGGATGTGGGGAGGAAGGAGGAGACAGGAAAAGGCAGGGTGGGGTCCCCGCAGCCAGCAGAGGAACTGGCTTTGCCACAGAGCGTTTGCTGTGGCAGAGGTGGGTGGGGAGGGCTGAGCTGGCAGAGAGGAACGTTTCTGATCCCCAAGCCCCAGGGCGTTCCCACCTCGCCCCAGAGATCTGCCGTTCTAACAGCATCTCCGTGGGGGGCTTCGCCACAGGGCTGGTACCTTCCCCTCTCCCTATATTACCCCTGGGCTCCACTTCCCCAGGGTCCAGCGGCCTGCAAGAACGGTGCACCAATTGACACCAGCAAACTCACTCCTCACTGTCACACGCCCTGATCTTCAGGGCCTGGTAGATGCGCCCTACTTCGTGGCTCTTCTTCTCCCGGAAACGAGGGTGCTGCTCCTCAGGCAGCAGGCTCATCTTCCGCTGAGTCTCCTCCACTTCCAGCAGCTGCAGGAACATCTGAGGGAGCAGAACAAACTAGCCAGTGGTGGAGGAATAACGGGACCCAGATGAGCCCAAACCCCCATCCTCTCTGGACAGACAGTAGCCGTGCACTCTATATTCCTCCCCCCGTGCTCAATCTGTGACAAGGAGTGAGCCTCCTGGCTGTGAGTGACATGAGCTGCTGCAGCATCCCAAGATCCCAGCCACCGCTCCGAGCACAGCAGCGACTGTCCCATCGGGGCTGGGGAGGGACCCTCAGGTAAGCCTCACCCCGCCCTCACTGCAGGGCTCCAGGACCTCCATCCGTTAAAGGTGCTCACTCACCTGCTTGGGTCTCCCTGCCTAGTTCCAATACACAGCTTCCGATGGGCTTTATAAACGCATCCACTGTGAATGCAGCAGGGGACACAGAGAGAGGCCAGAGACCCACAGCAGCCAACCCATCAGCTACCTGGCCTTCTTCAAAATAGCCTCATGCCCTAGGCTCCAGGAGGCAGACGGATGCGGCAGAGCAGGAGTCTCTACATGAAAGTCACCAGCCGGCTGGGATCGCCCACAGCACATTCCCAGGCTCTGCACTGAACAGCTGTTGGATTCGCCCCTCAACTCCCCCCGCCCCACTGGACACCAACCCTCTCTGGACACGAGCATCTCCGTGCCCAGGCCACACTCGCCAGGCTCCTGGCCATGCAGGGTTTGGGGGTGTCGGAGGGAGCTGAGATCAGCTTCTAATCCTGGCCCTCCGCCGCTGCTGTGCCCCAGCCCTCATCCCCCAGCATGTCAGCGGGAGGGAAAACGGCTTGCCAAGGAGCCATAGCAATGCCTGTGGTGCCCTCTCACCTTCTCGATCCTGTGCAGCGCCCGCAGCCGTTGGTTCCCTGCAGCCTTCGGGCCCGAGGGGGGGAGAAGGAAAGACAACCCGTTACAGCCCGCGTGGGACGCAGCCCGAGCCACTCACGGGCTCCAGCAGATGAGATGGCAGCAGGACACAGAGCAACCCACAGGGGGAGCACTTCAAAGGGCCCCCGTCAAGCTGCGTGAAGCCCTGGATCTGACCCCCACCCCCTCTGGGTCCTGCTGGGGGGCAATGGCCTCCACCTGGCCCAGCTGCTCACCCCGCCCCCAGTGACAGAGCCTTGCTAGCCAGAGCATCTGTGGAAGGGGTTGGAGAGTCCCCAGTCCCCTCCTTGAAGCTTTAAGGGGCCCAATAAAGCTGCTGCACAGATGGTCAGGGCAGGCTCGGGAACGCAGCAGCTCCAGACATACCTGCTCCAGCAGGGCGTGGTGCACAGCGTCGATGGCCCTGCGGGGGCTGTAACACGTGGACACGGCAACCTGGCCCAGCGAGCCTGCAATCCGCACCACTGGAAGAGAGGCAGACGTGCTGAGAACCCACCCAGGGCCCCCCCAACCACCCCGGCAGCACCCCTCCCCCTGCCCTTACCAGAGTCGTAGCTCTCCACCTTCTGGATGTACGGCGTGACCAGCTTGGGAGGCTCCTGCTTGTTGCGTCCCCCCAGCAGCTCCTCCTCCGCCTGCTTCCGCTCCAGCCTGTGGTAATAGGCCTGTAAAGGACAGGATGGCAAAGCAGCTGTGAGAAGAGGCAGCAGGCCAGCCATGGGCCTGCTGTGGGGCTGAGTGCGCTAAAGTAGCCCTGGTCCACTGGCACCAGAACCCCACTTTTTAATAAAAGAAACATAAGCACAGAATTGATGTCCCCCGCAGTTTTCCCCCCCCTGCAGAATAACAGGTTCTGCTGGGAAGACGCTGCAATTACACCCTTTGCCCACCAGGGGCCGCTGTGGCACCAGAAGAGGACAGATGGTTCATTGCCAGAGCAGGCAGTGGGGGGGGGGCCTTTGTCCTGGGGTCTCCCCCCACTTCTATAAAGGTTCCAGTGCCCTTGACATGACCTCAGGTTTGTGGTCGCATGTGGGACTGGGGAGAGCCCTCCCCACTTCCCCACGGCGTCTGCTGGGGGGAGGGGCAGTGTAATTGGTCCATCTGCCCCAAGCGGGTTTCAAAGCCACCCCAAGGCAGATATGCCCCTGGAGGGGCCAGTCTGGCCAGTCTAACCCTCCCGGCTGCCCCTCTGCACCCTTGTCAGCAGGCTCCACACTCTGTGGACAGCCTGGGTCGAGCTAGGGCACTCCACCCCAACAGCTGAGGCATGGCTGTGGAGTGACGGACCCTGCGGGGCAGAACGGGGTGGGCTGGGAAGCAGCCGGAGGATAGCGTGAGCCTGCCCAGCTGGGGCTGTGGGGTGAAAGCCCAAACTCACCCAGCCAGGCAGGTCTCTGCCCGCTAGGGAGAGGGGCTGTCAGGTGGGCCCCGTCCCCCCCTCACCTGGTAATAGTAGTCGTCCAGGTGAGGATTCTCGCTCTGTAGCTGCATCATCTGCACTTTGATCACCCAGTCCTTCTCCTTGCGCGTCATGAGTCCCGCGTAGGGATCCGCCTTTGGGGACCATGGCTTCTGGGGGGAGACGCTGCAGGGGTGGAGCCACCCCCCAGCGTTACTCCCTGGGGACGCAGCTGGGGCAGCCACCAGCAGCTCCCACTAGGCCAACCCCTCCCATCAATTAATGGGCTCCCACCCGGCTTTGACTTGGAGACGTGGGTGGTGGCACCCCCCGAGGCATGCCCTGGGAAGGCCTAGCAAGAGAGGAACCGATACGTGGGGAGCACAAGGGCCCCAGGGAGGGGAGGGCCAGGATGTGGGGTGAGAGCTACCCTGAGGGGCTGCCCCAGCACCAGGGCAGGTCCCCGGCAGCTCAGGCTGGGCGGCGAAGGCCCTGGAAGGCAGGGGATCCAGAGCAGGCACTGTCAAGACCAAGCACAGCTCTCAGCTACCCCCATGCCCAGCCTCACGACTGGCGCCCCAGAAGGGGCAAGGTGCCCCCCTCAGAGGCAGCAGGGGCAGAGCCTGGGACAGAGATCACAGAGAGCCAGCCGGGGGGTCCGTGACCTGCACACACGGGGATGCATGGCTCTCACAGCCTTGTGCCATCTCCCAGGGGCTCAGCTGCCCCGCTAGGCCCAGCTCAGGGAGGCTCCGGGGACGCCCTGGAAAGGCACTCCAGCACAGAGAGCAGGGAACAG
This sequence comes from Mesoclemmys tuberculata, assembly GCA_007922155.1. Lineage (NCBI taxonomy): Eukaryota > Metazoa > Chordata > Testudines > Chelidae > Mesoclemmys > Mesoclemmys tuberculata. Next base: position 10,781,901 of record ML675621.1, read on the forward strand.
GCTGGCACGAAATGTCTGGGTCCCACGGCACCAAGCCGCACCTACGCTGCAAGGAGCGCCAGGGCCTCAGGCGCCGGTTTGTGCCCATCTCACCGCACAGTGGCTGTGCACCCCCCCACACACCTTAACGGAGCTCCCAGCCTCTATCCCCCCCACCCCGCCGCTCACCTGTGCGCCTGTCCTCGCTGCTGCCGCTGGTTCAAGATCCGCTGATGCTGCGGGTGCAGCTGCGTCATGTGGCTGGGCACGCTGCAACGAAAGGTGGGGCGGGGGGTGAGGCCAGCGACAGGAAGGGCTGGCGGAGGATACAGTAACGAAGATGACTGAGGGCACGGGGGGGTGGGGGGGGAGGGCGCAGAGGGGTGGCCTCTGACACCAGGCTAGGTTCAGGGCTGGCTCCAGGGGAACGTCCCAGCCATGCCTGCTCTGGCGGATTAGGGAGCAGCACCCCAGTTCTAGTCTCAGCCCATGACCCTTCGCCATAAGGCAGGTAGGGAGGCTGCAACGGGGAGCCTCAAAAATCTTTTTGGTGTTCACAAGCCACATTGCCCCCCCCGAGCCCCAGCTCCGGCAGGAGCCCTAGAACCAGCCCTAGTCCAGAGCATGCGCTAACTATATAATCCAGCCTCACCAGACGGGGGCCCGAGCCTGGTTTGTGGGTCTCGCCGGGAAAGCAGCCTCCCTGCCCCCAATAAGTGAGGCGATCAGACACGCTGGAGCCCTGGACGCTGGGCCCGCTTCCACAGTACCTGAACTTCAGCTGGCAGCCAGCTGACGGACTGAAGAAGAGAGGAGGCTCCAGGGAGGGAGACATGGGGCCAAAATGCATGGCCAAGGGCTGCGTCGGGGCGCTGATGTTGCGTGACACGGGCCTAAAGGGGGTCGGAGACACGTACCCCGAGCTCTGAAAGAGAAGAGAAGGGGTCAGCTGTGTGCCGGCAAGCCAACAAGGATCACCTCTGCTGCGCCAGTGCCCGGGGGGGGGGAGGAGTCAGGTGACCTAGTGGGCTCCTGGGATCCACTCAGATCCCCTTCCACCTGTATTCCACAGCTGATGGGGCCCAGCATGCTCTTCCCTGCCCCATGTCCTGCCGTGGGGTCAGCCCGTCCCTGCTGTTCTCCGCTCTCCCCGCCTGTGTCCGAAGGGCCTGGCACCTCCGCAGGCTGAACGTACCCAGGGGCTCGCTTCCCAAGCCTGTGCGCACCTCTACGCTCAGCCGCCCGACCTCACTCCAATTTGGCTTTTCTGAAGCACGATGCCTGGAACCGAAGGGGGGGCCCAGGTTGAGGCCTAGGGCAGCCTCTCTGCATGAGGCGCCAGGCCACTCTCTAACTCTTCGTCCTATGTACAGTGCCTGGCGCTGCCAAGTCAGCCAACAGGGGCCGTGGAAGTGAATGAGGCATGGGGTGGAGGGGTATGGCTCTAGAGTAATACCCTCAAGAGCAATGGCATGGTGGGGGCGGGGGCAGGATCCTAGAGGCAGCGATATCAAGGAGATGGCTTTGTCATTTTGGGAAGAAGAGAAGAGGTCTGTACGATAACGGCTATGCAGGGGGCTCTATTTCCTTTCCCCCTGAGACAACAGAAAAGGGCACAGGGGATTAACAGGCAGAGCATTGGAAACGGATGAAGGAAGCGATCCTTTATGTAACAACCTGTGGAACTCCCTGCTGGAGGAGAACAGCTTAGAAAGTTATTAAGAAAGGCCAGATGTTTTCCAAACAGCAGCACCCACAGTGACGCTGACCAGGAGGAATTTATAAGGGCTGATCCTGCCATTTCAGGGCAGAAGGATATCTCGGGCACAGGCTTGCTCAGAAGAAACTGCCCTCCTCCCCCACATAGAGCTGTGCTAGCAGCCAGGCCAATAGGCCTTGGCTCCTTCCCCAGACTCTCCGGGGCTGCTGCAGTGGGACATGGGCTGATCAGCTCCAGCAGCTCCCAACCTGCATGTACAGGTGCAGCCAGAAGCTACCTCGGCCGTTCCAGAGAGTCCCTGGGCTGAGGAGGGAGGGAAGCGGCTTGGAGTGTTACCTGATTGGGGGTGAAGAGAGGTGAGGCTCTGCGGGGCGGCGTGAATGGACGTGGGGAGCCCATGGAGCGGGGCATCACGGGAGACTGCTGCAGGGCAGGAGACAGGAACGTTACTGGGAGCAGCGCTGCAGCTCGCCCTGTTGCATGCACTGCGGCATTAGGGGGTGTAAATGGCACACACAGGGACAGACGCTGTCTGAGCAGCACTGCCAGGAGGGGAGCCCCAGACCATAGGCTGCCTCTGCATGGACAGAGCGAGGCAGCATGATGCAGGGACCTGGAGTGGAGGAGACCGCCACAGCAGGGATGCGGGAACAGGGGGCAAAGGGCAGCTGGTGGGAAGTCACTTTACCTGCCGCATAAAGCGCTGCGGGAAGGGTTTCGGGGACATCATTCTGAAGTCTGGGTGCTTGAGTCCAGGGGCACCCAGGTACCCCCTCTGCCGTGGGGAGATAAGGAAGTCCAGGTTCATATGCGACGCGGGGGGCCCCCTATCCAGTACCCGGAGAATGGCTTTGTCCTACGGGGAGACAGAGAGAGCCATTCCGCTGTGCCCAGCGTGCGCCAGGCCCCTGCTGGAGAAGGAGGCTCTGCCAAGCCCAGCAGCCCCCAAAGGGCTTGTTTTAGCCGGCACTGCCTGCACCCAGCGCAGGTCAGATGGGCCCTTGAGACCCACACAATCCAGGGGCTCTGACGAAGGGGATCAGCAGTGAGACAGCACCGAAACTCCCAGGGTGCCCCTAGGCCAGGCCCATGGGAGCCCAGGATGTGCAGATGGCTGGACAATCCTGGATTTGGAAGGCAGCTGCAGAGACCTGCTTGTGTGCCACAAAAGCAGCCAGCCCTGGGGTTTGGAGGGACGATGGCCAAGAGCTGGCCTGTAGCATCTCATGGCCCTGAAGATGTCACATGGACCACAGCTGTGTGCTGATCGGGCTGCAAATGGCCCGTGGGTGGAGAACCACTGTGCTAGAGGGATGCTGGAGCAGATACGCTGCCCTGAACGTAACCAGGGCAGGCCGGCTTTCCTGAGCGCATGAGGAGCACTGCAGCTGGGGATACGTCCACCCCCAGAGCTCCTGGATTCCACCACAGCCTCAGCTCGGCACCAGCCAGGCACCTTTGCGCACAAGCCTTTACGCCAACCCTGCCTCGAGATGGCTGAGGAGACTCTTCCATGCCTCCAAACTCCTCTGGGGCCATCAAAGCCCATTCTCCCCCCGCCACCAGGCCTGGGGCCCTCACCCTTTCTTTGGCACCTTCAGCCTGAAAGAGCCCTCTGCCCACAGGCATGCTAGCAGTCCCCTTTGGACACCTTCCCATATCCATCAGTCCCAAGTACCAGGCCCCCCCAGACTCGGCAAGCCCCTGGGTTTGGGTTCTGGATGGCCAGATATTCAGGGGTCGAGGTGCTGGGCAGCCTGATCGCCCCAGAGCATTGGATGGTTCCAGGCCCAGGGAACCCAGGGCCTTCTTCTGGGTACATGGAGAAGGCTGGTGCTCACCTCCAGCATGCGGCGCGACAGGATGCTTCTTGGAGACGAGGTCCACACCCCTGAATCGGCAGCTACCTGAAAGGCACTGGGAGTTAGGGCCGAGGAGGGACTCCTCGAGTGAAGGCGGAGGGGGCGAGAAGGAAAGAACATCTCTTGGCCCGGCATCTGCCAGCGGGAGGTGCTGCAGAGAAGGGCTCAGAAGCACTGTGGGTGAACCTGGTAACCACAGGCCTGGCCTCTTCCAGCAGGAGGCGCTCTTACCAAGTCATCACTTTCGAACTCGCCCCAGCTGGAGCCGATCCTGCTGTCGAGAACTGCGGAGTCCAGGCTCTGCAGGGCAAAGAGGGGTGCTTACAAGGAGCCCTTGAGAGCTGTGCTCAGTCCCTGGGGGGGATGTGAGGGGGTTCAGCTTCCCTTCCCTCCCTCTGGATCTGGGGGAGAGGGAAAGGGACTTGCTGCTGGTACTAGTGGCAGGTATGGTGGATGGGGAAGGGCTAAGCCCAGCTCCTGGCATCAGTCAGAGAGGGTGGGGGGGGTCACACTGCCAGCATGGGGGGGATTTGTCCTCCATCACAGAGTGGCTGACCCTGGGGTCAGCGAGGAGAAGGGGCCATGCACACTGCCGTCTCCCAGTTGGGAGAAGTGAATGGGGAGAATCCTGTGCATGGGAGGGAGGGACCGAGGGACCCCTACCCGGAGAGCTGGGAGGAGACAGTGCCGCCCTCCAAGCCCCCATGGAGAAAGGGCTAAACCCGCATGCCCGTCTGGAGCCCCCGGCTTGTCTCACCTCCAGCGTGGGCTTGCTGTGCACAGCTCTCATCACTGCTGGGTCTCCCAAATCATTGTGCTCCTCGCTGTCCTCGTCATGCTGCTCTTCTTCTTCCTCTTCCTCTTCATCATCATCTTCTTCTTCTTCTTCTTCCTCCTCGTCGTCATCTTCTTCCTCCTCCTCCTCTTCCTCATGGTCATCTGCCCCTACCACCTCCTCCACCTCCTCCTCCTCCTCCTCCTCCTCCTCCTCCATGTCAGCATAGTCATTGTGCTGAGCCCGAGGCTCTGCCTCACCTTCTTCCCCTGCCTCTTCCATCTCCTCCAGCATGGGCTGCTCCTCTTCTGCCCCCAGGGCCGGCTGCTCTGGGGCCTTGCACTCCTCCACCACTGCCACCTCCTCAGTTTTGCCCACAAGACTCAGCTCGGGGCCTTTATCTAGAGGAGCTGGGGCTTTTGCCACTTCCTCCTCCATGGAGTCTCGATCTTCGGAGGAAAGAAAGGAGGGTTCCCATCAGGGGCTGGGAGCTGGGGGAGGAGACAGCACCCTTGGGACTGTCTGATGGCCTCAAGTCTCCGGGGAGGTGCTGCCCTGACCAATGGGGGGAGCTGGATGCTTCGAAATCAGCCTCCTGCTCCAGACAGAAGCTCCCCCCGTACGTGATCTCACCCACAAGCGACACCACCAAACCCCACCCCAGCTGCCAACATCTCCCAACAAGCCCAGCTCACATCTCAGCTGCCCGGACCTTCCTGTACCCCATCTGCCCTCTTTTTCCAAAGTCTGCTCAGCCCCACACCCTGGGCTCCCTCCCTTCCCACTGCCTCCAAGCCCTACCTAACCCAAAGGTCATTTCGTTGTACAGGTCAATCTCCTCATCTTCCTCTGCCATTTCCTCCAGCAAAGGAGCATCTTCTACCAGAAGGTAGTCTTCCAGGATCTAGGAGACAGAGTGAGACAGGGAGTTGGGTTTTCCTGCCCCTTCTGGGAGCCAGCTAGCAAGGGAAGATGGCTGTTCTGACATGCCCCAAGCCAGGGAGGGGGGTGAACACCCCTGCCGGCCCCCTGCCAAAGAGGAGCTACTGAACGAATGCCACGGTATTGGCAAGGATCTCCCTCCTAACCACACAAGGCATGTCTTGCTGGCTGACAGCAGGTATTTAGAGATCCCTGATGGGTACAGCCCCTACTGCTAGCCCCAGGCTGCCTGGCACCCCCAAAGCACTAGCTAGAAGAATGATGGCAACCTAGTCCAATCTCTCAGCTGCTCCACTGACGTCAATGGGAAGTTTAGCCTACTTCCGTAGAAGTTAACCTTGAGGCCCTGCCCTGCAATCTGTGTTGGGGTCTCAGAGAATCCATGTGGACTTTAACAGAGTTCTGTGTGGGCACAGGATCCACCCACCTGGCACACGTTGGAGGACCAGAGTCTTGGCTGGTCAAGCTCCTATTACATGCAGCATGTCACCGAGTAGAAAAGCAACGCCAGAGCTTTTAGAAACAAGGTGTCCTTTGCTGAACTGGCCTTGGCACTTGCCATTGCCCAGTTTGTACACACAATGGCTGTGCTTGCATGAATTAGGAGCACAATAAGGCTCAATGTGCAAATCTAACTCGAAGTATCACTGGCAGGTTTAAGGGTTGTCACCCCAATGATGTTAACGGGGGGAGTACGTGCTTCCCAGAGCTAATGCCATCCATGGACTCAGGGAGACAATCCTGCCTTGGTTTCACTCGAGTCCCATTTAGAAGGTTTGCTCGGCAACCAAAGAAGTTTTGCTTAAAATGCAAGTTGAGATTCTGCAGAACCCACATTGGTCAAGGGGAGGAGAGGACTACATCAAGGGGGTCAGATGCAGCCCCACTGATATAGGGCCTGGAGGAGGAGGTGTGTAAATCAGATACAGTGAGCCAGCAGCGAGAATGATGTCGTTCAAACAGCAGCAGAACACAAAGGGGTTTTCTACAGCTGCATTTTTGATAGACCACAGGAAACAGAAGAGGAAAGGCCAGAGAGGACATTACAGTGATAAGGGCAAGAAACGATCAAGACATGGACAAGGTGTGTGGCTGTGAGGACAGCAGGGAAAAGGGGGATGTTAGACAAGAGACAGGATCTAGCAAGAGGCTGGGTCTGGGGAAGAAGATCCAAGAGGCTACCCAGATCACAGGCCTGGGGGACGGGGAGAAGTGTGAAGTTGCCTGATGGGGGAACAGTAAAACGCTCCATCCTGGTGAGGGTGAGGTAGTGGAGAGACATCCCAGAGGAGTGGCAAAGAGGCAGCTGGAGAGGTGAGCTTGGATGAATGAGGAGAGGTGGGTTTGAGAACTGGCCTCACAGCAGCAGTAGCTGAATCTGTAGGACAGGAAGAGGAGCAGAGATGGTCATTGCTCACTGACGGGGGGGAGGCCCTTTTGCTTGGTACCATTAGGCGCTAAACTGAGACAAGTGGCGTTAATCTGGGAGGGGCAAAACCCAGGATTAGGATGCGAGCGAGCGACAGCAAACTCCAGGCCAGACATCGGGCCCGACATCCTAGGAGGGGAACAAGACCATGGCCTGACCAGGGCTGGAACCAGTCACACCCGTCAGCGGCAGCTACGCAGCCACGGGCCCACGCTGCCAGCCCCATCCCCGCCCAGTGGCTGGGCCTTCCTGGGCTCCCAGCGCAGCACTGCATCGGGGACCCTCGTGGGGCCAAGGGGAGCAGCTCTGCCCCACAGAGGTGAGAGCGACCCATTGACAAGCCGCGCTGCTCTCCCACTGGCCACCTGCTGGGTCCCTTTCCTGCACAGACAGGCCCAGGGCTAGAGGGGCAGCCAAAGGGCAGCAGCGGGGGCAGGCCAAGGGGTGACTGCCAGGCAGGGAAGGGGGCGCCAAGTGGGGCAGGGGCAGGTACCCAGGTGGTGTCCTGGCACCACACAGAGGGAGCTCTCCCCCGCCCCACACGCCCTCAAAGCGAGAGATTCCGAGCGCCAGGGATGGGGGAAGAGCCGGGGCGGCCGTGGAGAACACTTACAGCCGGGTCACTGCTCTCCGCCATCGCGCGGTCCCCACCCGCTGCGATTTCCCTCTATGGGGCCAGGCTCCGGCCGCCTGCCGGCTTTTAAAGGGCAGAGGCGCGGGGAGCGAGGCCGCGCTGTGCGCATGCGCGGAGCGCACCAGTCTCTGCCGTACAACATGGCGGCGTCCAGTCAGGTAAGTAGGCGAGCGCGGCTGCGCACCGGGGCGGCCCGCCTCACCTAGGCTATAGCCCGCTCGGCTGGAGTCCGCTTCACAAGGAGCCGGTCCCGCGCCCCGGGCCCTGTGCGGTCTATGGCACGGTCCGTAGCCTCCCCCTCCCCGGCTCTTACAGTCCAGGGGCTCCCCATCCCCCTACTGCTTACAGTTCCCCCCGCTCTGTGCAGTGGTGCAGTCCCGGGGTTCCCTGTCCCCCCCCC
>ML675621.1:10789651-10820808 GCA_007922155.1 Mesoclemmys tuberculata
CGCTCCGTGCAGTGGTGCAGTCCAGGTTTCCCTGGCGGGCGTAGCTCCCGGTGCGGGGGGCTCGCGTGGACCCCCTCGCGGCCAGGGAGGCCGCTCCTGCTGCACCCATGGGCGCCACAGGGGGGATCTCGCCGCGCAGTCGGTGCCCTCGCGCTGGCCGTGTGGCTGCAGTAACACGTGTCTGTCGTGCTGGCTCAGACCCTCCAGCAGCCGGATTCCCGGGTCAGCCAGCTGGCGGCAGAGGGAATCCAGCATCTTGGGGAGCATCTTCTGTGGGCTCCAACCCACTCACCCGTAAGACCGAGGTTTCACTGGGGGAGCGGGATTCAGCTAACCAAGGCGCCTTGGTTCCTTGCGCCTTCCCCAGCTAACCGGCTGCAGTGCATCGGCCTGACCCCTCGCCTCTTCTCTTCCATGTAGATTGTAGCTTTGTCCTGTGTGTGCACCACACCTAGCACAGTGGGGTCCTGGCCCGTGACTGAGACACCTAGGCTGCAAAACAAAATTAAAACTGGTCAGCCAGATAATTACATCAAGCTTTCTGGAAAGAGATGGTATTCCTAGAGATACCATTGGTAAAATCACACACAAAGTATGGCTCCGAGTCACCACTTGGAAATACATTCGTCATTTAATATCCCTGCGGCTGAGTAGCATTTGGCATCCTTGTGTAACCATCCCCAGCTGCGCTAATTATTAAACTTCTGCAGGAGAGGGGAGCAGAGGAGAAGGATTCATGCACTATTAGAGGAGGAGAGATACGGCAGGACTCCTCTAATCGTAATGTAGGTTTTGTAACCTTAGCTTGAATCTGGCTTCTATTCCCTCCGTCACGTTTCAGCTCTTTATCTGTAGAGGGTAGTATTAAGGAAGGGCTTGGCAGCTGGGCAGATGTTTAACCCGTATTTAAAAATTACCAACCGTAATCACCACAGCCTCTGAGATACTTCAGTATAGTATCAAAGATAGTGCAAAGTTGTCAATAGATGTGTCTAAGGGTACGTCTACACTGCACTGCAGGCCAGACTCAGATTCAAACTCTAACCTTCCCCCTCCCTTCTGTTCATATACAAATCTCTGGAGCCCAGCTATGACCCAGGGTTCAAGCCCTATTGTTTTGCAGTATGGACACCCCAATGTTGGAATCAGGCCCTGGGAGTCTGCCAGAGGTATCCTACAATCCCATGGGACAGTGTTCTTTGTCCTCTCTGTTCCACCAGTTGATTCCCACACAACAGGGGCAGCCCCCTTTGTTCACCTACAGCTCCGTATTTAATCCTCCCATTTTATGCTGACTGCTGAGCTCCAAACAGAGTGAACCTCCTGCATCTGCAACGGCCACTCACCAGAAGCCTTTTGCCAAGCGTGCTGCTTCCTCGTCCTGGGAGCCCAGCCAGACGTCGGTGACTCTCTGGTGTGAGGTGAGCGGAACATTCAGGTTTAACAAAAGTAGCAGGAAGCTGCAGCAGACGACGGTGGGGTTTCTTATCCAGCATGTGCTCTACTGTTTAATCAGCAACACTGATCATACAGACTTTTGGGGCATGTTTGGTAAATGCAAGAAATTCCTTTGAAGCATATTGACCTCCTTTGCGGACAGAATCCTTTCAGAGATCCCATATCTGGCAGGTGCAGCTACTGTTCAAGGAGCCATCACTTGATGCCGACAGTTATTGTCTGGGATCTAGTTTTCCATTTTTTATTTTTGTTTAAGAAGAGATGGTGAGACTGCTGGGTCCTGGTGCCTCAGATCTCCTTGAACTTTGTCAGTCGGGGCTCTGATCTGGGACCTCAACAGAGGCTGAAATGATCGGATTTGTGGATGGTCTCCCGTTAGCAATGGAAGAGGAGGAGGACGACGTTTGAGGGGTGGTATTTGTGGAGGGGGTGGGCTATTGTTAGTCTTTGATTATTTTCAGGTTGGTAATTTGTGGTTTGGGGTGTGAGAAGAAGCTGCTGTTCTCACAATCCAACACGTGGCAGCACCACTTGTGTTGCATAGAAATCAGCATAAATACAAACATTAGTGAGCGCATCAGACTGGTACCCATCAGTCTGGAGGATCTCCACTAGGATGATAAAGACCTCGTTGCAGACAAATCAGGATGCATGGTCTGCCTTGGTCTCAACATTGCCTGATTATGTGTCTGAGAGAGGCTGGATACTTGGTCCCTCATTCTGCAATGAGCTTTGCACAGGCAGACCCCTGCAACTACCCAGAACCCAAGGGGTGCAGGGGCTCGCCCACTGAAGCACCACATGTCTGCAGGGGTTTGTCTGCATGGAACTCACTGCAGGACTGGGGCTTTTGAGACTATTGGATAGCAGGGTGATAGAGGTCTCTGGCTCCTTGCAGCATTGTAGGCCCACATGCACATGCAGTGTGATGTTGAGGAATGCAGCTGGCATTAGTGCATGTGAAATAAATCCCTGGTGGGGGTAGGAATTCGCCTTTTTCCTTCTGACTACATTGTTATTGGCCTTGATGTCCTGAGCTGTGGCAGGGACCCTATTGGCAGCAGATTCTCTTCCAGGGCCAGAAGGATCCTGAATCTTCCTGGAATTCTGTAAACTTAAAGCAGCGGCTTCAAAGTAAAAAGGGCAAGAATTAGTGAGAGAAAAAATGGGGCACTTTCCTATTCCCATCATACTGGGAAAGGAAGAGGTGAGCTAGTCGTGGAATGCAGGTGAGTCTACAGGGCTAATGTTGGGATTGGTTTGGGAAAGGGCCTTCTTCCCAAGGAGTGACAGGGCTTAGTCACTAAAATGAAAAACTCACTGGGCGTAAGCCAGGTTGGGATACTTGTTAAAAGGGATCCTGAGACACTTGCGGAAAATCATGAATATCAAGTGGCAAGATTGAATTCCTAACACTGAAGTTTTAGCAAGAGCTGAAATGCCCGGTGTAGAAGCAACAGTTACTTCCTCACAGCTGAGGTGGTCAGGATGTGTCATCTGTATGCCAGAACATGGCTTCCAAACTCTTCTGTGGTGAACGGAAGGAAGGTAAATGAGTTGGGGTGGTCAGAAGTTATGCTACAAAGATGTCCTTAAGAGACATCTCAAGACAGTGGACGTTGATGTGGACACATTTCGCCACTGTTCACAGTATTCTGTCAGTATCTGAGGCTGTTGAAAATGTAGGAGAAAAATGATTAGCAGCTTATCACCATCAATATCAGCTGAGATGGCTCAAAATCAACAGAGAGACAGGTCCTGCCTTCAGTGTGGCCGATGTTTCTGTTCAAGGGCTGGACTTGCATCTCATCAGCGTGTGGGAACGTGCTAGCTGTTCTACTGTCACCATCGTTTGCGAAGGACAGCCGAAGAAGATAACAGGGATGCTCTGTCACTCTTTCCCTGCCATTCACTGGCTTAGCCTCTGGATCCTGACCCTTCCTCCTTTATCTAGCTTGGCCTCCTCAGCACATTGAAGAGACCAGAGGTTGATGTGAGAAGGCTGGCTCAGGTGGCTTATTGGACTGAAACTGGGCCTTACCCACAACACAGGGCATCTGGTCACCCTAGTGTAAGGCTTTGTCACTTGCACCAATGAAGCTTCTCTCTGCACCAGCCCAGTCAGACACAGGATGCCAGGTCAGGGTTCAGTTGATTCCCTCCTTCCCCCATCAGAGTTTGGAGCCAATGTTCATAAGAATTTCCCACTTTAGCTACAGTGTGATGCAGATTTTTTTTCTGTCTATTTGATGATATGACAGAGGGCAGCGCCTCTCCTCCCCCACTGCTAAGAAAGATGGAGAGTGAGTGATTCTCCCTGGACCCATTAATCATCTCTTTTCCCTCCCTTATTCACATCAACCTTGGCTTATAGGCATCCCATAAATGTAAAGGTTCCCAACCCTGGCTGCTGAGAGGGAGGGTAAATATCATACTTCTTCCTACTCTCTTACTCTCATGCTAATGAGGAGTGTTGCTACCTTCCCAACCACTGGTAGACCCTTCTTTCCTCTTCTGGCTCCCAGAAATAGGGCAAGAAAAAGGGAAATTTTCCTTTGCCCTCAGCTGCTTGTACTTTTGGTGGGCTCTCCCCAGGACACTCATACCTCTGCAACTGTTCTTATGTTCATAGCATTTCTCAGGGCTTGTCTACTCCCAAAGCGCTACAGCAGCCTGTGTAGTGCTTCAGCGTAGACGCTACCTAGGCTGATGGAAGGGGTTCTCCAATCGGGGTAGGTAATCCATCTCCCTGAGAGATGGTAGCTAGGTCAATGGAAGAATACTCCCATCAACCTAGTGCTGTCTATATCAGGACTTAGGTCATCTTAAGTATGTTGCTTAGGGATGTGGATTTTTCACTCGTCCAGCCGCACAGCTAGGTCTACCTAATTTTCTAGTGCAATTTTAATTTTCTAGCCTAACTTTCCAGTCCTCAGTAGCAGAGTAAAATTGACAGCTAATAGCATCTGTTTCACAGCTTGGAGCCTTTGAGATTCTGAGCAGTAATTGTGAAACTCACTAGAGTCTTGTAAATTTCATGGAGCTGCTGGAAAGCTGTGTACTGCAGCAGAGAGAGACCAAATCTTCTACTAGGTGGAGGACTAAGGAGAGACAAAGGAAGGGGAAGATGCTTCTTGACCACACCCCATCATCAACAAGATTAGGATTGTCTACTGCTTTGCACCTTGGGTAGCAATTCACATCTGTCCAAAGTAAGTGTAAAATAGTACCAGTTAGATGGTAGCATTTACACCTGTTTCCATGATGTCACAAGCTAGGAGGCTGGGAAGAACCAGGCCCTAGGGCCCTGGCTCTGTTGCTGATCACAGCCTTCTAGAGAGTGTTACAACTGCTGCCTGTATAAATCTGAGCAGTGAGTGAAACTGGCCAGAGTCTTGCTAATTTCAGGCTGTTGGAGCTAGTTTCCTGTAGAGTAATTTTCTTACTCATCCTGGCAAGCCGGTGAATGCACTTTTCAAGCCTTGTGAGCGTACAGCCTGTAGAGCTAGAAATGCTCCCGGTGAATTTATTTCTGCCGACTGGCAAGTTTTTTAAATTAAAAGTAAGGTGACTGTTTCAGTTCTGGATCTCTGTATCCACTGAGCAGCTGGCTGGCAGAGAGGGGTGATTCTTGTGTCGTCACAGCCATGGCAACAGACAAGTGTCAGCCTCCCCTTGCCTTCAGCTGCATCTGACCCACTGTGTGAATCCGTGGTGTAGCTAGGAGTGGGCACGTGGGGGGGACTTAACAAATGTGGGATGGGTAATGACAGACTCCTGCTAGCTCAGTTAAAGCTAGCGGTGTGAACATTGGCTTAGGCTAGACCCCCCCAAGTCGCAGCCTTCCTGACGTTCTAGTTCTGAGGTAGGGAACAAGCAGCTGAAACTCAATAGGCTGAAACAGGTGTCTGCGCACAGCTACAGCCTGCGGGAGCGAACCACGGTGTGAGAGGCAGCCTGGGCCTCCAGAGGCTAAGGAGTTCCCCCAACACCCGGACAGGGAGGCAGAGTCTGTGCCCGGATGGCTGCACTCAGCAGGAGGCTGTCTGTCTGGGGGGGGAAGGGACCAGGCTCCTAGCTGTGTGGGGAAGGGCTCTCCAAGTGCGCTGGTACCACTCTCCGGAGGTTGCTATCCAGTGTCTATCCTGGCCTCCTGCAGAGGGGAGGCCTGGGAGTGGGGGTGGGGATGGAGAGTGAGCCTGCCCCACACTGTCCCATGGGGCTGGGCCCAGCTCCCCACTCCATCCCATTGGCTCTCGCCACTCTCCAGTTCGGAGGAGCCCACCACAGCAAGGCAGCAGACTCATAGCACTGCTGTGACTTGCTCAGATTTGGGTGGTCCTGGCTACACCCCTGGTTTGGCTAGGTACTGGTGTGATTCTAATGAGGTCCCCTGTCTCTGTGTAAAAGTGACTGCTATCGCTTAACAGACCGAACTTATCTTAAAAGGCTTAAAAAGTTAGCTCTAGATACAGATGTAATTGTTATAAGCAGAAGCAGAAATACTTAATTCAGAAGAATGGGAGGCATTTCCTTGAATTTCAGATAAACAGGATTACTTTTGCTTTGTAAAAGTCTCAGGCAGGAGTTTATAGTTCAGTTTCCTTTTCTGGGAAACGCTGTCAGTCAGAGCTGTTTACTGTGAGATCATCATCAGCAGGAATCTCCCTCTGAACAGCTTTAAGCCAGCCGAACAAGCCCTTATTGCAGCCAAAGAAGACTTGTGTGTGTGAATAGTCCTCTTGAGGTCAGTAGGACTGTTTTCATGCATGAAGTTGCACATGTGACTAAAGTCTGCAGGATCAGAGCCAAAGACTCCCAATCTCAGCTGAAGATGCGCTTGCTGAGGGGATTGTCACTTAAATCCTAAAAGGAAGCCTGTTCCTGCTTCTGTTGAGGTCCATGACAAGGCATGTCCTAATGTAATATCATCCCCTCGGGGCTGGAATGCTGCAGCTCTGTAACAGCTTGCAAAAATGCAACACAACAGCCCATAAGGAGCAATCCTGAACTCATGCAGTATCGGGGACAGTGAAGAGCTCACCAAAGCACCCCTTAATTACAACCAACTAATTAATCTCATTTTTCCCTATTGGTAGAACCTTGGCTAAGGTTTCTTTTGGGGTTTTCCACTGGCATATCCCACCACGCTGCACAGTGTTCTCTGGGGTGGGATTCACAAAAATATTTAGGTGCCTCTGAATCTTGTCCCTGCTTCCTATTGATGCTACCCACTGCAAAGTTTGCTTTCTTACAGGAACTTTTTCCTAGTCTGTCTGCAGCTAGCTCGTCCTTTATGCTTGGCAGAGACATACAGCTGTTGCTCCTGTGCAGCTGGCCTCTGCTTGCTATATTTCTCCACCAGCTGATGAGTTCCTGCTATGTTTTTCTTTTTCTTTTTTTTTATTGTAAGGAGAATGACAGGTTCTCCCACTGAAATGATGGATCAGAATGTAAATAGCCTTGAATTATTATTTAGCCAGGATGCTCTGGCTGATCCACTAACCTCTGTGATAAGTAATAGGGGGATCCTTAACAGCCCAAGTGAGCGGGATGTTGGTTTTACATCTCTTCTAGAAGTGGTATCTCCAATAGCACAGTTCCCCTAACACCAGAGAAGGGCCTTGGGTCACTGCTATACATCCTTCTTTAAGGAACCAAAATAGCTTCTTGCCAGCATTTTACTGGTGCTGCCCATCAAACTCATGCAGATAAGAAAGGGGACTAGCCAGGGTTAATAAGGCACAACTGTGTCCCTGCCTTACTCCAACTGTTGGTGAAAACGAGGCAGCTATGTTTTTACCAGGACCCAGACACAGGAGTACATGGCACTTTAACAAGTGTTTTGCCAAGTGGAAAAAATCTTGAGTCAGGCACCTGAAAACTATGAGACTGGCTTAAAAATTGTAAGACTTTTAAAAATAGTAACAGCTGGGGGCAGTTAATTCTGGTTTCTGAACCTTTAGGCTGCAGTTGGCAACATTTTCAAATTTCCTCCCACAACCATGAGGGCTAGAAACTTGCTTTTAAAATCAATAAATTAAATAAAATGAAGGTTGAGATTCTTGCATATCCATGTGACTGGAACTTGAAGCATAACCCCACATATTGTAATATTTCAATCAAGTCATAAGAGTTGGTAAAAGTGGCCTCTTTAGTGAAAGAGGGAGAAATATAGGGAAGTAAAATGAAAAGCTGGCTCCCGTTGAGAAATGCTGTTTTGTTGTATTGAGTTGGTTGTCATCCTGATTGTTGCCAGGAAAAGGGAGGCAATGTGATCTGAGGCTTGTTTGCTACTTGGGAACAAGCTATGCTGCTGTGGTAGAGGCAGATGGACCATGACCCTGAGAGGGAGGGAACTTTTCTGTATAAACTAAAAATGGATGACTAGGGTATTCTTAATATTCTGCCATGAACCTTCCATCACCCTTCAGCAATTAGGAAAAAGAAGTGACTAAGCAGAGACACCTGGAAGTAACTGTCACTCCCTGAAAGGGCTGATCTTGTCTAGTCTGGGGGGACCAAAAATGCATTAAGTTAAAGCAATTCCCAATCAACTTGCATTTAAAAAAAGAAAATAAAACAAAACCCAGAGGCCCAATTCTGCCCTCTCTTGTACCCATGCAACTCTACACCCTTGATGAGGGGCTCTGTATAACTGAGGGCTGACTCTGGCTATATGTTACATTATTTTTAAGCATGTTTCTCTGTCTGTCTGACTGACTTTCAGTTGTTTGCAGTTAACATTCAGCACTGTGGGAAATGACAAAGTGGGTGCCACACACACGATCTGGCTACCAGTAAGCCACACAGGAAGTGGTGCAGCAGTTAGATGCTTGGTCATGTGACCCTTAGTTAATTTGTCAACATTACTCATGAAAAGCCCCACTGCAATAGAAATACCAACAAATCTTATGTTTTATTGCCAGATAAAAAGGAAGTTAAAGCGGAGGTGGATCTGGATCAATCAGTAACTTAATGGCAACAATATTGTGGGGACGTTGGCTGCGACAGATTGACACGATCTTGTGATATCCTGGGCAAATCTTATGGAATTAAGATAAATGTTACTGAATGACGTGAAAGCTGATGGAATTAGGTTGAACACCTTTGGGGTCTGTTGTATTAAACCCCGCTGTGTGTGTAACTGCGGTGCTGTACGGACCTTCTCCAGGGGGGCGTTACCGTTACCAGCCCTTCGAAGGCACCCCCGGCTCCCCGTTCCTTAGTTCCCAGGGGCCTGCAGGGGTCCGGACGAAGGCGGGGCGTGGGGTGAACGGCCCGGTTCTAAGGGGCTCGGGGCCTTCCCGCGCCGGCACAGGACGAGGCCCTGGTCCAGGGACACCCCCACCCTGGGAAGGGGGGGCGGGGCGGGGCTGTGGAGCCCCCGCCCTGATTCTGAGCCCGGCGCTTTTGACCTGGTGCCCGGCGGGGGCGGGGCGGGGGGGCAGAGATGGGATGCGCAGGGAAGGGGCTTTGCAGGGACCCGGGCTGCGGCGTCGATGGGGGCGGGGCCAGGCGCAGAGCCCGGCTCGGGGGGTGCACTGCCGCCCCCCCCACTTCGCCCAGCGCGGCCCCGCCCAGGGCCAGGAAAGCGAAAGCGAAACGAGGCTGGACCGGGGGGGCGGGGCCGCTGTGCGGAGCGCGCACGCGCTGGAAAGCCCCTTCGGCCGCGCTAACCTGGCCGCGGCACTTCTGCCCGGAGACCGGTGACGGCGGGGCCTCTCCGCGCTGCGATTGGCCCCGGGCGGGGCGGGTATAAAAGGCGCGGGCGGGCGGCGCGGCCGGCAGTGCCCAGCCGGTCGGGGGAGCGCGAGGCGGACGGACGGTTAGCGCGTGCGGACGGAGCCATGGCGCGAGGCCTTCTCGTGGCGCTGCTGCTGCTCGGCCTCGCCGGCCTGGAGGCGACCACAAGTGAGGGCCGGGCCGGGCGGGCCTGCGGGGGCTCGGGCCGGGGCCGGGGCGCCGAGCCTGGCCGGAGCGCGCCGAGCCCGCGGAGGGGAGCGGGTCCCGGGCCGGGCCGTCGCGGGTCCCCGGCCGGTCGGCTCCGGCTGGCGGCGCGCCAGGGCCTTTCCGGGGCTGCGGGGGGGGGCGCCGCTCCCCTCCCCTCCGTGACTCGGGCCGGGCCTGCGCCACGGGCGGGTGCGGGGCAGGCTCCGGCTGTGTCTACGCGGGGTGAGGCGGCGCGGGGCGGGCCGGGGGGTTAGCCGGGACCGAGCCGCGCAGTTCGCCCTGCGCTGGCAGTTGCGCGCGCACGATCTGCGCGTCTTGCGCTCTGCTGGCAAAGGGCCGTCGACGGCTCAGGCTCCAGGGAGCCGCCCTTGCGCCCCGGCCTGGCTCGTTCCCGCGGCGCTGGCGCAGTCCGGTCGGGGCCGGGGAGAGATCTGCAGTGGCTCCTGTCTCTTCCCAACCCCTCCAGGTCCCCCCAAAGTACACGTGTACTCCCGCAACCCACCGGAGCCGGGCAAGGCGAATGTCCTCAACTGCTACGTGGAGAGCTTCCACCCCCCCAACATTGAGGTCCAGCTGCTGAAGAATGGTGAGGACATGGGAGCGACAATGTCTGACCTTTCCTTCGGTGACGACTGGACTTTCCAGCGCCTGGTGCATGCCGCGTTCACTCCTAATAAGGATGATAAATATGAATGCAGAGTGAAGCATCCCACCCTTCAGAGTCCCAAGAACGTTAGATGGGGTGAGTATTTCACTACTTCTGTTTTATTCACTTCACTCCTCAGGAATAGGACACTGGATCTGAATTCTGTTGCAACTCATGTCCAGCACTCTGCCAGAGAATGCATGCCGCTTGTCTACTTCGTCACAAATCCAGGGTTTTTGTATTTTTTTTTTTAAATGGGTGATATAATAGGATGAGTTCCTCAGTTCTTCTTTCTATACACCTTTGGCCTCTTCCTAGTCTCTAGTGAAATAAATTGTCTCCCAGTGTCAAAGGGAACATGTAACTTAACACCTTGTGTTGGAACATATGCTAATATTGGAAAACGGACGAGGCTAGTTTCTGGAACATTGAAGGCCCGGCTGCCCCTGTGGGGGGTGCAGGGCCTGGGGCCCAAGGTGAAGCTGGGACCCTGGTGGTAGCTGCCCGCCTCCCACCCAGTCCCGGGAGGCAGACTGCAAGCCTCCTGCCGAGACCCTGCTCCACAAAGCCAGGACCCTGGTGGCAGCTGCTTGCCCGTTTCCCAGTGTGCGGCTGGGAGGCAGGCTGCAGCAGCCTGTCTCCAAGCTGGTCCCAATACAAAGCGCAGGGTCTGGGGCGGTTGCCCCATTTCACCGTACCCTAAGACAGCTCTGATTGGTGGTGCTGTAGATCGGGTCGGTTAGCAGAGCTCTGAAGAAGGTGTGCACAACCCTTGCCTACCCACACCGCTTGTCTTTAATGTTATCAAAGTGTCTTAACGGTATCTTAATCCATTATATTCATCTCTAAATAAAAACTATCTGAACAGATAAGTCAGATGTAATTTTTATGACTTGCCTGTTGAAGGATAAAAGTGAAAAGATAAAAGGGTGCATTTTATTAAAAGGGCAACTTTTGTCAGAGAAACCATTTTCAACCCCAGCCTGGTCTGTCTTTGTTTTCCTACCTGTAGGGTTCTGCCCCCTTTTTGGGGGGGTGGGGTGGGGGGGTAGGAGATACATAATTGCCCAACAATAAAAGGTCCAGGACTTTGAATTTGTCTATCATGCGTGTGATGCCAAGGTGGAATGGAATCCAGTTGACTTATCCTTGATGGGAGAAGGAAATCTGATTAGTTTCAGTAAACTAAGCAAAGATGCTTAGGAGAGTTGGCAAGAAGATGAGGGGCGTGGTGTCAGTTTCTTTTTTGGCCCAGTCCATAGTCCCTTAGCGTGAGCAGTGGTGGCTTGTCCCAGGGCTTCTAATACAGTGCTGGCAGAGTTCTATTATTCCAGCAGCAACCATCCCTTGGAAGTGAAGTCTAACATCCTGTCCTCCTTTCTTGCAGACCCAGATAATTAACTTGCATCTTGAGAAGCCTATGGTAAGTTACAGATAATTCATTTCTTGCTGTCAGTGAGTTTGGTGCCAGACTGATCCTTAGGCAGATGCCCAGAGGAAGGAAGCGCACCGCCTGCCCCGTTGAGGCTCTGCTGAGGCGGAAAGGCAGGGAGAAGAGGAACAGGCAGCTCTGTTTCTAGCTTGTTAGGTGGCAACTTAGTTTGGGAATGCAATTGTCCTGATATTGTTGCACTTAGTGTTGGTGACAATATGTTTCCATTTTGGAGATGCCATTTGCTTGTCCAAGGATTAGAGAGAGCAGCTTCTTGAAGCAAATGTTTTTGTAAAGCTTATATGACTTCCCTTCTTTCCAGATACCCAGTGATTTGTATGTCACAGGTCAGACTCTGCTAGTCACCAGACCCTGTGATATTTTCTCTTTCTGAGTGGGGGGCTGTGGGTTTGATGTTCAGCAGTCGTGGCTTATGGCCTCTCTGCCTGGGGAAGGCTGGCTAATACTGCATGAGGGTTAGATGGAAAGTAGTTGCCATATGGCGGGGGTTCTCAAACTCTTTTTACTGGGACCTCCTTTGAACATATTTCAGGCTGTGGTGATCCCTCTTCCCCCAGGCCATGCCACTGTTACTTCTGCACTGCTTCTGGGGGTGGCACTGCCTTCAGAGCTGGGCATCTTGCCAGCAGCCGCTGTTCTCTGGCTACCCAGTTCTGAAGGGCTTGGGCTGTAAGCACCACGCATGGCTGACAGCCAGAGCCTCGGCATGACCTCTTCCCCCTCCCCTCCCCCCCAATAACCATATTACCCCCTGATATATGCATCAGTCGTGTGTAGGACCAGTCTCTTTCCTGGCAATGTTGGAGCAGTTTAGGATTGGTAAATGCTAACAAATGGCTTAGTATGCAGTACTAGGAAACACCGTACGCTCAAAATGAACAGGTGAGAGAGGAAACGTTTCAGATCGAGTGCTGTAACCTAGCTGAGACATTTGAGCATGTGATAGAACAACACTTGGGTGATGCAGCTGCTCTTAGAGTCTATCAAGCCCAGAACCTGTTCAGATTTATATTAGTTGTTTGCAGCTAGGATCTCTGAGCCAGGTTCTCCCTTTCAGATTGCTTATTCTTTAAAGAAGTAATATAAGAAGATTAATAAAAGAAACAATCTTTTTCCCCCCCTTTTACAGGTCTGAAGAACTCTGCCTTGCAATCTGCAATCAGCTTAATCCCTCACCCGTTTTCCTGTTCTCTCTTCACACTTCATATTGGCGCTATTATAGTTTAAAGCTGATGCTAAATAATTTTTGGGCGGGTGGGACAAGGGCATGACTGTCTTTTGAAATTAAAAACTTGCTAGTGTGAAATGTTAGATTTGAGCTTTGGGTCCCCATCTGTGTATGGCAGTGTGATGTTAGGGCTGGCCTCGCACCAAAGTGCTCCATGCTGTCTCTGCTTCGCTGGGGGAAAAAGCACTTGGGTAACCTGTTGGTGGACATGTTGTTATAGAATCATTATAGATCTCATGTGACGATAAGCCAATATTCTGTTGGGCAGTCTGGAAGGTATGTTACTGATACTCCAAACTGGCGACTGTAAAGTAAATCCTAAACCTATCTCAGGGTTTTAGGATCCTTCTTGCAATCTAATCATAGTTACCATGATTATGGTATAGAGAGAATTTGAAAGATTTTTATCATTCTAGTAGCTCTGGAACATAAGAGCCATGACAAAGTCCTAGTGTAGGCAACAGCAGTCCTACCAGGATGGGGGGAGCATTGAGGGCTACAAGGGCCTGAGTGTCACATGTCGCCGAGCAGCTTGGGGTGAGCAGTAGTAGAGTTTTCAAGAACAGCACTTGTCTATACAGCATTATATAATAAATAATAAATCAATAAAATTATTGCCAATTAAAGCAATAAATCAGTGTGTTGCAAGCCCATAAAACTTTCTTTGGACTTCCTGATTAAAAGGATTGTGTAACACTTGTATGGCTCTTAATTGTATATAATGACATTCCCTTTTAAATATATTTAGAAACAATGCTGTGGAAATTGTGGTTTTTTGAGCAATGTCCTTACTTCAACTTGCCTTGAATTGGGTGCAGCAAGGTGTGCTGTCTGTCTGTTAAGATGTGCTATGTCAGTGGTTGCTCACATTTTTTGTTCACTCTTTTCTGATAGAAATAAAAGGAAATGGAGTTCCTGATCCATATAATCATTGACTTCTCAGCCTTGCCTTCCAACAATGTGCGTCCTTTACTTTCTCCTCTCTCAGCCCCCTTTTTACCTCTAGAGCCCCTTATGACAGATATTTCACTTTTCTGTAATACCCCTGGAAAAACTTCATTGAATTAAGTACCTTTGGAGTCCATTGTATTACATGCAATGGTTCTGTTACGGTGAGCCTTCATGATTAATGGACTGTATTGAACAAGTCTTTGAGGTCAATATGTGTGAAGAATGGTCTTTGAGGTCAATACGCGTGAAGTGGAATTCCTATGAAATATCTAGGGGAGGTGAATGCAAATACCCTCTAAAAGTGGGGTTTCTGAAAAACGACACTATGCCCTGGAGAGGGCACCACTGCCTGCTGATTACCTGCTCCTGAAGACGAGGTAAAAAACAGAAGTTGTATAAAGAAACAGGCTGATATGTGCCATCTGAGGTGAACCTGTAGGAAGGACTGACTCCTACCACAGCCCTGTTGAAGTTGGGGATGGAGGATGATCACTGGTAAGCTTAATAGCATGCATGTAGATTTTTATTGTTTAACATATTTTCTCTAGTGCTTTTACCTTAAGAATAAATGTGCTTGCTTAGAATGAGCTGTGTGGTAACTTAACTGGGCAGTTACGCTGTGTATCACCTCTGCAGAGAAAGCAAAAGGGCAGAAACCAACCTGTTTGAGGCAGAGTGGCTTGCTGGGCGTAATAGTGTAAGCAAGGAACTGTGCAGTCTGGAAAAGTCCTGGTCAGGAAGGGAAGAGATGTGGATGTGACAGGTTTTCCAGGGTGCAACCTGGACTGTGGGACTGCTGAGCCCACTGTCCCACCATCCTGGGCTCCCTCTCGCACTGTGATACTGTGTCAATCCATGAACCTCTGGCAGGTACTGCACTTTCACAGGCAGGGTCACACCCATCTGAGTTACA
The DNA here is from genome assembly GCA_007922155.1 of Mesoclemmys tuberculata. Taxonomy (NCBI): domain Eukaryota; kingdom Metazoa; phylum Chordata; order Testudines; family Chelidae; genus Mesoclemmys; species Mesoclemmys tuberculata. Next base: position 10,804,254 of record ML675621.1, read on the forward strand.
TGAGTGCTTGTGCAGCCATTCATGAACGATCAATAGAGAGGCTGCAGCCAATTCCCCCTCAGCTCCCCAGCCTTGCAACCCAGAATTGTACAGTCTTGCACTGGCCAGAATCCTGGCCACTGCATGTTCATTACTTGGTCTCTCCCTCCCTCAATATGGAGAGGACACACACCAGCCTTTGTGAACTGAGCTGAGATTTCCCAAGCACTTCAACCAAAACAAACTTTTAGGTAAAATATAAAACAGATTTGTGAACTACAGAAATGGTTTAAGTGATTACAAATAGCTGGCAAAGAGATCATAATTGGTTACTGAGGCTGGAAATTTATTTTTGTTTCTTAAATTCTACAAATTAAACGGGATTTGAATCACCCTGCCAGATGGCACAAGCAGATTACAGATCCTCAATATGCACGCTGGAACTGTCTTCCAGCCTGGGACCACCCTTCAAAATCTTTGTCTTCCAGATGTTTCTTTGATGTGTTGAGTTGGGTGAGGGGAGAGATGCCGAGTGATACCACTTCCCCTCTTTTATAGCTTCTTCCAGCTTGCTGGAAAAATCTTTGCTTGTGAGGTGGGAGTCTGCCTTCTTTGGCCAAGCAGTGTCCATTGTCTACAGGCTCACTCGGAGAATTCTTCATTGTATATAGTCCCTCAGATAGGGGATTCTTTCCTTGATGGGTGTTGGTGAGCCATTAACTGCTGTGGCTACTTGCTTGTTGTACCTAGAAGGCGGGTTGTGGGTGTTTCCAGCTAAACAACGTTTCAGTAACACACACACACACACACACACAGCAAAACTTTATAACTTCCCTTACAATGATAGCACGTACAATCCAACAGGGTATTAAGTTCACCAGATCAAGACTTTTAAAATGGTACCTCACCAGGTGTACTTTGTACAAAATGTTGCCTGTGATGGTGAATTGGGGGGGGGAAGAATCCAGGGTGTTGCTGTGAGGCACAGAAGGCCCCTGTGGCTCTACACCCAGGAGAGGTGACAGCTGAGGAGGCCGAACTCTTGAGTGGGGTCCTTTACTGGATTGTGAAGGGGAATGCAGGTGCAGTTTTCAGTCTCTGCCCTTGCACAAACTCCTTTAAGACCTATCCCCACAACTCCACCTATGTCTGTCAAATGCCTCTAACACCCAAGCTCACTATGAGGGTGGAGCCAGGGGAAGAAGATGGGCTCAGTGAAGCCTGGGAGACATTGTCAAGGGTGGTTTTCAGACACTCAAAATCCTTCTGAAAAACTGGGTCAACTTTTCAATACTCCATCAGGAAAGAAAAGACTGGTTTCTTGAAGATGGAGGAGACAAATACAAGGTGAGTTACTTAGGAGGGCTGATTGGTGAGGCTGCCCAGATACTGCTAAACAGTACAAATTCCCTACTTCCTGCTCTGAGAAGGTGTAACTGACTTAACTAGCAGATGCTCTAAATAAAGCTATTTCCAGGTGTCAGGAGGGAAAACTACTATGTAGTTCAGCTTCTTTAATTTCTCTAAGGCCCTTTGAGCCTTGCTGGGAGATTACTACAACTCCCTTAGCATTTAATTTTTTTTTTTTAATTCTGTAAAGTGACTAAAAGGGCTTCCTGCATAAAAATGATAAACAAAACCGACCTTACTGTAATTTTATTTTTTCCAAACAGCGAAAGAAAGTGATAACATTTAAGCAGCTAGGAAAGAAATGAGACAAAAATTGAGAGAAACTAGATGAGGGATAAATTCATCACTTTCACTCAGGTGAACAATCCAATTTATACAACTGATATTTTGTTTTAAAATAATTTGCAAAAAGAACATAGGCTTTCTCACAAGTGTAGTTGTGCTGCGTTAGAGAGAGGCTGGCTGGTTAGAGAAAGGCCTTGTTGAGCCCTTTTCACCATGGAGAGCCAGAGATCCTTTGTCCTACAAGCAAGTAACTGAGCAGTCAGCAGCAGAAGGTAGGCTGGAATCCAATTTTGGATCCTTCCTCAAAGTTCAGGTACCTCAAGAAACAAGATTCTGGAGGCAAAGGCAGCAAAAGCAGATGTTCTAGCCCCGTCAGAAGTTAAGCTTGATAGAGAAATTAGTGGGTGAAATCCTAGACCCATTATGATCATAACAGCCCCTGCTGGCCTTATTTGCTGAAAAAGCCAGTATTTTCTTGCAATGTAACAAAGAGCAAGTTGTAGGCCTTGCTGGAGCCCTAGGCATAACTAACTGTGAACCAGCATAGTCCTGCTCTTGGCAAAATAATGCACTAGGTATTGGCTAACCAAATAAAACTATTCCTGATATGAGAGGATGGTTCAAGACACCCAGAGATCTCAACTAACTATGTAAACATATTCTTAAGAGATGCTACAGCAACACACGGACCTCGCATAAGGTAACGAGGGGGTGATGAGAATGCATAAGGATTTTTTGCTCAAATTAGCAGGTACAAAGAGAAGGGTGGTAACTAACCACAGGTGGTGTGTAATATGTAGCTTGTTGACATCAATGTCCAGCTGAGGGGACAGCAGCCTGGTGTGCTGATACTGAGCTGGTATCAGGGTTGGGGATGTGTGTTAGCGTACCCATGGCTCCTATGGGGCGCTAGTACCATGCTTTGTTGACAATAAACCTAGCCCATTGCTTTTGCCATCATACTGAGCCAGTGGTCTTTCTTATGAACAACAGCGAACTCTGCTGAAATGTGCTGCAGTGGCTGCTCGTGATCGCAGTGTTTCCAGTGTGATCTTATATTGTGATTCTAACAAGCTTGTTGAGGCAGAACAAGCACATATGGAAGACATTATGGAACTCCATCCCTCTAGCTTAAGAGGATATGACAGCTCTTTCCTATTTCTAATGGGCAAAGAAGACAGAAATTACTTTGTGCAATTTTCTCACTCCATTCTGAGATTTTGTACTCGAAGATAGCATTTGCTCAAAGAGAGAGGTTCTCTAATACTGGAAATTTTAACCTGAGGCTACATATGAAAACTCCCTATCTCTGTAAGAGACAGGAATTTATCTGTATTTTAAAACTTAGAAAAGTATAGCAAATAATTAAACTCCGTTCTACTTTTCCAACCACCCAACTTAGCAGGGACAGAGTGAGTATAATATATTTGGTTTATAGATCTGCATCCAATCACTTTTCCTGGGTTCTCAGACATTATCAGGGGCAGTGTGTGGGCAGCAAATGCTGTAGGGAAACGTGAGGCCTTCACAAATAAATTGTTTCCTTTGAAAATTGAAACAAAAAATCCATGGGAATGGTTCTGTTGAGGTGAGGCTCTGGAAAAGCTCGTTTTCTCTGAGACTACATTTTGGGTCTAAATTGATCTGAAAGTTCCCAGGTAATTTCTTCGTATGTGCATGAATATGTTGTTGCTACTGCCAGTCTCCAGCCGTCACCTGGGCTCCTGAGACCTCACAGACTCCTGCTGAGCAGCTAATGTTTGCACAGCACTGTTAGGACATTTAATGGTGTCAGCATGCTGAGCCATATATTAATTAGTTACTGTGATGAGCAAAAGCAGTATCTGCCCCTCACTGACTGGCAGACTTCCCAACAGTTGTCCTAGGTTTTGCAGGACTGTCCTGCTTTGACCCCCAAAATCCACTGTCTGGCTTGAAGCGGCTCCTGTCCCCCAGGGCTAGCTAGGCTTGGCTCTCCGCTCCGGCCACTGCGACGTGGTCCCTGGCATGCAGGGTTGCAGTGATGGTCGGGTTTGGCCTAGCCCGCTGATGTGGGGTGGGGGGGAGTGCTAGGGCCAAAGTTGAGTGCGTGGCATTGTGACCTGATGCACAGGGTCAGCGGGCCAGGCCAAACCGGAGTAGTGCTGTGACCCTGTGCTCTTGGGCCAGGTCACAATGCCAGGGCTGGGGAGCTGAGCCCTGGCAACGCTGCAGGACCGGAGTGCAGGAGTTGCTGCTGTGGGGTGAGTGCGATGCGAGCTTACCCTACAACTCCCCTCCTCCTCCCAAACAGGGCTTCCCAACCCGCGGGGATAGGACCCACCCCGGAGCAGCCACCTGAAACATTGGGCAGTATGGACTAGTGCGTAGGGTTGCCACCGCTCAGGTCCCACAACCCAGGATATCCGAACCATTTCTTCCAGGACAGCTACCCTGGACAAGGGGCAATCCTGCGAAAACCTGGTTGGGGGAAGCCCTGCCTGGTGGGTCCTGTTTTCTAGACCCATTCCGTCCACGGGAGGGCACTGCATAACTGCCATTCTGCCTCTTGCTAACTGCCTCCTCTCTCAGAAACCTCCCCTGCACGCCACGCACACCTCTGAGCACTGCAGGTCTGCTTCAAACGCCTCAGCTCTTCCACCGCCCGCCTCCAGCTCCCGCTGGCTCCAGCACCCATGTCCCCAGGGCTCTGAGGAGCTACCTGCCCCTCACTTCATGCCCAGCTCTTCCACAACCTTCCTTGGGCCAATTTCCTGTGGCATTGCTCCCTAATGGCCCTGCTTGGCCAGACCAGGTGACATGGGAGACTTGCGAACGAGGCAGCTGTCAAATCATACAGCATCACCTTCAGCTGCTCGTTGAGACACACGGGCCTAGTCCAGACCTCACCGAGGGTAAAACTTCTCCCTAGATTCATTGGGCCTAGCCTCTAGGATTTATTGAGGCCGAGTGCCGTGGGGGAAATCTCCACCACAGACAGAGGCCCCGAGTTGGGGACACATGAAGAGATGCGCGGGGAGTGTATGTGCCATATATCTGGGTGAGACGTCTCCTGCAGAATAGCTGGATGTGGGGGGTAGGCGGAGTACCCTGAGGGGGATCTGGATGGGGGTGTCTTCAGCAGAGCTGCCAGCTTCTTCAGATGGCCAGGGGCTGCCTCCAGCCTTTATGCCCCTCACCCCCACACTGCTGCTGTCCCCTGCATTGCTGTGTGTGACATGCCCTGCCACTGAAGTGAGGTGTTGTCGCGCACACAGCCTGGCCTGGGAGGGAGCAGGGAGAAAGTGCCCTAGGTCTGCCTTCCCCATCGTTCTGGGAGCCGTGGGGCAGGCTGCTGGCAGACTCAGGGCTCTGTTCAAGGCGAGTGCACAGGCGGGGGCTTGCAGCTGGCTGGGGGCAGGCCCTGGGGAAAGAAGGTTCAGAGCAGAAGAGGAGCCCTCCCTCTTCACAGTGCTGGAGGAAGAGGAAGCTCCCCACAGGGCAGGGGTGAGAGAAGGAGAGGATAGCTGAGAGGTGACCCCCTAAGCCTACCCATGGCCAGGGGAGAAGGAGCAGGGAGGGGGAGGTACCCTTGAGCCTCTAAGGGGCATGAAGCAAGGAGAAGGAGAAGCTGAGGGTGATTTCTCCATGGGAGTCTTACCATAGCCTGAGGGAGGAGCGATGGAAGATCCAGGGCCTCCTATCTGAAACCTAGTACAGGATTATCACTTTATTTTGAAATTGTGTGGGCAGTTTTCACTGAGCAAAGTGTACTCTACAGGTTCCAGGTGATTTTTTTGGTTCTCAGCTCTGGCTGGGCCTCAGAATGATGACAAAAGCCTACTAGTGCAACCAGCTAAAGGCGGTGCTGCCTTAGCTCGAATAGCTGGGACTCACATTTTGAGTACTGAAGGTCCAGGGTCACTCTCCCCTGATGACCTGTGTGGAGTGGGCGGAGTCAGTCCAATATGGACAATGGAGCTACGGTATTATTTCCTTGTTGGAGAAGCAGTGACAAATACGGTCATGGACCTACGCTTTGAAATGTGAGTTTTGCAGGCCTGGCTGGTGTGCCAATGGGCCTGGGGCATTTCTGGAAACGGAGGCTCCTCGGGTCTCCCTGTGGACCGTGTGCGTGCTGAGTTGAGGCGTCTAGTATGTACTTAGGGATACATGTTTCTGTTGGATATTTTTCTGGTTTATGTGGGAGATCTGAGGGGCGTGTGTGGATTTGGGGCATAATTTTAGGGCTGGGGAATATCGGGGGGGTCTGGAGAGTAGTGGGGACATGCATCTGGTCTTTTTGGGGCTAGGTCTGGGGGGACAGGAGATGGGGAATGGTTGCATGTGCATGGTGATGTAGCTGGGCAGGGCTATATGAGCTTCTAGAGTTTCTCTGAGCGGCTCGTTCCTCGTTGGTGTGCGTCTCTGGGTTCAGTGTTGTCTGCAGCAGACTGTGAAGTCTTAGGTGTTGAGTGGAAGACCCTGAGGCTGGCATCAGTAGCTGCAAGGCTGGCCCAGCATCAGAATGTGCACTAGGCCGACGGGCCAACGTGGGCGGACGATGCTGAGCTTGCCGGTGGTGTGGCCTTGGCCATCGAGTCTCACACCAAGGCGCCGCTCAACAGGAGAGTTTGGCTGCAGCTCCTCTTCATGCCTGGGTTACCCATGCAGAGATCTGTGCTCTTGGCTGGGAAGGGGACTCTCATTGCAGTTATCTCCCTTTTGACAGGATGGTCTTTAGCTTGGCTGCTGATCTAAGCCATTTGTCTCCAGCACGATGTCGTCTTCCTCCAGCTCCGATGTCTCCTCTTCCTCATCCGCTTTTGTAACCAACGAGAGTAAAATAAACCTCTTACTCAGCACCAGCTCCTCAGACCTACCCTCAGGGCCACAAGCTGAAGATTTCACCAAGGAGCTGTCTTGCCCTCTCTGCCTGGAATGGTTTAAGGAGCCAGTGATTTTACCTTGTGGCCACAACTTCTGCAGACCCTGCATTGAGGAAATTTGGGGCAAGGTGGAGGTCTGCCTCTGCCCCGAGTGCCAATCACAGTTCCCAAACCGGCAGTACATAGGGAACACGGTGCTGGAGAAGCTAGTGGAAAAGATCAAGAGCTTTCACTTGGGGAAGTGCCAGCAGAAGTGCAGCGAACATGGGGAGCCGCTCAAGTTGTTCTGGAAGACGAATGGGAAGCTGTCCTGTTTTCTCTGCAGAGACGCCCAGAAGCCTGAAGATCAAAGCTCCCAATTCCTGCTCCTCCCAGATGCCGTGCAGTTCTATGTGGTAAGGCTCAGCCAAAGGCAGGTGGAAACATTCTCTGCTGCTTTAGCACATTTTACAGAGGGACTTTTCCACTGAATAGAATGTGGAATAGCTTATACAGGGGTTTACCTTAGAGCCTGTCAAGATGGAAGCAATTTAAAACAGAGAGTGAATTTTTACAGGGTCTGTACTTTCATGTAAACTGTTCCTTTCAGACCTCCTTGTAGTGGGAGCACAGGTGCTGCTGGTGCTAGACTAGCCCTAGGGCTGGAGTGTCAGACAGTAGCTGGCTCCAACGCTCTTGAATGACTTGGGGTTCTCCGTAAGTTTCCCAGCACAGAGCAGGCTGTTCCGGCTGCATACAGGTGCTAGGATTTGGGCCTCTGCAGTTAGTTGTTGCCCAGTGTGACTGCAGACTCTAGAAAACCATGCTGCAATTGGTTACACGAGGCCCTTTCAAAAGGGATCTTCCCAACCATAAGGGACAGCCCCTTAGTTCAGCTAGTATAAATAACTACGCTAACTCACACCACGTTCCGTGGCCTGCGTTATGCAGGAGGTCAGACTACATGATCATAATGGTCCCGTCTGACCTGATTGTCTATGAGGCTAAAACCTTCATTTAAAAAATCCTGAAAGCTGAGATTCTGCAGATCCTGATGAGTGAGATCCAGGACCAGGCAAAGTTTTTGCTTCACCACTGGTCAAAGCCCAATTCAGCTTTCACTAATGTTTTGGTTCGTCCAGCTGTTTGCATTGGAAGAGACATTTGCTCCTTCTCAGCTTTGCCCAGCAGGAAGGTCACCGAGCTCAGTCTGTGATGTCATCATAATTTCCTTGACAACAGACTGTGACGCCACAAACCCAAGGTAATGACTGTTGCAGAATTTATCAGCAGGAGGAGGTGGCTCGAGAAGGACGAAAAGCTGCTCTCATAAATATATTTGCAGTAAAAGCAAAGGGATCTGAGAAAGAGACTGCCTGCGGAAGTGGATTTGTGTTTCATTATTCAAGCTTGCCCGGCTGAAAGTTCCCTCTTTAATTCTGTTTAGGGCTCTAGTTAACTATTGTGCAGTGATTAAGACATTAAGGACAGTTGCTGGTCTCTCCCCAGTGTATTGAGCGCTCATGAAAGGTGCATGGTAGGAATCTCCTCTGCTTCCTTCCTTTTGTATTGCCTGTGAGTGGAGGGCTGAGAGGGGGTGGAGCCCTAGGTGGGGGGCTGACTGGTCTCAGAGGGCAGACTGCTGAAGTGTTGCCCGCTTCGTGGAGCTCTTCAGGGAGACATTAACAGTGGATGTGGAGTGGATAGCACGCACGATGCCCTTCCTAAAGGGGGAAGGGATATGCTGCACTGATCCACATGGACGGTCTGGCTTGGGGGACAATAATCTGGGTTTGGAGGTTTGCAGCAGCCATCAAAGAAACAGCATTTTAAAAGAGAAGTTCAAAATAGGCTCTGCAAGAGGTTATGCATTCATGGGCTAGTGTTTGCTATCCTCTCTTCCCCCACAAGGGTCCCACAGACATCACAGCAGCAGCACCTGTTTCCTGCAGTCTTTCTGTAGATTACAGAGAATAATCTAAGTGCCTCTGGCAATCTCAACTGACCTTCAGCATAACAACTGGGAAAGTGCAGGAGCAAGATTTGGTCTCCTTAGTTCCAGCTCCTGGAGATCCACTTAGCTTCAGCTAGTATAAATAACTAAATGTGTTACAGCGTGACTGACGCCTGTGTTTGTCAAACCGGCAGGAAAAGCTGATCTCCATCAGAACTCAGCTGGAGGCCACAGTGCAGGAACTGAAGACTCTGAAGAACGCCCAGCAAGAGAAGATCTCTTGTCACAAAGTGAGTAGCATTCATTCCAAAAGACCTGATTCTGATGCACTTCAGGTGGCATTCGTGTTGAGAACAGAACTCGGGGTTCTTACTGGAGCCAAGAGCCTTGCGTGAGCAGTCAGTTTGTTCTATGAAGAACAAAATGATGGGCGGTCAATATGTGAATATGTATATTAAGCATCTTAATGCACAGTGAAATGCAACTGTATTGTTTTAAAAAAAAAAAAGCCCACCTTCTGTTATACTGGATTCTGTCCACATCTGCTCATCTCTTTCGAGCATCATAGAACTGTAGGTCTGGTAGGGACCTCAAGAGGTCTTTTCATCCAGCCGTTGTACAGAAATGTTGAGGCCTTACCAGAACCGAACTTCTGTGCGTCCAAAGTTTCCCCATCACTGCTGAAGGCCTCACACCTGAAAATGCACCCATATATTACCCATGATAACTGCACACCATGTTGTGTGCTATTGCTGATGTAAAAACAATGAGAGTCCTGTAGCACTTTAAAGACTTTTCTTCTCCTCCTTTCCTGGCCATCTGCGCAGGGGATGAGTCTATCACTACTCCTGCAAAAGGCCTTTGGTGGGAAGAAACCATTATCTTCCTTCTCCCCCTGGCATGCCTTTATATCAAAGAATGTTAGTGTAAAATTGATAGGTTTTTAAGGTGATTTGACTGACCTCTGTATGGTAATCCTGTAAACAATAAACAGGGGCAGGTATAGTTATATTCATTATGTAGTTGTTAATATTCATTTTATAGGTGTCAATGTAACCAAATAAGGGTCTATGGGGAGTTGCTGAAAATGTACACAGTTACATACTGTTATGGATAAAAGAATTGTATAATAGCCCCCTTGTTGTTCACTCGTGGCATCAAGGTGGAACGAGCAGGCAAGGTGGAATGAGCAGACAACTGTCTCCCCGGTCCACCCCTGGGACAACCTGTTTGGTTATTTCTAACAATAATAATTATCTGAATAAATTTCATTTGAAGCTGTTGAGTACAAGATATTTCCTCTGTTTAACAAATTGTATGTGTTTTCCAGGAGAACAAATTTCATCTTCAACACCACATCTCTTTAGAGTTTCTGAAGCTCCACCAGTTCCTTCATAGAAGGGAGAAAAGATTAATGAATTTGCTGCAGGAGGAGGGGAAAATCCTCTTCCAAGAAATGGAAGCGAATCTAAACAAGCTCCAGGAAATGTGGCAGCGAGCCAAGGAGACAAAGTTACGCATTCAGTCCCGGCTCTACCAGCACAATTCTATCAACTTTCTTACAGTGAGAAGTCTGGATTTGAACACTAACACAGAGTGAAGAGTTGGCTGAGGGAGTAATAATTTGGAGAACATGAAGTTCTATCTGCAGAGCATATGGGAGGGAGAACTGGAGAAGGGTGTCCCAAGTCACCATCACTGGGTTTTACCTCTTGATGATGTTTTCTAACACCCTAATGAGATGCTTTCAAATATTTATTTAGAAACATTTGTCAGATAATGCCTGGATTGTATGAGGAATGTAAAAGCTTAACTGTTTAAACGTTTAAAACAGCTGATTACCGTTTAAATTGGGGAGGAGGGGAGCAGCAGCAGGGCTCGGCTCCCTGTGAGTCAGAGCTGCCAAACTACAGCCCTGCACATGCGGCGGTGGGGAGCCGCAGCGAGGCAGCTCTCACTTGGCCGTGAGGAGTCGAGCCCAGCATGGCTCCCCCCCAAGCATTTAACTGTTTAAACATTCTATTTTTAGAACGTTTAAACCGATGTTTAATTAAACTAATATTTACATCCCTACGTTGTATGATGAAGGAAACTTGCATGGAAATAGGCTATTTGTTTTTGTTAAGAGTTCTGCTGTCCTGCTTATTCCTCACCTGAAAACCTGATCTTCTGTGACAATCCTGTAAGACGTGCACTGGGACAGCCAACGGATTGTGATTTTGGTTGGGGAACAAATGGTAGGAGCAGACGAAACCTTAGGAAGAAAGGATTCTGATTGACTTGTCCTATGTAATCAAACCGAGAAATTCAAATGGGCTGAAATATGCTCAATTCCCATGGACTTTCCATGGGATACAGACACCAAACTCCCTTTGGCCCCTTTGAAAATCCCAGCCAAAGAGCATGAGAAAGGAAATATAAAAAGTAGGCTATATTAATAGAGCTGTTTCTAAACGGGACAGTTTCCATAATTCCCTCTGAGGGATCAGTTGCATCGCCAGTGTCAAAACCAGAACAAGCTGGGAAGTACCAAATATCCTGATGCATGTTTGCTGAAATCCCCTCCTCATACCATGGCCACGAGGGAGAAAGGGGAACATGCTCTGGAGGAAGGGTAGAGGTTGCGGCTATGTAGTGCTCTAATCAAAACAACTGTCAATTTCCTTCCTACTTCAACAGAACTGGCTGCTCGGGTTCTAAATACTATTAACATGTGCCATGCTGAATTACATTATTAATAAATGGCTCGTCTTACCTTTCTCTTCTTTCCTTTGACAGGGCATAAAGACCTTCATGGAACAGTAAGTACAAGTTTACAGAATTCTTCAGTCTATGTTAGAGCTGGGCAAATAATTCATAACAAATCTCTTATTTGACAAATTGTGCTGCTTTCTATTTGCAAGCCATTTATGAACAAATTGTGAAATTCTCAAATTTAGCAGGTGCTCACAATTATTCACAAATGTCTTCACCAAATTACTGCTGGTCTGCAGGTTGTTTGCAAACACTTCAATGCGAATATTCAGATATTAGAATTCGTGTTGGGTTGGTGTCATATATAAGTCATATGGTATTGTTCTCATTCCCTGATTGGATGGTTTAGGCTCTTAATCAACAAAATAGGGTAAATTCTGAATTACGTAATTGGGTGTGAAATTCCACTTGCTGTTGCTGTTGATTAGTCCCACCCCCTGAAATTCCTTTTTGGTGAATATTCAAGTTTCAGATTCGCTTTGTCTGAATATTTGTGCTTGTCAGGATGTCTGGTATGGGTCACAGCTGAGAGGGCCATTCTCAGGTCAGCCTGTCAAGAACTGGGCAGACACTCCCTTACTAGCGGTATATCCTATAATTAGATTTAACCAAACCAGCAACAAATGTGTACTCCTGGATCCCTGTAGTAGCTTGCCATGGAACCACAGACAGTCCTTTTAGACACTCCAGCCTTTATTACCACCCAGACAAACTGGACTTCTGTGATGAAAGGATATTAAAAACAAAAATCACCACCATTAGGTTCTTCCAACTCCAGGTCAATGGATGCTCAGGATCTCATACCAAAGACAATGCTGTGAGCCAATTTCTTTGGTAAACTAACTAAAGATTTATTAGTGAAGAAAAAAAAATGAGAGTGATTTAGAGGTTAAAACAGGTACAATACGTTACAGGTGCATTAGAGTTTGTAAGTCCAAAACGATAGCAGGGATATTAAATCTACTAGTTTTCTGTAAGTCTCTCTGGGTTGCTCAAATAGTTTTTGGGGACCTCAGTCCTTTTGCTCAAAATTTCCCCTGTTGGAATTCACCAGTCCAGAGACTGGATAGGAAAGAGGTGGCCAGGAGCCTTTGTTGTCCCTTTTTATATCTTGACCCTTTTTGCTGGAAAAATCATTGTTGTGTCATGGGATCAGGCAGTTCCATGATGTCCGTGCCTTGCCATCAGTCCTTCACATGAACTGCAAATTTTCGCTGGCACCTTCTGCACATGTGCCGTTTGAGGTGTCTTCAGGAATTACATAGAGAGGCTCTTGTTTAGAAGTTCCTTTGTTCCTGAAGAGCTAACCTATGGGCATTTCTCAGACTGACAACAGGTTTGAGTTACAAACATACAGCAAAATTCCCTAGCTCCACACACAATGTAGATACACACATTGTAACTGGATAATAATGCTCAGCAGATTATAACTTTTCCAATGATACCGCACAAGGCATGCTGTGTACAAAATGTATCACAATTTTGTACAAGTGGTGAGTGACCGATTACACACAGCATCACGATGCCAGTACAGCTTGTTTGCAAGAATATTCACAGAAAGGGGACACAACAGGGGCATAAATCCAGTCAAGGAGACTTTCTTTAACATTTTACCAAAGACGCTGCAATGGTTTTTGCAGCGTTAGCGTATCTGTCATCTCTGTATTTAACAGACACTGTGAACACAAACTATTAGGCAGTGTGCTTTGTGTCCCATGCAGCTTGGAGCAAAAAGTAAACACCTTATCTCTGAGTGAACTAGTCTGCTGCGAACTGAGCATGGGACAATTCAAGGGTCCAATTCAGTACACTGCATGGAAGGAAATGAAATCCATCCTTGGGCCAGGTAATGCGATATTGCTTCATTATCTGTTACAGCCCATTTGACCCACTCCTGCTTTTTTTCAGTCCTGGTTTTATTTTTCCTTTTGTGTTGCTGTTCCTGTCCTCATTTTCAAAATGATACTGAGCAATTACATGCAATTTCCTACCTAGTTTCTAGTCTGTCTCCATCTGTAGTTCACGTGCAATAACAACATGCTGATAGGCCTGGGGTCCCAGTTCTACAGGCAAAGGTTTAAAACTAAACAAAAAAAATTTTTTTTTAATTTAAATTTAATTTTTGAAAAATTATGAAAATTTTTCATGTACTGGTAGGTTCTGTAAAGCTCATAGAGGTTCCGGGAAGATACATTCATTCCCGTGTGTGATCAAATACTGTGATGAAAGCACCACAGAAATGCCCAGGAGGAGATTAATAGTTTTTGGGTTTGGATGGTGTGCAGTAAATAATGCCTGGGGCCACACCCTACATTAGGAAAATAAACAAAAATGGAACAAACCTTCACTGAATGAAGAAGTAGTAGTATGTGATCATGCAATTAAAAACTATCATGATGCATACACTCAAGGGAGCAAATTAAGGTTGCATAGGGACCTTAATTTTGACATTTCCTAATGTTTGAGTGCATGGTTTTACAAACTTAATGTTCTTTAAACATTTTTTGTGGGGAAGCGGACATGTAATAATATCTTCTGTACAAAAAAGTACCATAAAGGAATGTTAAGATTGCAAAGTCATGGTATATTCAGGAAATAGCATACTTTACCTCTGCCCTCTTGTCAATGCTTTATGAGTTAGCATTTTATTATATGGCTATATAATGTGTCTCAAATAATGCAATAAAATATCATACAAGTTTGTTATGAAATCATAATTGGACATTTGTGACATCCTGTTGTCATGGGTGCCATGGCACATGTGAGACACAATCACACAACTATTTCTCAAATGATACAATCTACCCCCCGCACTTTTCTCCTCCTAGTTATCGGGTCACCCTAATTCACAGGGCCCTGGTTACTCTGTAGAAAGTTCTGTGTTAAAATACTCTCTCTGATAAGCATGTTCTCCCTTTTTACCAAGGTCTTTCCTTGGTGACCCTGGATCCTAAAACAGCGCATCCAAACCTCATTCTCTCTGAAGATCTGCGCTGCGTGAAACACAATGACACAAAGCAGATGCTCCCAGATACCCCAGAAAGATTTGATTCCAGTGTCGCTGTCCTGGGGTCCGAAGGATTCACTTCAGGGAAACATTATTGGGAAGTGGAGGTGGAGAACAAGACCAAATGGACTTTGGGGGTGGTCAAAGAGTCTATCAACCGAAAAGGGAATAACCCATTATCACCAAGGGATGGATATTGGCTTATAAGACTCAGAAACAGGAATAAGTTTAAAGCTTTAGATATACCTGCGAGGGGTCTGACCTTGAGCACTAGCCTGTCTAAGATTGGGGTGTATCTGGACTATGAGGGGGGACAGGTGTCCTTTTATGATGCTAATAAGATGTCCCATATCTACACTTTCATGGACACTTTCACAGAAAAACTTTACCCATACTTCTGTCCCTGCTTGAATGACTCCAGTGAGAACAGTGAACCACTGAAAATCATCTTCAACATGTAGATCCGGATTCGCTGATGGCTCCACCTTCAAAGCATGTTTCCTTAGACACCAGGGGGTCTGAAAAAAGGCTCATAGATTTAGTAACCTGTCTTTTTTTCTCAAATGTGTTGAATATATACTCCGTCTGTAGCACTTATCCCTGACGGTTTCTGGGGGTTTTCCAGGTTTAAGAGCAGTTGTCTGGATGTGGAGAGGGTTTCTGATAATAGTTTGGTGGGCAGTTTGGGACTTTGCCATGAGTGAGCCCTGGGTCCATCTCATCCTTCTTTGTTGATGGAAAATGTTCCTGAGGCCTGGCAAATACGCCCCCACTTGACCAGTTCCACTAGCTGGGACAGGATCCATCGGGCTGGGATTCTGGAAGTGTGGAAGGTGAGTTGGGATGGGGTAGGAAACCAGCAGGGAGCCAGATCTTCGAGAGCAATGGAGCCAGCTGCAGGGACGAGCAGTATTTGGGATAGCTTGTTTTCTGGGGGTTGCCTCAGGGCGATGGAGTTGGGTTATTGGGGGGAAGGAGCTGAGGATGAGTGTGCTTTCCTTCACTGTTCTAAGGTTTCTGGGGATCCTCTTTGGCAAGGGCAGGGCCAACATTTCCTCTCTAAATAAAATAGGCTCAGCTGGCCAAGACTGCGAGAGAAAACACAATCTCCTTGAGCGTAAAAGTTGCTCTTTAAAACCAAATTTTATTCCATTCAGTCTCCTCTTGTCCATAAGTTTAGAATGCTGCATAGCATTCCATCCAGCTAGATTTGTTTTAAAATAACACAATTAGAAGAGGGCAGGAGTGAAGGGGGAAGGAGAACAGCAGTGAATTTCTGACAGATGCACAGAGGCTATTGCTACACAGAAAAAGTAGCAAAGGGAGACCAAGAACTGTACTAAAAACAATGAGATTCCTGTAGCATTTTAAAGACTAACAAATTTTTGCAGGCATAAGCTTTCATGGGCTGCAACCCACTTCATCAGATGAATTAAATGGAAATCAGATAGGAGGTATGTTGTTGTTTTTGCTGTATACAAACTAAGACGGTTACCCCTCTGGAACCTTTCAAGAACTGTACTGAAATTTAAACAGCTAAGAGGTCACTGAGGTCCATTGGCATGAGGCAGATTTTTTTAAAGGATTTAAAAGGACATCTTTTTTCCAATGGAAACAATCTTTAGGGATGAGTGCGGAGCACAGAGGCAGTCAAACCATAGCATGACTAAAATACAGAGCGATGAGAAACATCTTACAGAAAAGAAACAAGTTCCTCCAGATTCCGGAGATTGGTGAAGGAGCAGCATTTTTGATCTAACTAGAGCTACCTGTCAACATTAGTAGTCATTAACATTCAAGAAGCCCCCTACATACAGAGCAGTGTGTTAGGGGGCCCTTTGATAGCAATGATATTAAATCTTAATGAGCAAGAAATACTCTTTATCCCTAAAATTGTTAGAGGAAATTAAAGTGGGCCCCTAAACTTCTGCCATGAATACTTGGTTTGATACATGGACACATCTTTACGAAAGGAAATACTCAGGCCCTGATTCTTTGATTTATGGCAGGCTTACACCAGTGTGAGATGAGACTCAGTGCTGGACACGTTTTGTATACTGTTTCTCGGATTTAAAGTTGAAAAGTTATATTACTGGCAGTTTTTTTTTCGTTAATTGCTGTTGCTTATTAAAGTCATAATGTGACCATGGGGATGTTGGTATAAGACACATCATTACACACTGCTTTTTTGTATCCTATTAGAATCTAAAGTTCATAGTCACCTTTTTTTTAATGTTAAAAACATTTAGCACTTATGGCTGGACTTGTGAGTTTCCACCTGTTGGGCATTCCTAAATAAACTGATCATTTCCGTTTTTT
>ML675621.1:10821208-10962523 GCA_007922155.1 Mesoclemmys tuberculata
GGGGCTGCGCGGGCGGAGCGCTCCGGGGCAGGTGCCCCGGCCAGCGCCGGGCGGGGGCAGCGTGGCCGGCAAAGCGGCGCAGGGGCCGCTGCGGGCACCGGCCTGGCCGCCTCAGGGCGCCTCACTCGGAGCCGGCGGCCCGGGCCTGGCCCTGCGCGCCCCGCTGCTGCCCCCGGACGTGCGCGCTGGGGGCTCCGGGGCTCCGATTTCACAGGGCCCAGGGTGGGCGGCTCCTGGCACCCCAGCTATGGGGGGCAGGCAGAGCAGCCGTGGGGTGGGGCTGACTCCGGTGTGACTGGCACCTAGGCCCGACGGGGTCGTGGCACCCTCCCATGGCCTCCCCAAAGTCCCCGGGGTGCTGCTTTTAGGGGAACGTCCCCCACAGCCCGTTGTCAGTTGTCGGGGTTAAAAGCGCCCAGGGTAAGACTGTACACCTTTACTTGCAGCCTAGACTCACGCTGCCAGTACCAGCACAGCCCTGGCATTTCTAAACACTTTAAATGACAGCTTCCTAACGCCAAAGGTGCTGCAGCCACCACAAGGACATTCCCTATGAGGCCTTGTCCTGACAGAGGAAGAGGAACTGATCACAGAACTAAAAATGAATGGTTGCTTAGGGCCACTTGGTTATAACTTGATCACATTTATAATGTGCAAACAAAATAAACTCCAGCCCAGTAATAAATACATACACAGTATCACTCTCTGTCTCTTTAAAAGGGCTAATTTCACAAAGCTGAAAACAGTTATGAACCAAATCAGCTGTGAGGAAGAATTTTAATGAGAAAAATATGAATGATGATTGTGAATTGTTTAAGAATACTTTACCAGGGGCCCCAAAAGCCACAGTTAAGGAAGAATGCTATTTTTGTTTTTTTTAAAAAAGACATGGTAAAAAGGGAAGTGAAGACAGTTATAAAAAATAAAATATAATGGAAGAAAGGGGAAGGTGACAGTAATAATTATAAGTCAGAAGCTAGGAATTGTAGAAAATTGATAAGGGAAGCAAAGGGACACCAGGAAAACTCTGTGACTAGCAGAGTTAATGTAATTAAAGAGTTTTTTAAGTACATTAGAAACAAAAGACTCCTAACAATGGAACTGGGCCAATAGATGATGGAAATTATATCAATAATGCAGAAAAAGCAGAAGTGTTCAGCAAATAGCTGTTCTGTATTTGGGAAAAACATGATGTAGTCATATATGAGAACACTTTTCCATTCTGTTGGTATTGGAGGAGGATGTTGAACATCAGCTACTAAGATTAGACATTTTTAAATAAGCAGATCCAGATATCTTGCATCCAAGAGTTTTAAAAGAGTTGCCTGAGGAACTCACTGGACTGTTAATATTTTTCAATAAGTTTTGGAAGACTGGGGAAGTTCCAGCTTGGAAGAAGGCTGATAAACCAATTTTTAAAAAGTGTAAATGGGATGACTTGGGGTAAATATAGGTCTGTCAGTCTGACATTGATAGAAGATAGAAGCAGCTGATATAGGCTTCAATTAATAAAGAATTAAAAGAGGGTAATATAATTAAAACCAATTAACATGTTTATGAAAAATAGATCCTATCAAATTAACCTGATTTTTTAATGAGATTACAAGGTTGGTTGAAAAAGATGTTGATGTACTATGCTTAGACTTCTGTAAGACATTTGACTTGGTACCACATGACATTTTGATTTAAAAACTATAATGATATAAAGTTAACATGGCACACATTACTGGATTAAAAACTAGCCAAAAGATAGTCGCAGAATAATATTGTAAACAGGAAATCATAATTGAATGGGTGTGTTTCTAGTGAGGTCCTGTGGGGCTCTGTTCTTGGCCTTACCCTATTTAACATTTTTATCAGTGACCAGGAAGAAAACATATCACTGACAAAGTTTTCAGATGACAGAATGAGGGACTGGTAAATAAGGAAGAAGATAGGTCACTGATATAGAGCAACCTGGATCACTTTGTAAGCAGGCAAACAATGTGTGTTTTAATACAGCTAAATATAAATGTATCCTGTCATAGTTTCAGGGTAACTGTACCCGTATTCCCTCACTCCCGCTTAGTCCACTCCAGGAGTGCCCAGATGGGTCTCCAGCCATCACATATTCTCTGGGTTGAGTCCCATCTTCCACTCCCTTCTGACTGGAGATTTTAAAGCTGCACAGCTCACTGTGACATCCCCAGCACATCAGTCTGTCTAACAGCCAGCATCTGTTTATTGCTTTCTCTCAGAGGGTGATGAACAGTGTATTGCCAGCAGTTACAACTATCACACAGCTCTTTCTAAGCAAGCACCTTTATTCTTAAGGTAAAAAGCATTACAGAGAAAACATAAAAATAATAAAAGTTCCTATGTGCATGCCAAAAGTTTATCACCCATCAGTCTTATGGGGCCCTAATAGGCCAAAGTCTTTCCAACCCTTCTGCAAGTGTGGGGCCCCGGAACTGAAGATCCTGTCCATTTGCTGGATCAGCTTTTTATACCAAAAGCCCTTTCTTTGTTTAAATCTTTGAAAAACACAGTTTGAAGTAGTATTTTCCCCAAAATTGAATGAATTCTTTGGTATGCCGCAGTTAGAAAGTGATGGGTTAGGAAAATATGCCTTGGTCCTTAGGCCTTGAAGATCTCAAAATACATTTTTAGAATCGTTTGAGAAACCTCCAAAATGCAGTATTTTGAGTTTCAAAGCACCTCAAATGGCCAAACAGTAGAGAAAATAAAGTGTAGTTTGTATTAGGCTGAGTAGGATGGATGCAGGAATAACTGGGTGAAGTTCCCTGGCCTGCATTATGCAGGAGGTAAGACTGGATGATTATAGTGGTCCCTCTGGCCTTCAAATCTATTAATCTATGGCTGGAGGTGACTGGGCAGCTCAAAAGCAAAAGTGCATATTTTGTTCCTTTGAGCCGGAGACACTGGCATTCACAAATATAAAGGTGTTCCGAACATACAGGGGGTAATCATTCTAAACCAAGAGTGCTATATGCTTTCAATGTGCCCATTTTTCTTCAGTGGCTGAAGGAGGAGTGATTTCAACTCATCATGGTGCTGATTACCTGTTCAGCAGTGATGCTTCGCACCCTGATACGCAGAGGTACACTTTATGGGTTTGACTCTTGTGCTGTTTGGCTCTGTTCTTATCTGTGGGGTGCTTTTGGATATGCACTTATCCTAAACATCCTTCCCCTGCTTCTCTGAAAGTGCTGGCAGCTAACCAAATTCTCTGACCTTTTCCAGTTTTTGTTATGGCTTATGAAAATTCCCTTACCACAGTTTTGGAATATTGTGCATCCTGCATCTGTTAGAACTCTGAATGTATATATCATACATCTAACCTGTTTGAGTTTTTCAGCAGTACAATCAATAATATTCAAAACATAATGCAATACAAAAATCATTAACAATAATTGTTAATAATAATAAATAACCATCTCCATTTTTAAGGGAGGTAACTTAAAAACACAGATGGAATTTTTAAAAGTGCCAAACTCTATTACCATTGAAGTCAATGAGAGTGTTACTATTTGCCTCAGCTGGGAGCAGTGTTAAGCTAATGCCGAGCACTTCTGAAAATCACAACCACTATAAACAGTAGGTGAGATGTCTGGGACAAAATACATAGTTCTCATAGCAAAAGCACTTTGGGCTTCTCTACACACAAAACTTTAGTACAGTTAAAGTGACACAACTGAGAGGTGCTTATATTTATTCCTGTGGGAAGGGTAATAAACTATATCAGTAGAAGGCCCTTTTATATTTATAGTAGGGGTTGTACTGGTATAGCTATCTTGGTTTAAAATATCACACCCCGAATCAAAATAGTTATGTTGGTACAAAAGCTATGTGTAGACCAGGCCTTTGTTAATGAAACTTTAAATGCAAAAAGGGAAAATAGTTTAGTTTCCCAAACCAGCAGTAAGTCTACAGTTAAATGAAATGTTTTCTGCTGCTCTGCTCTCCCAGCTAGTTTTGTAGCAGTTAACTAACAACCTCAAATCCCAGAACGTTGCTGACTTCACCACTGTGACTACAGCACAAATAAGGAAGTCATGAAAACAAGAAACATGAATATTCTATCTTTATAAGCAAGATGGGAGAAATAAAATCAATACTTGCCAAATGGAAAAGGGCCAAATTGTTTGGGAAAGAAATTTTATTTTCAGTCAGCTAAGTTATTACAAACAAAGGAAAGGAAATACAGAAAACAAAAGAGGGCTTGACAGTGAGGGATTTTTAAAAGGAGAGCTGCAAAGCTTAAAATGAAGAAAAGACAGTATAACTCAGTCATGAAGTGAGTATTTGTATATAATAAATGTTAACTAAATACATTTTACAGATGACACACAATACAGGAATTGTCAATATTCTGTTAACTTTAGCTGTATGCATCAAGTCATGATAACAGGAATTCAACTTTATTACCTACAAACTTTCCGTTTTCTGTTTAGTTGTAATGACATCCAACCCTTCAGTTCTGAAGTGACACCTTGTTGTGTGCTATGATGACACTACTTCCGTGTCCCCTTGGAGCATGGTGCTGGCCGACAGGTCACCAAACATTAAGTGCAGGTTTTTGTCTGTACTTCGTGGCTGTGACACAATTTAAAGATATTCACTTCTGTTCAAAGGGCTTGGACCATTTCTTTAACTATTTGCACAACCATGTCATTTAGTATAAAAAAATACATGTTACCTGATCTCTGGGGCTCTGCCTCCTTGCCTCAGTGTGGTGGGGAGGCTGATGTAACACGGGCTTGGGATCTGGGTCTGCAGTTTTGGTAGAGTCCCATATCGAGGAAATAACAGGGAGTATTTAGGTGGTAGCATGCAGAATGATGTTGCTCTTATCCTGTGTTTTGGAGAAGTCA
This sequence comes from Mesoclemmys tuberculata, assembly GCA_007922155.1. Classification (NCBI taxonomy): domain Eukaryota; kingdom Metazoa; phylum Chordata; order Testudines; family Chelidae; genus Mesoclemmys; species Mesoclemmys tuberculata. Next base: position 10,826,083 of record ML675621.1, read on the forward strand.
GGTCATAATGCTAAAGTTTAATTTTGTTGGCATTATTATTTATGATCTGGCGCCACCAGACATTAGTTTAAAGATAAATTCCTGTATTAAATCCAAAGGCCAAGTGGCATCTATACAGTTGATTTAAAGATGTCAAAAAGTCTAGGATAATAAGCAATTTGCTACATCTGATACTGTAACACACATCCATAAGCATATAATCAGTTTTACTCACAGATGGACCAGACTGGAGAATAGGCCTCTCATTCTGGTTTTCCCCAGCAGGGTTGGACAGGATCTGATAAAGAACCTTCAAATGCAGGGCTCTTTTTATACTCTTCAGCTAACTCGCTAGCTTTAGTGAAAATCAGGTTTCCTTCCTCCAACGCCTTCCTTTCTTATCTGGCCCCCCTGCTCCTCACTTACCAGTAGAACATTGGAGCAGTTTGTGATGGTTTTTTTCTGAGACAGTTTTTCTTTGTCTTGTTACTACAGCCCTTTATTTTATTTGTTGCTCTTTGAACTGTGCACCTTCCAACACTATATTCTGCTCTTATAAATCATCATTCTCACAGCCATCTCTTTTTTGCTGATTGGGGCCTTTTCCTTACTAGCCACATACCATAAAGCAAATGATCATTTTCTTAACCAAACTCAAACTAACTTTAATTCTTTAATTTCATTACTATCCCCACCCCTTTGCTGGCATTTACCTGTCAAGTTATGAGCTAAGGATTTCATGATTTTGCCATAGCAGCTGATAATACTATAACCCTCTAACAGAGCTATGCCAATTATTATCTATTTGGCACAGTTATTTGTGGTTCTGCTTTAATCTGCTGTCACAGAAAAAATGCACGGCCCTGAAGTCAGGACTTGACAGATAGTGAAAGAGAAAATGCTTTTCAGATAATTTGTTTCAGAATAAAAATGTATTTGTAATTTGTAACTGAAATTACATGCACTGTATATTTAAATAATTATTTTGGATATCAAACGTGCTCTATATCTTTTGTGGAAGCTTTATTAACCTTTCTATTAACTTTTGAAAGATTAATATTTATAGCAATTGAAACAATTTTAAAGTAGGTCATTTCATGACAGTATTCTTATTTATTATTTGTGCCTAGCAGCCCAGTCACAGACCAGGATCCCATTGTGCTAGGCACTGTACAAACACAGAACAAAAAGACAGACTGTGCACTAAAGAGCTTATAATCTCTTTAAATGCATTGCTCACTGTAAATTGTGCTGTGTCCAACTTTATTGGTCATTCAAATAATTATGATTTGTTTTTTTCACATTTACTTTTGTAAATTGTTTTTCTGTTTTTTCTTCTAGTATACACCAGAGCCTAGATTATATAGAAGGTAAAGCTACAGTTTTTCATTCCTGCTATCTCTCTGCAAAGGCAAGTGCCAGCCCTGAAATGAAAGAGACAGTGGCTTTGGGTCACTTCCTTCTTCCTCCTGCCTGTGTGCAAGAAGGTTAGAAAAAGCATAGAGCGTTTACCATACTGTTTATTCATTGTTTTAAATACAGAGACTGTTGGTGATGTTGAACATACATGGTCAAATTACAGTACCCTCAGCTAGGTACATTGGGGAGACGAAACATAGGGAGTGTCCCAGGACAGGAGGCATTCACAATTCTGCAGTGCAAGTAGATCAGAACCTATTGCTGCTGGCGGCGGTTATCCCTCTACTAGGTACAAGTCTGGGTTGGCAAAGTGAGTACGATCTTGCCGATGGAGGAGCAGATGCTAGCCTTGTTTAACAGCTGTAGCAAATGCTGTTTTGCTGTGAGCTGCCCCCAGCCAGGGCATATGCTGTTACACAATATTGCTTTGCTAACACATTTGGCTGTTTATTACCTACCAGATGGGTAGATTGGAGTGGCCTATGAGTTTGGGATCTTGCAGTTTTCAATATCTTGAGAGTGATGATGTGGGACTGGGCAAAAAGCTCTTCTTTTCCTTTTTTCCCCCCTTCCTCTCTCCCCATTTTTACCCCCATCCTGCTACTCTCCACAAACCTGACAGGCTGAATGGAGTTCCACCCCAAAACAAGGACACAGAATTAACTGACCGCTGCGAGTCCAAAAGATTAAAAATAGCAAGAATAGGGACAGCATGTTGTATGTCAAAATTAGGAATTAATACATCTAAAATAATATCTGATTTTGTGGCTGTCATGACAACTGAAGTTGTGGCAATAATACTAGTGTTAAACTGGACTTGCGGTGTGCAGCCAGCAGCAACAGTCATTTTTTCGGACTCAATATCAAGCCTCATGGCAATAAAAATGGATGTCTCCATATGTAGAAGTGATTTAATCAATTAAATTATATTTCTAATAACAAAGTTACTACAGGTGAAGATACACAAGCATTAGTCCGGATCCCAGTGCGTATCAGGGTAACAGAACAAAATGGCAGACAAAGCAACTGAAAGTGGTGTAAGAAATGGAAGAATTGACATAGAAATACCCTTAGGTGAACAGAAACTCAAAAGCATAGTACAGAAAATCTTTGAAGAGGAATGGCAACACATTTGGATCACTGAAAAAAGAGGAAGATGATTTTTTTAATTGTGCCCTGGACTGGAGGATAATTTTGTACTTCAGGGCCTGGATAGAAAAAAAAACGGAAGTGATTTTGTTTAGAATACTACTGGCTGTTGTGGTTTAAACAAAACTCTTTTGAATAAATAAACGCAAAGGTGGACTAAGTGTGTGCTATAAGGTGGAAGAAACAATGTATTACCTTTTATGGGTGTGTAAGGGGTTTGATAAAGAAAGTGAAAAGCTTTCTGAGGAATTTAAACAGCTTAAGGTAACAAAAGTTACATTACATTACTTAGTAAAATTATTGGGGAAGTGGAGTAGTGTTAGAAAGGCATTGTTATGTTATCTGAAAGAGACAGGGTAGAAGGGGAGAATATAAACACCTATAGGTATTTAAGAATTATAGTTGGTGGTGGCCATGGACTATCCAGTCAAGTCTGCTTTGCATGAAAAAGCAAAAAGAAAAGACCCTCTGGGAGGGTTTGAGGGACCAACCTGGAATGATTCAGAGAGGAAATAAGAGGAAGAAGCAGGAACCCTGAGCTATGGGAGAAAGGGGCTGTTTGGAGGTGAGCCAGCTGCTTGCAAAAGGGGACTCTTATAAGCACTCTGAAACCGAGCAGAACAGCTGAGCCCATGCAACAGGACCCATTTTGAGCTTCACACTGCACACCAACCTCTGAGAGCGTGGACAGTTTGGACTGATCCAAAGGACGGATAGATTGCATTGGCCTGGGGCAGAAAGTATGTGCGTGTCTAGCCAAGTGTGGAGAGGCCTGTTTTGCTGTATGCTGTGCTTGGGGTAAGGGATTCTGTGTAACCCCTACTAGAGATCCTACCTAGGTATTAATCAGTGGTCACTACAGTTTTGTTTTCCCCTTGGTTAACCTCTGCTAGGTGACTGATTTTTGCTGGACAGATACCACTGTATAATACTTTTGACATTAATTTATTTTTATTCACTACAGAAATTAGAAGAAAACTTGGTAGTTTTATATGGGAGCATATGAATGATTCCCTGATGGAACAGGTAAGATTGTACTAAATGCACAACAGGGATGAAATCCTGACCCCATTGAAAAAAGTGGCAAAACTTTGACTGCGGCAGCAGGATTTCATCCTAGGGCTTTAAGTTAAACAGTGGATCAAATTTTTTTTGATAACTGAATTGTGATAATCAAGATGTCTACTACTGCCTTTGGCATATTGTATATCCCCCTTCCACTGCATGGTGTCCAGGGGAGCAAACTCACAGAACTTGCAGAAAATGGATTTAGGGAGGGACCATGCAAAAGGGATTTCAATGTCACTACCACAAAGAAATGTCCATATCCTTAACAATAAGGAAATGGATTGAGATAAGCCAACAATGGAATACGTGCACTCAACCCACAGAAGCAGGTTACAAAGGTTTTGCACTTTCTCTGGTTACTGCTGGCTGGGTTAGGTGGCTTAATGGCAGCCCTAGATACTACCTGTGCCAGAAACTTGGGTTCAGATCTCTTGCTCCGCAGGCAAACTACAGCTATGCAAGAGTCTTCTCCTGCCAGAGACCAAGATTTCTAGACAGCATGATCATCACAAACTGCCTTATATTGCAAAGTTTGGTTTTAGTGTTACAATCCGAAGTAGTAAACACTCAGCCCAGCTGAAGCACCTTTCACTCGCAGCTGAGATGAAGGGGACTAGACTTGCTAACTGTCCTACAGTAAATTCTAGATAGGATGTAGGGGCTGTAGATGGCATTTACAGTAAAGGAATTACACAGCTGTGTGATTATTTCCTTGAGATGAATCCTAATCCAGTTGGTGGAGCAAGGTAAGACTCTTTTGTTCCCACTTTAATGTTGGTGTCTGTGTGATTTTTTTAAAGTATGTTTTGTGTGTGTGCGCGTACACACGGGCATATGGCCTTCATGTAATATAGTTTGTGTTTGATAATGCCTACCATGAAGAGTAAAAAATTGAAAATGATAGTTACTAGAGGGACTTTACTTTGCTTCCTTATCAAATTGCAGCAAGTCAGGTGGTGTTGTACGCATAATTTTAATCAAAATGTGTGTTGACATCTACAGCTTGATGAACCAACATCAGCTGAAATAATGAGTAGCATAACAGAGGATGAACAAAGCATAAAGGGCAAAAAAGACCTGGATGGAAGGTATTTTCTTTATTTCCATGTTAGGATTTTATAGGTCCTGATGTTTAGGCACATGAGCGTATAACATATCAATTGATGACTCTGAACCCTAATGATTACAATGAAAATGTCAGCAATAATTATTTTGCTGTTGAGAAACATCAAACTAATGTGTTTATCCCAGGATCCCAAACTGCATTCTACTTCATCCCAACTGTGTCCTGCCCAGCTGCCAAACCTTTCAGCTTCCTCTCCTGTCAGCTTCTGCACTGTGGTTATATGTTCAATGCAAAAATCTGCAGTGCAATGAAATTTGAAGATGCAAGGCCAGACTGAAATAAAATAAATGTGATACCAAAATAAATAAGCCAGTGAATTCTGTACACATTGTATTATTTGTTTCCATATTTAATTCAATAAAAACCTTCATTTGTGAATTTAGCAGAGGTTGCTGCAGAATTTCCATTGTGACACACTAGACTTCTTCAGCAATGAAGAGATCTTGCTGTGGAAATTAGGTCCTTAGCCTTGACTATAGATTGGCAGGGAAGGGAAAATTTGAAATTCATATGAATAGCTGAATTCAGTGACACAGCCATTCCTGAAAGCAAGCTTTAAAAAGCATATGGAACAAGGAAAAATAACACGGTTTTTCTCTATAGCAGTAAAGAAAAAAGAGTATCAGAAACACCAGTGGAAGGGAAACTTGATTACTATGCACTTCAGAATTACCCAGTGAACAACATGGTGACAGGTAATAATTAACATAGGTGGACTTTCTGCTAAATGGATCAAATGTATACAATGTTATGGATGATACTGATGAGGATTGGCTTACTCTGTGCCATGTTCATGCTTGATTTCTTTATAAAGCAGATGGAAAATCCTTCAGTGTGTCTTTCCTGTATACATTCTATACAATCAATATCCATGCAATTCTGCGTTTATTCCTAGTCAGATTTTCTTCCCAACATGTGAACTTTCTAACAGTTTGGTTCAGCAAAGGGTATAGTTTTCACTGAAATTGATTTGAGATGATTTGTTTTTGGTGAGTCTGTGTTGACCCCTATTTATTGCTTTAATTTCTCTAGATGTTTGCAAGTATCAAAAGTGGTGCTATATTAACTGTTCTAGCAATTTATCAAAGTTGCATCAAAGTTAAAATTACTGGTTAGTAACTCCCTGGATCTGCCTTTTCCCCTCCTAAAATCAGGTGCTGTATTTGCCCTTTTCTGACCCTTTGGGAGCTCACCTATGCTTTTGATACTTCATCTAGTTCCATGAGCACTTTAGGGTGTGTGGCATTAGACTCTGGCGATAAGAAAAAGTTCACACTATGTAGGTATCCTAGAAGCTGCCTTATGGTTGCCCCTTTTCCTAGTTGATCATTATGAGACGTCCCTAATCTGGTAAGTGGACTATGGGGGTCTATTACAATATTTTTCATGTGTTAATTATTTTCAGTATAATTCACCTTCTGTAAAATTCACCCCTATTTGAGGACCAACCCTGTGGGCAACTTAAATTCTATTTTGAAAGCTTAAGATGAACTAAAGTGGTACATAGGCTTGGTCCTGGCTTTTCTGCAAAGAAATGAATTTCTGTCCTAGTAGACAAGTTCATTCCCTCACTGCACTAAGTCTACGTCTACAATACCCCGCAATTTGGACTATGGGATGTGAATAGCAGTGCATACCAGTGTCTCCCCTGTGTGTATGCTGCAGATGCCAACTAAAAGGTTCCTAACTCTCATTAATATAGTCCTTTTCAAACAGCACTACATTAATGCGTAGAAACCCTTTAGTGAGCACCCAAGGGGGTTGACAAAAGGATTGTCCAAGTATATCACACTTAGTATAAACGTTCTTTCTCTCCAATTTGCACCAATGAAAAAGCCTTTCTTTAACTTGTATGCACACTATTAATGGTTTAATAACATTTGCAGCCCTGCGCTCGCTTTTCCTGGGGAAATGACAGCAGAGCTTTAGGAGCTGCATATGTTTCCCACCAAAGTGCTCCTCTCTGCGGTACATTAGATAATGTTTGATGTGATCTAACTGAAAACCGTCATAAAGTACCAGGCATTTATGTATCTGTGATACTGTGTCTGTGATTCTCCTCCGCCACATCTCAACAGTGTTTCTAATTTTGTGGATATTCATTCCACACTCCAGAAAAGTTCAATAAAAAAGACTAACCCAGGTGCTATAGTTTCTATGGTGTTTATATAAGCATAAGCATGTTCACTTTGCAGGTTATGTCTCTGCTAGTGATATGAAGAAATACCTTGGAGAGCTACATGACTTCATTCCTGGCACTTCAGGTTACTCAGTGTATTGGATTAAAAATGAAAGCGACATTTTCTCCAACGTGAAAAATAAATTGAAAAGAAAACTATGACATTTAAATTGTTCATATCAAAAACTTGACTTGGCTTTGCTAAAGCATTGATAAATATACGTATGCCCATTCTATTTAATAACATCCCATCTTTAACATCATATAGGTCTGCATTCTCTCTCTTTGTGCTGGTTAATGGTTACTGTAAATAGCATTGCCATGGTACTTAAAGGTTTTTTTAGTTCAGTGATTGGAGGACTGAATTCTGAGTTGAATTTGTTTGTATTATTTTTGGCCCAGGCTAAAATTTTGGCCCAGACTACAACTGCGTGTACCCTATAATTTATTGGATACTCGTTATATTTTACCAACTGGTTACATTTGCTGTAAACAGTTTCAGCTGCTTAAAATGTATTTCATATTAAAATTAAACATAAGCTTTCATCACATAATTGCAAGATGTTTGCAATTTCTAGGGTTTGACTTGGATTTCAATATAACTTCTTGAGCAGAGATTTTATTCTCATGTGGCTGCATGCAAAACACTCTTCCAGGTGATTCTGACTGTTAGTAAAAGTATAATTAGGCAGGACAAAAAAGAATTTGAAAAGCAACTAGCAAAAAACTCAGAAACTAACAGCAACATTTTTTTTAAGTACATCAGAAACAGGAAGCCTGCCAAACAATCAGTGGGGTCATGGGATGATCAAGTGCTAACACATTCAAGAGAGAGAAGCTAAATGGATTCTTTGCATTGGTCTTCACTGGAGAGGATGAGGGAGATTCTTGCACGTGAGCCATTCTTTTTAGGTGACAAATCTGAGGAACTGTCCCAGATTGAGGTGTCAATAGAGGCAATTTTGGAACAAATCAATAAATTAAACAGTAATTCACCAGGACCAGATGGTATTCATCCATGAGTTCTGAAGGAATTCAAACATAAAATTGCAGAACTACTAACTGTGGCATGTAACCTATCACTTAAATTAGCTTCTGTACCAGATGACTGGAGGATAGCTAATGTGATGCTTTAAAAAAAGACTGCAGAGGCGATCCTGGTGATTACAGGCCGGGAAGATTAACGTCCCGCAAATTGGTTGAAACTTCATCATCAAGAACATAATTATCAGACACATAGATTAACATGATTTGTTGGGTAGAGTCAACACAGTTTTTGTAAAGGGAAATACTGCCTCACCAATCTCTTAGAATTATTTGAGGGGGTCAACAAACATGGACAAGGATGATGCAATGGATATAGTGTACTTGGACTTTCAGAAGTCTTTTGACAAGGTCCCTTGCCAAAGGCTCTTAAGCAAAGTAAGGAGCCATGGGATAAGAGGGAAGGTCCTCTCCTGGATCAGTAACTGGTTAAAAGACAGGAAACAAAGGATAGGGATAAATGGTCAGTTTTCAGAATGGAGAGAGGCAAATAGCGGTGCCCCCAGGGATGTGTACTGGGACCAGTACTGTTGAATATATTCATAAATGATCTGCAAAAAGGGGTAAACAATCAGGTGGCAAAATTTGCACATGATACAAAACTACTCGAGAGTTAAGTCCAAAGAGACTGAAGAGTTACAAAGGGATCTCATAAAACAGTGTTGATAAATGCAAAGTAATGCATGTGGGAAAACAATGCCAACTGGACATACAAAATGATGGGGTCTAAATTAGCTCTTAGCACTCAAGAAAGAGATCTTGGAGTCATTGTGGACAGTTATCTGAAAACTTCCACTCTGTGTGCCGTGGCAGTCAAAAAAAGCTATCAGAATGTTAGGAGCCATTAGGAAAGGGATAAATAAGATAGTAAAGGTAATAATGCCACTGTATTCAAGGTGTGTAGGTCTGGTCATCCCATCTCAAAAAATGAAATATTGGAAAAGGTAAAAAGAAGGGCAACAAATGTGATGAATGGTATGGAATAGCTTTCATGTGAGGACAGAGTAAAAACACTGGGACTGTTCAGCTTGGAAAAGAGATGACTAAGGGGAGATATGATAGAGGTCTATAAAATCATGAATGGTGTGGAGAAAGTGAATAAAGAAATGTTGTGTATCCCTTCACATAGCACAAGAACCATGGGGTCATGCAATGAAATTAATAAGCAGGTTTCAAAGAAACATAAGGAAGTGCTTTCACAACACACACAGTCAGGCTGGATAGCTCATTGCCAGAGGATGCTGTGAAAGCCAAAAGTATAACTGGGTTAAAAAAAGTTTCTGGAGGATAGATCCATCAATGGCTATTAGCCAAGATGGTCAGGCAAGCAACCCCATGCTCTGGTTAACCCCTGACTGCCAGCTGCTGGGACTGGACAACAGGATGGATCACTTGATAATTGCTTTGTTCTGTTCATTCCTTTTGAAGCACTGGCTGCTGTTGGAAGACAGGACACTGGGCTAGATGGACCATTGGTCTGATCTAGTTTGGCGTTCCTGTGTTCTTATCTCCTGTCAAGGGGATGGTTCACTACCAGAGCTTCTCCTTTCTGTAAGGGAGAGTTGCTTCTGCATACAATGGGCCAAATTCTGCCCTACTGCATTAGTGTGGCTCGCCAGTCTCCACTAGGGAAGATGGAGTGTAACTGAGGACAGAATTTGCCTCCCCTGTATAGTGTGTGTATAGTTTTGACCCCCCTTCCTTCTCCTGTAAAAGGGGAGGGGGGTCAAAACTATACACACACAAACTGAACGCCAGGCTTTCACTTTCACCAGAGTGCTGGTAATTATTGCTTAGTGTACTTTGACTCCCTCTGGTGGGGATAACTCACACTGAAGATGGCAGCAGAGTTTAAAACCAGACCTGTGTTCCATAAATCTTATCACACCCTTCCTCAACATTTCTATCTTTTCTTCTTTCCCTTTCAAGAGTTACATTGAATTTATTTCATCTGGGAATGCCTCTTTCACTGAGACTATATCTGCATGTTAAGCTTGGTAAACCCTAACTTTTATGAACACAGTAAATAGATTGTTGATCTTGTGAATCTTGGGTTTTAGAGTTCAAAGAGGCTGATTACCATGATTTAATTGTATTGAGTGGAATTTTCAAAAGCACCTATGTGATTTAGGAGCACAAATCCCATTGCCTTTTACTGGTCACTTAGGTGCTTTTTGAAAATCCCCCCCTAAATTTGGACCTTAACTTCATCTCTCTCATTTCCTTTGAGCTAGGTTGAGCAACCGTATTTTTACCATCTGGGCAGAGGTTTGGAAGCAATGCCTTGGTGTTTGTTCAGAGTCATTTTTCTTATGGTCTTCTGACTACTGTACTCTATGGCTGGAACAGGTTACTCTGATTTTTCCACCTTCATGGAGTGGAGGAAGGGCCGTGTTGCTGTTTCCCTCATTCTGCTGTTGTTCTTCCATGCGTTTGTCCCCTTTCAGAGCCACCCTTATGTAGCTTAGGCACACTTTTTCAAGCATGTAAGTGGGGATGCATTACAACAGTCAGACCTTTATTCTTATCATTATGAAAGATCCCACAGCCTTTTATAAACTCTGTGTCTGCTTCTGATCTCATTTATACCAGTTTTACACTGGTGTAAATCCAGGGTAATATCTTCTGGGTGCTGATCAGCCTTTGGACTCATAAAGGTATTTTCAGTTAAAGTGTCAACTCCTGAGCCTTGCTAGCATAGACTAGACACCCCAGGAATACAGTGGAACATCCTAACAGCACTGGGATGCCAAGCAAGATGGACCATGGGCTGACCCAGTATGGCTGCTCTTATGTGCACGCTGTTATCTGTGCTTCACGCCTGATCTATGGGTAACAAGGCTTGTACCAGCCTCGTCCCAGAACTGGCCAGGTACGCCGGGGTGACACTGCGCCGTTAAGAGAAAGGAATTGAATGGAAAAAGTAAAGCATGACCTTGTCTCAAGTGGTACAAAGGCCACTGGGTGGGTGCTGTGACCGAGGAGCCCATTGCTCTGATCTGGCAAAGCACTTCTAGCTACTGCACAAGGAAGTAGTTAGAGCAACCAGGATATCAGCCAATAAGTAGTCTAGCCTTTGCCACAACTACCTGCCCCAGACTATTTATTAATCATTGCACTGTACCCAGGATTTTTCACCCAGACACAGCAAATAAACTGGGGCATCAAGGGCAGCCCTGGAGGCCATCTGGGCCCAATCACATTCCCCTGGGGTGACATCAGGTGTCCCGTTGGCAGGACTGAGATCCAGCCAACAGCTCTCAGGGCATTACCGGGGACCCTATGGTGGCTCAGCACTGCATTGGGGACCCTCAGGACTGAATAGGGGAGCAGCTGTGCCCTGCAGATGAGATGAGAGTGACCCATTGACAAGCTGCGCTGCTCTCCCATCTGGGCCACTTGCTGGGACTAACGGCTGCAGGCAGGTAATTGTCCCTTTCCTGCATAGACAGGCACCAGGGGCTAGAGGAGCAGTCAAAGGGCAGCAGCTGGAGCAGGCCAAGGGGTGACTGCCAGGCAGGGAAGGGGGTGCCAAGTGGGGCCGGGGCAGGTACCCAAACAGTGGTGTCCCAGCACTGCACAGAGGGAGCTCTCCTCTGCCCCACACACCCCCAAAGCGAGAGATTCTGAGTGCCAGGGATGGGGGAAGAGCCGGGGCGGCCGTGAAGAACTCTTACAGCCGGGTCACTGCTCTCCGCCATCGCGCAGTGCCCACCCACTGCGATTTCCCTCTCTGGGGCCAGGCTCCTGCCGCCTGCCGGCTTTTAAAGGGCAGAGGCGCGGGGAGCGAGGCTGCGCTGTGCACATGCTTGGAGGCACCAGTCTCAGCTGTACAACATGGCGGTGTCCAGAGAGCACAGCTGTGCACCTGGGCTTTATTGAAGAACAAATTCATGCATTTTACAAATGGGTTGTAGACTACATCCAGGCATTCCTTTGTAGCGTTCCTATAGGAAACAACCTGAACACATTGGAGAGTCTATTTCAGATAACAGTGCTGAGATCCCTGTTACTGTTTATCTGCAATAACTTGAGAGGCCAAGCATCGTACGTCTGATTGTTTAAATGTCATTTAAAGCACAGGCTCACCTGGGCTGTAGCCCTCTCGGCTGGAGTCTGCTTCAGAAGGAGCCAATCCTGCGTCCCGGGCTCTGTGCAGTCTGTGGCACAGTCCATAGCCTCCCCTCCCCGGCTGTTACAGTCCAGGGGCTCCCCATCCACCCAGCTGGTTACAGTCCACCACTCCCCCATGAAGTAGTGCAGTCCTAGGGTTCCCTAACTCCCCCGCTCTGTGCAATGGTGCAGTCCCGGGGTTCCCCTCTCAGGACTCTGTGCAATGGCCTAGGCCAGGTTTCCTATCCCCCCTACTCTGTGCAATGGTCTCTGGCTCCTTGCAGCATTGTAGGCCCACATGCTCATGTTGATGTGTGGGATGTTGAGGGATGCAGCAGCTGGCATTAGTGCATGTGAAATGAATCTCTGGTGTGGGTAGGAATTCACTTTACCTTGAAAAGTTCCAGAGGGGTAGCCGTGTTAGTCTGTCTACAGCAAAAACAATGAGAGTCCTGTAGCACTTTAAAGGCTAACACATTTAATTTGTGCAGGCATAAGCTTTCTTGGGCTGTAATCCACTTCGTCAGGTGTCCCTGAGCTGTGGCAGGGACCCTATTGGCAGCAGATCCTCTTCCAGGGCCAGAAGAATCCTGAATCTTCCTGGAATTCTGTAAACTTAAAGCAGAAGCTTCAAAGTAAAAAGAGCAAGAATTAGTGAGAGAAAAAATGGGGCACTTTCCTATTCCCATCATACTGGGAAAGGAAGAGGTGAGCTAGTCGTGGAATGCAGGTGAGTCTACAGGGCTAATGCTGGGATTGGTTTGGGAAAGGGCCTTCTTCCCAAGGAGTGACAGGGCTTGGTCACTCAAATGAAAAAGTCACTGAGCGTGAGTCAGGTTGGGGTGCTTGTTAAAAGGGATGCTGAGATGCTTGCAGCAAATCATGAACATCAAGTGACAAGACTGAATTCCTAACACTGAAGTTTTAGCAAGAGCTGAAATGCCCGGCGTAGAAGCAACAGTTACTTCCTCACAGCTGAGATGGTCAGGACGCGTCACCCATATGCCAGAACCTCAGCTTCTGAAATCCTCTTCTATGGTGAACTGAAGGAAGCTAAACGAGCTAGGGATAGTCAGAAGTTATGCTACAAAGATGTCCTTAAGAGACATCTCAAGACGGTGGACATTGATGTGGACACATGAGACTGGCAGAAAACTGTGAACAGTGGAAAAATGTATCTTGAGGCCACTTATGAGCAACAACATCAGCCTAAAGACAACATGGCTTGAAACTAACCGAGAGACATCTCCTGCCTTCGATGTGGCCAATGTTTCTGTTCAAGAGCTGGACTTGCATCTCATCAGCGTGTGGGAAAGTGCTAGTTGTTCTACTGTCACCATCGTTTGTGAAGGACAGCCGAAGAAGATAACAGGGATGCTCTGTCACTCTTTCCCTGCCATTCATTGACTTAGCCTCTGGTCCTTGACTCTTCCTCCTTTATCCAGCTTGGCCTCCTCAGCACATTGAAGAGACCAGAGATCAATGTGAGAAGGCTGGCTCAGGTGGCTTATTGGCCTGAACCTGGACCTTACCCACAACACAGGGCATCTGGTCACCCTAGTGTAAGGCTTTGTCACTTGAACCAATGAAGCTTCTCTCTGCACCGGCCCAGTCAGACACAGGATGCCAGGTCAGGGTTCAGTTGATTCCCTCCTTCCCCCATCAGAGTTTGGAGCCAATGTTCATAAGAATTTCCCACTTTAGCTACAGTGGGGGATATGCTTGCTCTATATAAATATATCAGGGGGATTAACGTTAGGGAGGGAGAGGAATTATTTAAGTTTAGTACTAATATAGGCACGAGGACGAATGGGTACAAACTGGATATTAGGAAATTTAGACTTGAAATTAGACGAAGGTTTCTAACCATTAGGGGAGTGAAGTTCTGGAACAGCCTTCCGAGGGAAGTAGTGGGGGCAAATGACTTATCTGGCTTTAAGACTAAGCTTGATAAGTATATGGAGGGGATGTTATGATGGGATAGTTTAATTTGAACAATTGATTTGGATTATCGGCAGATAAGTCTGCTCAATGGTCTGTGGGAATGCTGGATGGGATGGGAACTGAGTTACTGCAGAGAATTCTTTTTTGGGCGCTGGCTGGTGAGTCTTGCCCACATGCTCAGGGTTTAGCTGATCGCCATATTTGGGGTCGGGAAGGAATTTTCCTCCGGGGCAGATTGGCAGGGGCCCCGGAGGTTTTTCGCCTTCCTCTGCAGCATGGGGCATGGGTCGCTTGCTGGTGGATTCCCTGCAGTTTGAGGTCTTCAAATCTCATTTTTGAGGATTTCAATAACTCAGTCATGGGTTTGGGGTTGTTATAAATGTGTATGGGTAGGGTTTTGTGGCCTGCCTTGTGCGGGAGGTCAGACTAGATGATCATATTGGTCCCTTCTGACCTATGAGTCTATGAGTGTGATGCAGATTTTTTTCTGTCTATTTGATGATATGGCAGAGGGCAGCATCCCTTCTCCCCCACTGCTAAGAAGGATGGACAGTGGGTGATTCTCAATGGCAGATTATCCCTGGACTCATTAAGCATCTCTCTTCCCTCCCTTATTCACATCAACCTTGGCTTATAGGTATCCCATAAATTTAAAGGTTCCCAACCCTGGCTGCTGAGAGGGAGGGGAAACATCATACGTCTTCCTACTTCCTTACCCTCATGTAAGTGAGGAATGTTGCTTCCTTCCCAGCCATTTGCAAGACCCTTCTTCCCTCTTCTGGCTTCTGGAACTGGGGCAAAAAAGAGGGAAATTTTCCTTTGCCCTCAGCTGCCTGTATTTTTGGTGGGCTTTCCTCAGGACTCTCACACCTCTGCAACTGTTCTTATGTTCACAGTGTTTCTCAGGGCTTGTCTACACTCAAAGCGCTACAGCAACACAACTGTGCCAGTGTAGCGCTTCAGCCTAGACACTACCTAGGCTGATGGAAGGGGTTCTCCTATCGGGGTAGGTAATCCACCTCCCCGAGAGATGGTAGCTAGGTCAATGGAAGAATACTCCCATCAACCTAGTGCTGTCTACATCAGGACTTAGGTCAACTTAACTGCATCGCTTAGGGGTGTGGATTTTTTACTCACAAAGCCACACAGCTGGGTCTACCTAATTTTCTAGTGCAATTTTAATTTTCTAGCCTAACTTTCCAGCCCTCAGTAGCAGAATAAAATTGATAGCTAATAGCATCTGTTTCACAGCTGCCGCCTTTGAGAATCTGAGCAGTAATTGTGAAACTCACTAGATTCTTGTAAATTTCATGGAGCTGCTAGAAAGCTGTGTACTGCAGCAGAGAGAGACCAAATCTACTGCTGGGTGGAGGAGTAAGGAGAGACAAAGGATGGGGAAGATGCTCCTTGACCACACCCCATCATCAGCAAGATTAGGATTGTCTACTGCTTTGCACCTTGGGTAGCAATTCACATCTGTCCAAAGTAAGTGTAAAATACTACCAGTTAGATGTCACAAACTAGAAGGCTGAGAAAAATCAGGCCCTAGGCCCTTCCTCTGTTCCTCATCACAGCCTATGGAGTGTTACAGCTGCTGCCTGTATAAATCTGAGCAGTGAGTGAAACTGACCAGAGTCTTGCTAATTTCAGGCTATTGGTGCTAGTTTCCTGTAGAGCAGTGGTTCCCAAACTTTTCTCTGCCATGGCACACCTTGATACCTTTTAATTATTTTGAGGCACACCCAGACGGGGAGGCAGACTCTGTGCCAGGAGGGCTGCACTCAGCAGGTGGCTGTCTGTCTGAGGGGGGAAGCGACCAGGCTCCTAGCTGTGTGGGGAAGGGCTCTCCAAGTGTGCCGGTACCACTCTCCAGGTTGCTATCCAGTGTCTATCCTGGCCTCCTGCAGAGGGGAGGCCTGGGGGTGGGGGTGGGGATGGAGAGTGAGCCTGCCCCACACTGTCCCATGGGGCTGGGCCCAGCCCCCCACTCCATCCCATTGGCTCTCGCCAATTCGGAGAAGCCCACCACAGCAAGGCGGCAGACTCATAGCACTGCTGTGACTGTTGCTCAGATTTGGGTGGTCCTGGCTACACCCCTGGTTTGGCTAGGTACTGGTGTGATTCTAATGAGGTCCCCTGTCTCTGTGTAAAAGTGACTGCTATCGCTTAACAGACCGTACGTATCTTAAAAGGCTTAAAAAGTTAGCTCTAGATACAGATGTAATTGTTATAAGCAGAAGCAGAAATACTTAATTTAGAAGAATGGGAGGCATTTCCTTGAATTTCAGATAAACAGGATTACTTTTGCTTTGTAAAAATCTCAGGCAGGAATTTATAGTTCAGTTTCCTTTTCTGGGAAACCCTGTCAGTCAGAGCTGTTTACTGTGAGATCAGCAATAGCGGGAATTTCCCTCTGAACAGCTTTAAGCCAGCCGAACAAGCCCTTATTGTAGCCAAAGAAGACTTGTGTGTGTGAATGATCCTCTTGAGGTCAATAGGTCTGTTTTCATGCATGAAGTTCAACATGTGCATTTAACCCTTCCCCCATTCTCCCCAGAGGCCCAATTCTGCCTTCTCTCATACCCATGCAACTCTATGCCCTTGATGAGGGGCTTTGTATAACTGAGGGCTGACTCTGGCTCTTCAGGTTACTTTATTTTCTAAGCATGCCTCTCTCTCTGTCTTTCACTTCTCTTTGCAGTTAATATTCTGTGCTGCGGGACATGACAAACTCTGTGCCACACACATGATGTGGCTACCAGTAAGCCACACAGGAAGTGGTGCAGCAGTTAGATGCTTGGTCATGTGACCCTTAGTTAATTTGTCAACATTACTCATGAAAAGCCCCACTGCAATAGAAATACCAACAAATCTTATGTTTTATTGCCAGATAAAGAGTAAGTTAAAGTGGAGGTGAATCTGGATCAATCAGTAACTTAATGGTAAAAATATTGTGGGGACGTTGGCTGCGGCAGATGGAATTAGGTTGAACACCTTTGGGGTCTGTTGTATTAAACCCGGCTGTGTGTGTAACTGCGGTGCTGTACGGACCTTCTCCAGGGGGGCATTAATGTCAGTCCCGTTACCAGCCCTTGGAAGGCACCCCCGGCTCCCCGTTCCTTAGTTCCCAGGGGCCTGCAGGGGTCAGGACGAAGGCGGGGCGTGGGGTGAACGGCCCGGTTCTAAGGGGCTCGGGGCCTTCCCGCGCCGGCACAGGATGAGGCCGGGTCCCGGGAACCCCCCCCCCCAGGGAAGGGGGGGCGGGGCGGGGCTGTGGAGCCCCCGCCCTGATTCTGAGCCCGGCGCTTTTGACCTGGTGCCCAGCGGGGCCCGGCCCCGGGGGGAGGGGAGCGGGTTAAAGGGCGACGCTGCCACAGCCTGGCTCTGCCCCGCCACGGGGCCAGGGACACCGGCCTCCCATGCAGAGGGCTGTGAGCTGGGGGCGGGGGGCGCTGGGGAGGCACGCAGGGAAGGGGGCGGGGGCAGGAGCTAAGGGGCGGGGCTGGACCAGAGCCCGGCGGGGGCTGCACTTCGCCCAGCGCGGCCGCCCGGAACCCGCGAAGCGAAAGCGAAAGGGGGCGGGGCGGGGCGGGGCAGCCCTTCGGCCGCGCGAACCTGTCCGCGGCACTTCTGCCCGGAGACCGGTGACGGCGGGCGCTCCGCGCTGCGATTGGCCCCGGCGGGGCGGGTATAAAAGGCGCGGGCGGCGGCGCGCGGAGGCTTGTCTGGCAGCGTCGCCCGCAGCCTTCGCCGCGCGGCCCGAGGTAGCCGGCCCCGCAGCGCCCCCTCGCGGCCGGCCGAGGGTCTCTCTGTTCGCGGGCATGGGCGGCGGCTACTCCGCAGAGGTGAGTGCGGGCCGGGCCTGCCCAGGCGCTGTCCTCAGCAGCACCGCGGCCACGGCGGTGCCCGGCGGGCGGGCGAAGGCGGGATCGGGGCCGGGCCCGCGGGCGGGTGGCGGGATGAAGCCGTGTCCACACGGGGCCCCCTGCCAGCACCGGGGTGACGCCAGCCTGTTCCCGGCTCGGCCTCGGCCCCGCTCCGCTCGGCCCCGCCTAGCCCGGCCCGGGGGCGGTGGCGCTGCCCGCAGCGAGCCCGCATCCCCCGGAGCGCGGCGCTGCCGCTGTCTCTGCTGGCTCGGCTGGCTGGGTGCAGACACTTCTCCGGCTTCGCCGAGTCCGCTTGAGCCCGGTCCTGGCCTGCAGAGAGCTTCCGTCCGCTGCTGCGTGGGGCACCCCATGCCTTGCATACGTGACGTGCCCTCTTGTATGGACTAGCGCTGGGACCAGGGGACCCTCCTGAGTGGTCCCAGTCCACACACCCTCCCCTTCGACAGCGACCCTTGCCAACTGCCCTCTGAGTGCAGCTCTGGAACCAGCTGTGCACCTCCCGCTATAACAACTGCAACAAGGTCAGCTTGCCTTCCTTTCAGCGATCAGGGCAATAAACAGGTTTTGCCAATAGGTGGTTCCTTGCTCGTTTGCAGGGTAGGGTTTAGCCATGCGGGAGCTATTCTGAAAGACACACTGATGGGATAGTTTAATTTGAGCAATTGATTTTGGATTATCGGCAGATAAGTCTGCTCAATGGTCTGTGGGAATGCTGGATGGGATGGGAACTGAGTTACTGCAGAGAAATCTTTTTTGGGTGCTGGCTGGTGAGTCTTGCCCACATGCTGATCGCCATATTTGGGGTCGGGAAGGAATTTTCCTCCGGGGCGGATTGGCAGGGGCCATGGAGGTTTTTCGCCTTCCTCTGCGGCATGGGTCGCTTGCTGGTGGATTCCCTGCAGCTTGAGGTCTTCAAATCTCATTTTTGAGGATTTCAATAACTCAGTCATGGGTTCGGGGTTGTTATAAATGTGTATGGGTAGGGTTTTGTGGCCTGCCTTGTGCGGGAGGTCAGACTAGATGATCATATTGGTCCCTTCTGACCTATGAGTTTATGAGTCTATGAGAAAGGTGGCCAGCTATAGCTTTAAGGCAGCACCTCACAAGGACAAACATTTACAGAGAGCACAAGAAACACTGAACGAACCAAACCCTTGTTTCCCAGCTGGTGTAAATGACTGGTGCTCCACTGGGCTCAATGATGCTATGCAGATTTCCACCAAATGTGGGCTTGATTGGCCCAGTCTAGAACCTTGCACACTCACTTGTGCAAGGTGCATATGAAGCTCAACCATGCTGATCCGGTAGTGTCTTGCACCCATTTTGCACACATGTAAGTGATGCTCCAGGGTGCAAAGCAGTGAGGCAATAGGCTTTGACTGGCTGATACATGAGCAAGTTGTAGGCAGGTATAACCTCGGTGGTTTATACACAAAGGTGGAACTGAAAAAGCTGGCAAATGAGGCGGCAGCGATGAAGAGACAGCAGGAGAATGAGGCGGCAGTGAAGAAGAGACAGCAGGAGAATGAGGAGGCAGAAAGGAAGAGACAGCACGAGAAGGAACTGAAGCAGAAAGAGTATGAGGAAAAGGAGAGACAGAGAAAGCACGAGGAACTCATGCTCCAGAAAAAGGCTCAGATGGCAGAGAGAGAGTATGAAGAGCAAGAGAAGCAGAGGAAGCATGAGGAGAAAATAATCGCAGAGCTGAACAGCAAATTCCTGAAGTCGGTGAGTAACAGCCCCAATAGAATTCCATCATCGTCCCTTGGAGCTACACAGATTCCTACCTGAGTTTGCCCTCAGGTGTGAGCTCTGGAGACCCTTACAGACTCACAGGGAGTGAAGGGGGGACAATACATATGAGTCAGAGACACAGGCACGTGCCAGCTACTCCAACAACGCAACGCAGCCATTACCAGCATAGTACAGCTGATGGAGATGCTATGAAATTAGAGCTGTAGGAAGCAAGCCAAGTGGAAGGTCATCCCTTTTAAGAGGGGCTTTGCAGTTTGATACTACTGCACGGGCACATTTACTAGCCTGGCTGGGATAACCATTTGGTGTCAATTCCTGCTCTGGGTCTGCAGGGACCCC
The DNA here is from genome assembly GCA_007922155.1 of Mesoclemmys tuberculata. Lineage (NCBI taxonomy): Eukaryota > Metazoa > Chordata > Testudines > Chelidae > Mesoclemmys > Mesoclemmys tuberculata. The sequence continues at coordinate 10,846,085 of ML675621.1, forward strand.
AGGATAAAAATGTGAGTGGGCTGAGCCTTGGGCCAGTGTTTCATGGGAGATGGAGAAAAGCGGGAGGGTCTGAGAAGGAAGCGTAAAGTGCACCCAGAACCTGTGCATAAATGGGCCCTTGTCCTCTACTGCGGCACATGTGCAAGGCTAAGGGTGCAGGCCTAGCCCTAGTCTCATCTCTGCTGCCATGTAGTTCCATGTACTGGGGGCAGTGACAGCCCACGAGAGACAGGGAGTGGGCCAAACCATTGTGGATGTTTCCTTCCATGTTACAGACAGAGAGATTAAATAACAGGGAACCAAGAACAGGTCCCAGTGGGACCACCGCTGGAAACACCTCGTGGGGTGGTGATTCCTCACTTTTTAAGCTCTACCCCTTAGCCAATTTTTGAGCCATTTACTGAGTGCTACAATGCTTTTGTACAATGCTGCTTTTGTAATCAGAACGACAGGCAGCGCTAAGTCCAACGTCCAAAGTCGATGTACGTAATGTCAACACAGCGCCCTTTATCGCTCAGCCGTGTGATTTCTTCGACTGGTTATCAGCTGTGGTTGACAAGAAGGACTTCCCATAAATTATGATGACTGGCAGTAATCACTTCGTTACTCCTCCTGCAGCAGGCTTCCCATGATCTTGCCTTGGCTCCATGTCAGGCCAGCTGACCTATCGTTACCTGCGGTGTCCCATTTACCCTTTTAGAATAGTGGCAGAACTTTAGCTGTTTTCCAGCCCTCCAGATCGTCCATGTTCCTGTGCCTTCCACTCTAGCCTAGGATGGCCACTGTTGGCCAGATGCCCAGGTGATGGGCACAGTATGAGCCTAGATACACAACGGCTCAGTACTGGGGAAGGGCGTGAGAGAGAGGGTGATATGCCTCATTGCGCCTTCCGACTCTAGGAGGGGGGCGGGTTACCAAAATCACGACTCCTGTGCCCTCTGTTCAGCAGGCACACACGCCAGCTCTCCTCACCTACCCACTCCAACCCGCCCATAACCCACACTTAGATGGTTGCTGCCCCAGGCCTAGGCCCATCTCAGGTCCCCCAGCCCAGCAAATGACCTCTCACCATCTGTCTCCCACACAGCACCTCCTCTTGTCCAGAAGGGATTCCAAACTGCACCTTCAGCTCCAAACTGAGCGCTTACCTATGCGCCACTGATAGGCCTGATGATTATGACAGTGATGGCAGGCATGACGACGATGAGGATGACACGGGTTTTCCATATTGAAGTGGATACTGTTCTGAACCATGATTCCCCGCGGTGCTGTCTGGCCCATTAATACCGGCCCCACCCAGTACCAAGCATGCCCTTTGTTTCTCTTCTCACTTGTCCCTTCCTCTTTGCACTAATGGATGCTTTTCCAGGGTTTAGTTCTGGTTTTTGTCTCATTTTGCTGACTCCCATTTATTGTCATTGCTAATAAAGACACAAGTAAGCCTCAGCACCCCCGTAGCCCGCACCCCAGTGCTGCCCCACCCTCCCCAACCCATCCTGGCCCCAGGCTGGCCATCCCAGGCCCCAGCGCTGTCCCACCCTAGCGCCAACCTGCCTCCACCTACTGCCCTGGGCTGGCTGGTCCACCACTGGCCAGCGCCGTGCGTTGGTCTTCTCCCACCTCTCGGTTGGCCGGTGGCTGGCCCATCCCCACTGCTGGAGTGCCAGCCTGGCTTGTCCCAGCAGCACTGCCCATCCCGGCCCTGGGCTGGCCTGTCTGCCCCAGGTGGGCGGCCACCTGCACCCCCCATCCCCAGTCCGCTTCAGTGGAGAGGCCAGCCTTAGCTGGCCACCGCCACCACCAAGCCCATGTGAACAGGACACAGCAGGAGGGGGCAGAGCGTGGGTGGGGCCACGCCTGGCTTTCAGGGAAGGATAAGCCTTACATACCCAGCGCCCATAGTCATTGTGGTTCCCAAGTCTCTGTTTATCTGGAGGATTTCTGTCTGGTTCTTTGATTGTTTCCCTCTATTGCTTACCTAATTGTGCAATATGTAAATCAACTAAAGCAATTGGTAGAAGAACTTCTATAATGGGCTAGGATTGGTGTTTTCTAGTTTAGCTCGATTGGTTACGAAGTAGCTAAGCAGGACGCACGTTTTAACTATATAACGGGTCCAAAAGGAAGTTCTTTGGAACCTAACTCCAGGACATAGCCCAAGATCAGAGCTACCAGACCTCAACCCCCTGCCACCCATGCTGTGCAGAAGCTGGAGTGCCCAGATGATCTAATCCTGGTTAGCCACCAAGAGACATTTGTCTGCTTTATTGGGTGCGGTGAGCACTGTAGGCTTAGCGTGGCTGTTCTGTTTTGGTAATTGGCAATAAATAGAGAATAAGGCTGTTACTGGGTAAGGTTCCTGCACTGGTAAAAGGCCCCACCAGCCTGCAGAAAATTACACCAAAGCCCCACACAGTGGGAAATGATGGGTACTTAAATTAACCAGGTTACACCCGGATCTCCATGGCCTGGGACCCAGAGCCCTAGAGTATGAATTGGGTAGGTGCCTTTCCCCTGGAACTCTACGGACTGGGAAAGGGTGGGAGTACCTTAACTGGGTTATGCCTTGAACCCTATGGATTGGGGTAAAGGTGGGGTGCCCTAGAGCGTATGGGTAACCCCAGCAGGTCTGACTGAGTTGGGCTCCTGCACTTCTTCCCTTCGGGAGGCTCTGTGCTCGGGCGCAGTGAGCAGACGGCTACGTGACCCAGAGGAGGGTTTGTTCTCACAGTAGGAACGAAGCATTCTGAGAGGCAGGGTTTTAAACCAAGCGGCTAGGCCCACGTCTCTTACCCTCCGGAGAGTAGCTGAGGCAGGCCTGCCCTCTTGAGACGTGCCCAGTGTGTGCCTGTGTCTCAGCCTGGGTCCCCTGACCGCCTTCCCGCACCCACCTCTGGAAAGGGTCCCTTTTAACCCCCCGCTATCCACAGCGGCCTGCACCGTTCGTAAGAGCTCTGCATCCATTGATGGCTCTGCTCTGGCCCAAGCACAGGGTGTCCTCGCTGGGCACCGCCCAGCACGCAAACGCCAACTCCGAGACACCTGCTTCAGCACAGGGGAGTCACACTGCAGATCCCAGCCCACGTGGCTGGGAGCCGCCTGCCCGCTGGTTACTCTTGTGTGGGTGCCACGGTTTGGGGCCAGCAGGGTGAGAGGAGCTCCCCGGCCACCTGAGCCGGAGCAAAGGTGGAATCTGAGCAAGACGCCCCAGCGGGAGGTGCAAGGAAAGGAGGGATGTGACTGGACACAGGTGGCGTCGGTGTCCTCTGGGAGGGGCTGTCCGGCCGTTCCAGACCGCGGTTGGCTGGGCTCCTGCCCTGGCCAGCTGGTTTCCAGCAGAGGTTTCTCCAGTGGTTGAGCGAGCTCAGCGGTGTCCTGGAGTCCGGAACGTGTCACAGGATCCAGAGTCGATCTGGGGCCACAGCTGAGTGCTCACGGCCTCTCCCCGTGGCTGGGGCCTACCAGGGCTGCTCCGCGCCGGAGGGGAAGGAAACTCCTCAGTGAGGCGGTGAGGGGCCCGGCTCTGGGACTGGCGGGGCCTGGGCCAGGTGGGCTCCGCCTGCTGCAAGGCATGGGGCGAACGGGAGAGTGTTGGGAGCAGCCGCAGGGACGTGCGGACGGGCAGCGACCCAGCATGGACCACGCAGGACGCTGCCCCGTTCTAGCTGTGGCCGGAGCATTAGTGAGGTTCCCCGGCCACCCGGGGCTCTGCTTGCACTACAGCAAGCGCCATGACCGCCGGCCACGCCCGCTGGGGCTTCTAGCCAGACCTGGGACAGGCCAAGGAGCCCAGCCCCGGAGCAAGCTGGCCACGGGCCCCCAGTCAGCTGCAGTGCCCCCCCCAGCTACGGGGGGCTTGTTTCCAACTCAGCTCTGGGGGTGCAGGGCAATGTGTTCCATTCCTTGGCAGTGGGGGGGGCCCTGTGGGGGTGGGGAGGCAGCCCCTGGCCCCTCGGGGGTGGGGGAGAGAACGCGGTAGCCGGAGGCCCCTGGGGCAGGGGATTTTGTGCAGGGAGGCATGGTGGCTCTGGCCCCTGGGGGGCTGCGGAAGCGGGGTGCCCGGGGGTGCGAGTCTCTCCTTTGCCTACCTCACCCGGTGCTCCTGCAGCAGGTAGCCATTGAGGTCCATCTCCAGCAGCCGCGGGGTGATCACCACTGGGGGGGGCAGCACTGGGTCCCGCTCTGGACAGCCCCCGCCACCTCCCGCCGCAGGGAAGCTCCACAGCATGTGGGGCCTGGCCTCCTGCGGGGCGTGGAGCCGGAGACCCCATGTGGCCAGGGGGCTGCTCGCTTCCTGCAGCTGGACACAAGCACCTTATTGCTGCTCCGGGGCAGAGAGCCTCATGCCCCCCCCCCCTTCGCCCCACGGCCAGACCCCGTGGGAGGGCAGTGGCAGAGGGTCCCAGTGAGATGTGGGCACACAGGGGGGCTGTAGCCTCAAGGCAGCCAGTTTCAGCCTGTGTGGGCACAGGTGCTGCCCCGAGACCTCGCTCATATCTGGGGAGCACCTGAACCCCTGCATTTACCCCCACAATTAATTTGGCCCAGGCAGGCCAGTGGCAACGTAGGCAGCACCCCCCTCCCAGTGGCAGAGGGACCCCAAACCCTCAAGGTGCCCAGGTTGCCCTGGGCCCCCCAGCGCGAGGAGCCTCTCTGGGGTAGCTCACTTAGTAGCCCTGGGCCCTTGAGACATTGCCCAGCCTGGCTGGCAGGGGCCATACCTGTCCCGTCAGCGCCGGCACCAGCTTCTTGGGAGCAGCTTGGGGCCAAGCGTGGCTCCGTCCAGGCGGGGTTGGCGTGCTCAGCCTGCAGCGGGTGGGAGGAAGCCCCGGGAGGCTGTCAGGAGGGGAGGGGATGGGTGCTGGGGGGCTGGGCCAAGGCAAATGTCTCCCAGAGGGGCCACAAGGGGGGTGGGGAAGATCTCAATAGAGGCTGTAACGAGGGCAGTGTGGGGGGGGGTGGAAAACGGGAGCAGCACAGAGGAGAATGACGGTGGGTGGGATGAAGACCCACAGCTGCCCCGATCCCTGTGCCCAGAGCCAGCCACGCAAATGCGAGTGGACGGCTTCCTTGGGCCAGGCCCCACTCTCACCCCCCATCCCCCCGGTGTGAGCGGGCATTACCGGCCAGGCCCTGGCAGCACGGGCCGGATCAGCAACAGCCCCGAACGCTCCTCCACGCGCTCCAGCGTCTCGCTGAGCAGCTCCGCCAGCTGCAGCCGCCTCGCCCAGCCGTGGCGCCACTCACCCCTCCAGCGCCGGAGCCTCTGCCAGGGCCGCAGAGGAAGCTGGAGTTGGGTCAGTGCGGAGAGCAGGGATCCCCGGCGCCCCACCCGCCCTGCCTGCCCCCCATGTGCGCACAGACATGCCGCCAGCACCCCCACACTCCATAGGGACCCCCCAGCTCATCCATGGCCCTGCTCGCTGCCTCTGGCCACAGACCTCCTGGCTCAGGGCAAAGCACCCCGGGCTCCGGGGGGGCTAGAGAGCAATGGGGGAGGGGCTGGCCAGCTGATCCCACCTGCTGCCTCAGCGCACGGAGCCTCCCCAGCACGCTGCGCGCCTCCACGCTGCTGGTACTGCTCGGACGTTGCTCCAAGGCTGCTTCTGCCTCCTTCATGTAGACGTGGGCCAGATAACCCCGCACCAGGCCCTCGAACCGCTGGCGGCAGAGCCATCGGAAGCCCCGCATCAGCAGGCTGGCGTCCTGCCGGGAAAGATGGTAAAGGGCCCCTGAGCACAACCCCACAGCGGCCAGGCATGGACAGCTCTCTCCACACCAGGGTTCTCGCCGGGACCCCATTACATCCTCCCTCTTGTCTGCCGCACACTCCATTAGTCAGCACAGCTCACGGCAGGGGCCCCCAGCTTAGCCTTCCCCGGATCGAGGTGAGGCGTGGGGCTCTGTTAGCTCAGCTCCTGGTTGAAGGCAGCATGGCTTTAGAGATCACAGCCCAGGGTTGGGAGCCAAAACTTCTAGGAGCCATATCTGGGTCTGCCACTGACTCCTAGGGTGGCCGTGCTGTGCCTCAGTTTCCTCACCTGTAAAATGTGAAACCGGGACTGACCCACCTCTCTGGAGGCTGGAGGATTTGTGCGGTATTAGGAGATGCTCGTATGAAAGGGCCAGAGAAATCCTAGACCCGCGTCTCTCAGCTGATGGGTTCCACTCACTTACCTGCCATTTGGTACAAAGCCATTGATCCAGGGCAGCGGGCTGCGGGGGAGCCAGCCAGGGCGATTCTTGGAGAGTTCGCCATTTGACATTCCTCCTCTTCCCAAGCCATTTAAATGGCCACTGCAGCTCCCAGCTGAAGGGAAAATGTCCCTCCCACTGCCAGTGGCTCTAGGCTGTGAGCTAGAGTGGCCCCCTGCCAGCTCGGGAAGCAGGGGGACGCCAGGGGAGGAGCCCAGTGTTAGCTTCCAATTCCAGCAGGTGAGTCTAGGCTTGGCTAGCGTCTCAGCGCAGACCCACCTGGTACAGGGCCCATGGCACCTGGCCTCTGCGTACACCTTGGTTCAGTGCCCGTCTGTTGTGCTGCTCGTCCTGCTGCGTGAACCGGACCCTGGGGGCTCTCCTCTCAGCCCCGACACTGCCAGGTGCAGGCCTAGGATTCAGCTCTCGTCCCGCGCGCAGTGGCTGACCAGGGCCTAGCTGGACAAGAAGGGCAGGAGACGTTTAGCAGGAGCAACCCTCGGGCCCAGCTCCCTCAGCAGGGGAATCCACTACAGCCATCGGCGAATCACACGGGGGCAGCTCGTCCCTCCGTCAGCGTTCCCAGCCTTAGCGTGCGATGACCAGCGCGCGGCCTGGACCGTTAGGCCCCTGCAGCGTCTGGTGTAGCCCCGGGGGAGGGCAGTAGCTAGCTGTCGGGCGCACTCTGCGGCTGGCCACGCGGCAGGTGCCGGCTGCTCAGACCCGCCCCCGGCCCATGGCAGGGTCAGGCTTTGTTACAAAGCTTGGGAGGCATTACGCCAGCCTGATCCCTGCACAGCATCGCGCCAACAGCAGCTCAGCCAGGCCAGGGGGTTTGGGCCTGTCCTACCCACGCCAAGCTCCCTTACCACAGTCGCATGGGCGCTGTGCCCTCCTCCCACAGGGCGCTGGGCCAGAGCCAACGGGCTGAAACAAAGGGCAGAAAGATCCAGGTGAGCCGCGAGGCACCTCGCACCACGAGATCCCGGGGCAGGCTGGCATGAACTCAGGAACGGGGACGATGCCTTCCCTTTGCAGTCCCCCCCCCAACCACTTACCCTGCTCCCCTGAGGGCAACGCCTTTTCCCAGGGCTCGTGCCACGGCGGCCCCTTGATCCAATGGCACAGCCGGTTGCTGGAGCAGCATCTCATAGTTATCGCTTATACTTTCAAGCAGGCTGTTGAAAACTTAAAGAGACAGACGTCGATCTTTTTGTCTCCACCTTCACCAACAGACCCAACAGGAAGAGCCCCTTATTCTGACTTGTGAGCGCCCCGATCTCCATGGCAATGTGAACACACAACAAAAAGTACAGCGTGCTAGGCGCTGTACAGAGCCGGGGCAGGCCTACCTGGTCTGCTGTGCCCAGGACAGCGGGCCCTGCGTTTGGTTGGTCCCTAGGTATTACCACAACAAACGGGATCATTCCTAATGCTCACGCCCCATAGGCAAGCGAACAGTGCCTTCGCCCGGCCCTGGAAGTCTGTAGATTTGGGATCCGACAGGTCATCCAGGGGAGGGAACCCTAGCGCAAGATGCTTGCAGGAGAAAGCCCAGCTACTGAACGTGGAGCGTCCAATGCAGGCCGCTGGAGCAGCAGGGGAGGTACAAGGCAGGAGGGAGCGCAGATCTCTCAGGGCTTTAGTGATCGGATCATTGCACCCGCTTCCCGAGTGTCACAGGCCCGAGATACCCCCGAATATCGTAGGGCAGCTGCGACAGGTCAGGATCACTGGACCACTGGCCGCGTGGGCGCTGCTTACACAGCAACTAGCGATCATGGCCCGATATACACCGCTTGGACAGAGATCTTAGACAGCCAGACAGTGCCACGGACCCCAGAGCCGGTGCAAGCCGAGCAGATGGGACCTGGCACAACCAGCCGGCTGCTGTACAAACAGACCCCGCCTGAGGGCCTGGGCAGCAGCAGCAGGGGGCTGCAGGAAGCCGTGTCAGGAGGTGCCAGCTCTTTCCAACCCAGACGGCTGCTCGGGAGAGCTGGGCGCAGCCAGGCCACCCCAGATCCTGTTGGCTGGAAGGCGACCCAGGAACGGCCCAGCTCGGCACAGCAGAGGCTGGGTGGGTGGGTGTCTCCGGCCTGGCGGTCCCTCACCTACTGTAGCGTTACCAAGCAGCCTGCGGCTCTCAGCTCCTGCTGCTTCCTCGGGGGCTGCTGAGAGCTCTGGCGTCAGCGTGGCCCACGGGCCGTCCAGGAGCCGGGCCAGCGAGTGGAGCCCTGCAATCCAAGCACTAACGGGTCAGCCGCTCAAGAGAGCTTTCCAGCAAGGACAGCGGCACAGCTGGCTGGGCCCAGACCCATCCCCTGCTGCCTGAGCTGAAGGGCTGGGCCAGCAGGGCCATGGGCAGCCGACCCAGGTAGTCCAGCCGACCACGGCGGAGGCAGGGAGCTACTGGGAGACCCAAAATGCTTCATGTCTATTCACCAGCTCTGCCTCGCAATCGCTGGAGCACAGTGTGGGGCAGGGCCTGGCCTAGAGTCACACAGGCAGGACGTGGCATAGCTGGGGCTGGAAGCCGGGCGCCCTGCTCTAACCTGCTCACCATCAATGGATTTCCCTGGGGTACCTACTGGACTGGCTAGGTAGCATGTGGCCATGTCCCCCCGACCCTGGCCTTAGGTCTAGTGGTTGGGTGCCAGCCTAGGAGGTGGGCGACCTGGGTCCGAGCCCCTGGGCTCCGTGTGACCTTGGGCTAGTCTTAGTCGCTCTGCCTCCACTCCCCTCTGAGCCGAGGGGCTAGCAGCCCGGGACTGTGAATACATGGACCGCCGCGAGGCGCTCCGCCGGCTGGGGGTGCCTGGCGCTAGGTTTCAGCCAGGCCTAGCCTGCTGGGTGGCAGGGTCCTGGGAATAGGCGCCCGCCTGGCCGAGCGGCTAAGGACCTGCCCATGCACCACGGCTTGTTCTGAACACGCCGGGGGCAGCTGCCGCCCCTTCCCGTGACTCGGTGATTTACCTTTCGCCATCAGCCCTTCCCTCAAGGTCGCTATGAAGGCCACTAGGCTGCTGTCAGCTCCAGGGCGTCCCGCGGCTGGGCTCGCCCCGCCGTCAGCCTGGGAAAGGGCATCCGGGGAAGTACCTGGGGAGGTGGAGACGCGGGGTCACTCCCAGCTGTGGAAGGGCCGGGGATGGGCCCTGTTCTGCGCAGGGATGCACAGCCGGGCTCCCTCTGGGCACACCCGCGTGACTGCCCGTGGGGCTGGGGTGAGGGGGGCTGGCCACATCCCCTCCCCACCAGCTGTGGGGCTCTCACGGTGCCAGGCAGATTCTGTGATCACAGGGGCATTCCTGAGCAAATCCCCCTGGCCCTGGAAATGCCACGTAGGCCCTTGGGGAGCAGGGCTGAGAACCCCACCCATCCACTCCCCAAAGACAGGCCTCTGCTGTCTGCTGCTGGAGCTAACGGAGGCCGGCTGGCAGCAATAATCCCCCGCCGAGGGGCCCCGCTGCTAGAAGGCGACGTGCCCAGAGACACAAAGCATGGGATGCCCACCCTGTAATGCAAGGGCAGAGCTGGGTCCCATGGTCATCTGGGGGGACCATGGGCCCGGTACTGCGGGTGCCTTCAGGCAGATCCCCCCCCATGATGTCAGCTGAGGGCATCGCCCCCGAGAATACCTGTGCCAGGCTGTCCTTGTGCGTCTCTAGCCTGCCCCCGAATACCTGCCTGCCCTGGGCACGGGGCTGGTGCGTGCCAGGGAGGCCTGTCTGCAGTACGTCCCACCCACCTGGGCTGGGCGCGTCCCCCTTCCTGATGGGCCCTCGTGAAGGAGAGGCTCCTCCAGCAGGGGTGAGCGGCAGAGTCGTCGCAGGGAAACCTCCGGCCTCCCAAGCCAACGGCGATCCAGCTGCAAACATCTGGGGAGCAGACCAAGAATCATCGACGTGCCCATGGCAGCGCCCACCCCGGAGCAGCCTGAGCTGCCGGGCGATGGCGAGGGCGGTGATAGGGCCCAGCTCCCAGCCCCCCGCACGCCAATCGGGCCCATTCGAAGTGCTGCTGAAATCACCTTCTCACACCTCCCCCCGGCTGCACCTCGGCCCCCGCCTGGCCCCCCGCGGCTCCTCTGCTCAGATCACATCACAGCATTGCCCTGCCAGCGCCCACCTCCGCTCTGCCACGCTCAGCTGCTGCGCCAGCTCACCTGCGGTGCTGTCTGCCCTCGCTGGACCGGCCGCACCACCTCCGCCCACCTCGTTGGCTGATCCTGCCACGCGGGCTCCAGGGTCTGCGCCGTCTCCGCCAGCCGCGCTGTCTGCACGTGCTGCGCCGTTTCCACGGGCTGCGCCGTCGCCGTGTGCTGCACTGTCACTGCCGGTTGCACCGTCTGCAGGCGCTGCGCCGTCCCCGCCAGCTGCCGTGCCTCTTGCAACAATCTCTGCCTCTCCTAGAGCGCAGGGCAGACGACCCCACCCCAGCCTGACTTTCGCACTCAGAGCCGGTGCTGATTTTGGCCCTGCCGGCCAGGGACAATGCTGGCAATGTGTGCATGCCGGAGCGTGGCCAGCTGGGAGGGCTTGCCCGGGGCATACCCAGCCCTGCTTTCCCACTCAGCATCCAAGCAGTGAGCCGGCCGAGCCCACGGACTCTGGAGAGCCCTACGGAGCACGGAGGCTCCCGGACTTTACAGGCAGAGACTCTGAAGGTCACCTCTTCCCCGAGGAGAGCTGGTGCCCCTCGAAACAACCCCCCTCCCCCACAACGCCAGGGCCCTCAAAGACCCACCTCCTCCCACGCACAGGCCATGACCCTGCAATGCGTCTCCCAGCGCTGGGCCTCCTCCTGGTTTTCCACTTGGGCCGCAGCTAACTCTGCCTCCAGGGCAGCCAGGCGCTGGGCCAGGAGCTGGAAGACACAAGCCAGCCCTGAGGGTGAGACCCAGCTGCAGGGAGAGCTCCTTGGCCCCTCCCTGGCCTGGCTCTCCCCCCATGCCGCCGTGTCGCTGCCCCTCGCCATCCAGGCTGTGGGTACACCAGGGCCAGTCCCCGACCAGCTGCCAGTTCGCTCTCATGGACGTGCTGGCCCAGTTCAGCAAATCAGGAGCAGGGAGGGAAAGAAAGAGCCGCCCTCAGTGTTTCGCGACGGACGGGCGCTTCCCCCAGCACGGCACCCACCTCGCACATGGCTGAGTGCTCTGGACCCTGCACCGCTCCACGCAGGGCTGCTGGGCTCCGCTCACCCCCTGCAGAGACGGGCATGAAATAAAGGGAGCCGGGCTCAGCTTGTCCAAGGGATGATTTAGTGGGGCTGGCCCTGCTTTGAGCAGGGGGTGGGACTAGGTACCTTCCAACCCTCACCTTCTGTGGTGCTATGATTTTAGGTGCCTAACTCCCATTGGTTTGAGGAGCTGGGCCAGCCGGCCTGGGCAGCTGGTACACGGGAAGCATCCCCCTCCCAGGTGGGAGCAGCCGGGACATCACCCACCTTCCTTCCCCGCCATCTGCGTGCCCCGCTCACCCCAGCAAGGGGCACCAGTCCACGGGCTGGGCCAGCACAGGCTGGGGTGCGGGGCTCCCTGGGGACTCTGCCTGCAGGAACAGCCCTGGGCAGCGCGGGGCAGGGGGCTGGGCGTCTCCTGGCGCCCCTGCCCTGGGGCCATGTCCACGGGCACCTCCTGCCAGAGAAGCTGCCCGTCGTGGTGCTGAGGGGCCCAGGGCACGCTGGGCAGGGCTGTGTGCACTCAGACACGCCTGCCCTCCAGTGAGTCTCTGGGCCCGATCCCTGCCCCCGGCCGGCTTCTGCGCCGATCTCACCCCCAGGCCTTCACGCATCCCGACAAGGGCCCCCGGCCCCGCTCCCAGACCCTGCCACGCGGCTCTGCAGCGAGCGAGGTCCCTGGGAGGAGGCAGACGCTGTTGGGGTCTCCTGGCTTTTCCAGCCCTTTGCTCAGGGGTCCCACCCAGAGCCCAGGACAGCAGGTACCTGCAGGGTGTGTGTCTGTCTGCTCCTCAGCATCTTCCTCTGCCTCCCTAGCTTCCCCATGCCCTCCGGCCGGCCCAGCCAGCTCCCCTGGCCCCGGGACAGCTGAGTGCGCCAACGGGCCACCAGTGCCCAGCTGTGGCTGCTCCGGGCGCTGCCCCGGGGGGTCCTGAGCAGGGAGAGATGAGGGTGGGGAGGGAAGAAGTGGGGGGGAGGGTCACAGTGTGAGATGGGCAGGGGGACCAGAGACCTGGCCCAGGAGCTGGGGGTGGGGAAAGAAGGCACATGGGATGGGGGCATCTGGGAGCAGGGGGGAATGCACATGGGGTGGGGCCTGCATGGGAACGGGGGGGGGTGATACATACAGGGTGGCAGGATCTGGAAGTGGGGGGCAGAGTAATGCACCCAGGGTGCAGCGGAGCAGAGGACCCAAACTGGGGGAGGTGAGCCCATAAAAAGCCCCAGCCTGGATGTGAAATGTCCCTCCCTGCATGGGGGCAGCTGGGCCCCCCAGCCAGGTGGATCCTCGGTTCCAGGGGACAGAGGCTGCAGTGCGGCCGGGCCCAGGGTGTGGCGCATCGCCGGGGGGAGACGAGAACTCACCAGCGGGTCTGGGACCCCCCCTCCGTGTTGCACCATCGACGCTGCCAGCCCGTCGCCAAGTGCCCGTCCTGCTGGCGCCCCCGCCGGCCCCTCCGCAGCAGCCCCCGCGCTGGAGAGGAGCGGCCCCCCTGGGCACGTGGCGGGGCTGGAAGGGGCACTGTCACTGCACTGAGACAGGAGGAGCGGGGTTGGTCCCGGCACCGAGCCACCCCCGGGCCAGCGCGCAGAGCCGGGCACAGAGCCTGGGGGCCAGCTGGGCTGTCACCTGGGGGGCCGCGTCCCTCCACAGAGGCGCCCTCTCCCGCAGGAACCCGTCCAGCTCCGCGATGCGGGAGTCCCGGCTCCTCAGCTCGGCTTCCAGGTGGGCCTGTTGGGCGCCGTGCTCCTGCTCCAGGCCTTGCAGGCGTCTCTGCACGGGCAGGGGGCTGCTTAGCAGGGCGCAGGCCCCCACATGGGGAGGAAGGGTTCACTTTACCAGGGCCCAGTGGCCCTGGGGGGCCCGGCCCAGGCTGCAACCCCCAATCTCGGAGGGGGCCGGGTTAAAAGTTTGTCCTGGGCCTGAAAACATGCTGGTTGGGCCCTGGCAGGGCACCCGTGCCCGGGGACGGAGGGCGGCAGCGCTGGGGAGAAGGGAAAGCCAGGAAAGCGCCGTCGCCCGCCTGGGGCTGAGGGATCTGCTGCAGACGGAGGGGCAGAGCAGTGCCCAGAGGCCGGCTCTCCAGCCCTTCCCCTGCTGGCCCCTGGCACAGCTGGGCCAGGCACCCTCCCAGCTCCAGAGCCGTGCCCTGCCCACCTGGGTGCTCTGCAGCTGGGCTCGGCAGAGCCGGCTCTCCTTCACCCTCATCTCGCTCAGCTGCTGCAGTCGGCTCAGCTGCTGCTCCTTGGTCTCCACGTCTGGAAGAGACCGACGGCGGCCGCAGCCGGGGTGAGGGGCGCCTCCGCCAGGCCCTCGGTGTGCCAGTGTCCCCAGGAGACCCCCAAGCCGGGATCACCTGCCCCCAGCAAAGACCCGCTGCTGGGGTGGGCAGGGCCCGGCGTCTCAGGGCTGACGCTGCTGTCACCCGCCCGTTCCTGCCTCGCTCGCGCGCCTGGCCGCAGCGCCCGTGTTGGGCTGGGGCCCTTGGCGCCTGGCTGGAGGCTGCACAGGGGGCTGCGAGGTGGGGGGCCCCGCGCAGGCCGGGCTCTCGTACCCGTGGCGCAGGGGGTGGGCCACGGCCCCTCACCTGCCCGTGCCTGCAGGAGCTGACGTTTGAGCTGGCCGAGCTCCTCCTTAGCCTTGTCCACAGCCTTCTCCACCTGCCTCCGGTGGCTCCTGAAGGACAAAGCCCCACCTCGCCCCGTCAGTTCCAGCTTCCCAGGCCAGCCCCACCCCGGCTGCCCTGCACAGCTGGCGTCCAGGGGACCCGCCAGGCACAGGCGTGCAAGGACGCGCGCCCGTCCCAGGGGCTCAGCACAGATCCCAGCACTGGGCCCAGCTCCAGCCGGGCACAGGGGGCCCCTGTACCCACAGCCACCCGGCCGGTGTGGGCAGCACCTTAAATACAGCATGTGGCCCCTCCACTGCGACGGCGCCTGCTCCCAGTTTGTGCTCAAAAGCCACCAGCCGGGGGAGGGGGCAGGGAGGGGAGGCTGCTCTCTCATGTGCGTGACCCCCTCAGCGTGGGGCTGGGCGCCCTCCACACACACAGGGGCTGGCTAGCCTGGGCGCACAGGCCTGATGGCTGCAGTTAGATCCAGGGGTCCCAGGCACCGGGCCCCCCCAGGCAGGGATTTGACTGGTCTCCTTGCTTCGGGTAGTTTTCCTCGCCCTCTACAGGAAAGCTGTGTCAGCCAGACACGGCTGCTGTCTGTGTAGGCGCCCCTGGCACGGCGGATTGGCCCCTTTGCCCAGCTGGGCTTGGGGAACTGAAGACCCAGGAGGCTGATCCTAAGATTGGCAGGGTCAGTCCCTTGTGTCGGGGGTTAAATGGGGCTGAAACCCATCTACGCTGAGCCTGCGTTACACTGCCTGCGCAGCACCCACCTGCTTGCACGTGGCGTCATCTAGCCTGACTGCACCGCGACCATCCAGTGCAGCCGCCGGGGGAATGTCGTGAGTGTAATGAGCCTGGCGGTCTCAGCTCTGCTGCAGTCGGTCTCCTCCGCCCACCCCAGGAGCACGGCTGGTAGCCGGTGCCGGGCGAAGCGGGTGAGAAGAGAGCTCCGCCACACCCAGGGCCCAAGCGTAATTTTTTCGGGCCCAGTACAAATTGTTCACATGAGCCCATCCCACACATACACATGGGAGTGTTGTGGTTTGGGGCACTGTGGGGTTGGGGCATGTACACTAGGTAATTCGGGTAAATGGAAGGCCAGAGTGCCGATGAAGTTTTCCTGTGCTAGGCTCCTGCCTCCAGCCAGCCCCCCCTTCTTCTCCTCTCCGTTTGGGTTACTTTGGGACATTTTCTTGCTGCTGTAAGCTGATGGCTTGCTTATCAGTGTAAGGAAGGTTTTAGTGGAACTTCCCCCTGCTCAGACAGTCTGAGTGGTGAGTGGTGCTCCCTCATGCTCAGTCAGCTGAAAGGAGGGGGGGCACTTTGTAGCATGGGCGTTGTATTTGCAAATTAGCACACCTAGGTGCTGAGCATAATGGGAAATGGTTAGCATGGCTGGTTTTGGGCTACAAACCACTTTTGTGCTAACTGCTGGGGTAAGGAAATGTTGTCCTTCAATTGTATGAACAGATGTCAGCAAAACTGTGCCTAACTTGTTATGATAAAATACTTTACCATAAACTAAATAGAGTGCCACAGAGGTGGCGGACAGATGTTTTAGCATTGTAAAGGGGGGGGAGATATGATGAATTGCCTAGGGGGACTGCACCAGTCCTGGGAAAGGGCTGCTCCCAGGCATGGAGTGATGATCTCCTCCCATTGTTAAAAGGTAGAATTAATGACTCCTCTTGGAGCCTTTTGTTTCCTGAGAACAGGGACATTGCTTCTGTGCCAGCAGAAGGTTTACCCATGAGCTGAAAGTCACTAAGAGCTGAATCACTGCAAGCTGAGACTCACTAAAGAGCTGAACTATTAGAGAGCCTGGGAAACCTTGCCTGATGACTGACAAAGCTGAGTCAGTCGGCACCAACGGTCAGCAGGAGCCTGGTGTGGTCGGCGCCAGCCAGGTGTGGTCAGCAGGAGCAGGTGCAGTCGGCACCAGCGGTCAGCGGGAGCCTGGCGCGGTCGGCGCCAGCCAGGTGTGGTCAGCGGGAGCAGGTGCAGTCGGCACCAGCGGTCAGCGGGAGCCTGGCGCGGTCGGCGCCAGCCAGGTGTGGTCAGCGGGAGCAGGTGCAGTCGGCACCAGCGGTTAGCGGGAGCCTGGCGCGGTCGGCGCCAACCAGGTGTGGTCAGCGGCTGGGGACTAGGCGAGCCCCGGAGGCAACAGAAGACAGCTACGGAGGAGGCCTGGTCAGCCGGTGGCCAGGGGAAGTTGCAGAGGGGCAGACTGAGCCCCCAACTGGACATTGACAGTACGATGGTCAGTACAGGGGAAGGCACGAAGGGGGAGGCGAAGGACATGCCCTGTACTCTGGGGTGGGTTTTAGCTCATTGAGTTCATGAATTCTTGTTCGCACTGGTTCCCAAACCAGGGCTGTGTTATCTCTCTTCTGTTATTAAAAGGTTTACTTTCTACACTCAGACTCTGTGCTTGCGAGAGGGGAAGTATTGCCCTTCGGGGCGCCCAGGGGATAGTGTGTGATTTCCCAGGTGACTGGGTGGGGGCTCGAGCCAGGTTGTTGTTGTATCATTGACAGGGACCCCTAGATATAGAACCCGGCCCTTGCTGCTGCCGACTCTGGCAGAAGGGTTACATCAGTATGATATACTGTGCATGCTACAGGGGGCTGCTTGCAACATTAACCGTATGCTTAAAGCGCCCATTGTTCTCTCTCATGGCCATCCCAGGGACTTAACGCTGAAACTGCTTGAAGGAGGGAAAAGGGAGGGGTGGGAAAGAACTCCTCATTGAAATAAAGAAGGTATAAATAAAGTTGATGCTTGCTGCTTGGTGTGCAGGATTTGAGACAGACAATCTCCCTGCACCATTTCGGATTCTGAAATAAACAGCTGTTGCAAGGATTTCTCCGTCTCGGTGTCTAATTGGGCTAATTGCGCACCGGGCTCGAACCCAAACTGTTGGGGCCTCACTCGGGGTCCTCCAGGACCACCAACAGGAGGTTGCAGCCTGGTCTGGGCCTCCCCCCACCAGGGCCTCCAGGCCCAGGTAAAGTGTACCCTTCCGCCTGCCCCCATGGGGGCTCTGGCCCCACACGCACGCCCAGAGCACATGGGGGGTAGAAGGACACAGCAGCAGGCAGGGAGCCCTGAGTGGGCCCAGCTGCCTATTCCGCCCGGCGGGTACCTTTTGGGGCTGTGTGCGGCCAGGGCGCTGGTCACGTAGCTGATGATGTCCTTGTTCAGCTCCGCCAGGCGGGACACGGCTGCCTCGACTGAGCTCAGAGCCGCTGTCACCTGTGGGCAGCGAGGGGCAGCCCCTGAGACAGGGCAGGGATGGGAGAGGGGCCCAGAGCTCCACTAGGGAGCCTGCGACTGGGGCCTGCTGGGTGCCTTGTGTGAAACTCTGCCCCCAGCTGGCACTAACCAGCAGCCTGAGGGGAGAGGTCCCTGGAGCCTGTCCCTCCGGCGCCCTTTGACCCGGCTCTCCCTGGACAATCCTGCTCGGTTAATCTCTTCCCAACTGCACATGGGGCAGCTTTCCCAGCGCCCCGGGGGCAGCCCCAGACCAGAGCAACGAGTCCGGGGCCGTGGGCAGGTCCTAAGCAAACAGGCGGCGCGACGCTGCCAAGAGCCAACAAAAAGCAGCAGGCGTTTGAGGGGCAGGCGGGCGTCAGTGGGTTGCTCACAGACGCGGGCTAGGCTAGCTGGCGGGTGGCTATTTTGGGCAGGACAGGACGCCCCCCCGTGGGCGCCGGGGGCATGACACCACTTTCCCAGCCCTTCTGCCCTGGGGGCTGGAAAGCAGTAGTGGCGCCCCCTCTCTGCAGGGCGAGCCAGCGCCTCCGGGCATTACCGTGCCGGCCACGTCGTCCATGTGCACGGGGAAGTCGTCGGGCAGGCCGGGGCTCTCCTCCCCCAGCCCCAGCTCCGTGGAGCAGTTGAAGAACTGCAAGGGAGAGAAGCGCGGCTCAGCGTCCAGCCTGCGTCCCGGGGCCGGCGGGGACACCTGCTCTCCCTACGGCCCGACCGCGCGAGGCCCCAGCCGCGTCCATTTCACCCCAGGGCCTGCGTCTCTGCCCAGAGGCATTTGCACATGGACTGCGTTTGCCTCTGGGCCCCCCCAGATTCTTCCCCGGGCCACCCGCGCACCCCTCTGACCTCCTGCAGCTGGCGGAGAAGGCTGGTGCGCTGCCCGCAGGACTCCTGGTACCCCACGATGAAGACAGTCACTTGGTGATGGTATCGCCTCTTCTTCACCGGATCCCCCAGGACGGCCTCCAACTGCTCCTGGGGATGCGGAGAGAGAGACTCCGGGAGCACGCCCGCCAGGACAGGGGGCCCCTTCCCACGCTCGGTGCACGACAGATACACAGCCCCGCCTCTCCCGAGGCCGTTCGGACCCTGCCTCGCTCGCCAGCTGGGCCTTGGCGCTCACCTGCCAGGATGGGACGTACCCCCCGGCCTGCAGGAGCTGCGTGGGCAGTGGGAGACGGAACTGGTTTCTTCTCCCCCCACAGGCTAGCGAGCCTTTGGAGTCCCCTGCTTGCCAACACAAGCCCCTAGCGAACGGCTAAGTCCCAGGTAAGGTGCAGGCCGGTGTCCGCTGCACGCAGTCAGGCCTGCTCGGGGCGCCGCTGTTACTAACATGATCCTTGGCTCTGACGGCCCCGCCCCGGGGAGACCTCGGAGCCCTTTACAAAGGAGGTTGGTAGCAGTAGCTCCATTGTACAGCTGGGGAAACCGAGGCACAGTGAGGGGGCGTGCTTGCCCATGGTCACCCAGTGGGCCAGTGGCAGAGCCGGGCCTAGCACTCAGGCCTGCTGAGAACCAGCGCAGCGCTTTCTCCACTAGGGCCCACTGCCTCCCGCAGCAAAGCTGGGCGCAGCGTTAAAATCGGCCCAACTCAGCGGCTCGCCTGCCCCGGTATTCACAGGGGTCTCGTTAGTCACTGACAGGGGAGCCGGCCCACCCTGGGGCCGGTGACAATTCACACCTGGCCAGGGCCTAGTGGTTAGCGCTCCCAAAATGCCTCCCTGGCGGAGGGGCGGGGGGGGAGAGGTGTCTTCGCCTCACCCATTGGATATTTTCCTATTTAAACACTTTCACTTGGCCAGTGAGGACGCACAAACCACCCCATGTGACAGTTTGATGCAAACAGCTCTGCCCCCCACGGCTGCGAATCTCCCCTTCCCACCCAGGATTCAGCGAGGGACGCCCCCAGGAGCACCCTGGATCCGAGCACAAGCCAAGGGCCACAGCCCACCTGGCTCCGCTACTGCACAGCTGGATCCAGGCCCCCCAGCATCCACCTGAGCCTGGAGGCCCCGGCCCCACTGCACATCCACCCGCTCGCTGCTGCTTTAGCTCCAGGGCAGAGCCCTGAGTACAGGGCGCTGGGGTGGGGCTTGCATCCCTTCCAGCAGGCGGGCTCCTTAGGGCGGCAACTGGACTCCAAGCCGATTGGTTACTGCGCTGCCCTTACCCCCCCATTTCAGCCCTCCCCAGCCTCCCCCAGGAGCAGGCACAGCTGTGCAGCAGCGCAGACCTGGCACCTCTTTCTCCCTCCCCAGGGAGAGGCTCGTCCTGCTGAACCTACCACATCCTCCACAACCTCCGTGGCTGCCAGCTGGGCAGCCGGGACCCGCGCGCTGCACTCGTAGGCCTGGATCATCTGGGAGGAAGTGAAAGGGTTAATCCACAAAGGCCTGGGGCACAGGCCCCATTTCCCCCACCTCAGCTGGGGCCAAGGGCTGGAGTCGGGGAGCGTTTTGCCAGCTAAGAGCCAGGAAAGGTGCCGGGAAGGCGCCGCACACGGCTCATGCCTGGGCCAGAGCAGAGCCAGTGAGGCAAGCAGGCGCATTGCTGCTTAAATGGGGGCAGGGGAGGGTGGGCGTGCGGGGGGCAGGCCGGGAAAGCAGCAGAGGAGCGGGCAGGGAGCCGGTGACTTGTAGGGAGCAAGGCCTGGGTGCCCTTTTCTCTGCCCGAGCGAGGGTTGGAGCAGCTCAGCCTCTCTGTGCTATTGGTCCAGCTCTCTGCAGACTCGGGCCCCCATCCCGGCACCAGGCGCCCTTCACAGCCCCGTGGCCTACAACGTCCCCCTTTAGTGGCAGTGCCCCCCCCGCGGCCGCCGATGGAAGCTGGGCCCCAAGCGGGATCGGCGCGGGGCCCCACTCGTGGGCGGTTTGCGCTAGCCGGGGCCGGCTGGGGTGGGGATGCCGTTGGCTCACGTGGTCGACCCGCGCCTGGATCTTTTCCAGCTCTTCCTTGGTTTGCTGAGCCCGCCGGGCTGCCTTGGCGCACGCGGTGGCTTGGATCACGGCTGGGGCACGCCCGGCCCAGCTGTGGAGGCTGCTGTCCTGGCCCGTCTCCATGGCAGACTCCTCCACGGCCTGGCCAGAGGAGGCAGAGGTGATGTAGGAGGAATCTCCCCCTGCCTGTGTTATTTCAGCCCAGCTCTTGGCTGATCCCCACTTTCCTTCCCCAAGGGGCCCCTCGTCTACACACAGCTCAGGCCAGGAGGCGGATGACAGCAGCTGCAGCAGCATCGTGCTCTGTGCCGCCCCGCACCAATGCCGGGCCTTTCATCGCCTCAGCTGGCTTTGAGTGGGAGGAAAGGCGAGTGGCCAGGCAGATGGCGACAATCCATCCAGCCCACCATAGACCCCCAGGAGACAGACGGGGACTCCCAGGAACACAGAAGGGCTCTGTATAACGCACCAGCGCACAGGCGTGGAGGTGAGAATCATAGATTAGGGTTGGAAGGGACCCCAGGAGTCCAACCCCCTGCTCAAAGCAGGACCAACCCCCACTAAATCATCCCAGCCAGGGCTTAAAAAACCTCTAAGGACGGACCCCTTAACCCAGCCGCCAGGGCTTGCTGCAGCACGTCCACAGCTCCTAGAGAAGCCCACAGCCACAGGAGAGGCTCTGTATGAGCCAGTTACGATGTCAGCATGGCCTCACCTGTGCCACATTAGACGCGTGGTGCAGTTAGTGAACCTAACCGACACAGCAGCGGGAGAGAAAACTTCCAGGCCATGCACGGAGTAAAAAGTCCGACGCTTGGGAGTCACTCACCTGCCTGGATCCCAGCAGCTGCTGCTATTGACTGAGTGAGTCGCAGGTTGGGGATATTTTCCAGCCTGATGCCCACAATGGTTACTATAAACAGGTGTTTAGTAACTGAGGCCCTGGGGAGAGCGCACACACCCCACTGCTCCTACGGAAGGAGGAAATGGAAAATCACCCATGCCCAGGGCCGTAGTCTCTGTTATTCACCTTGCCCCATCAGTAGAGAACCAGCTTGGTAGGGATGGAGGTTTTCACCATGGAACCCAAGCCTCCTATAACTGGAATTTACTTGGCAATACCCTAAACTGATGGCAGGACTCAGCCCCACCAGGCAACTCCGCGAAGGGGCAATTAACAGCGAAGGTAATTAACCAGTGGAACAATTCACCTGAAGTCACTGGATTCTCCGGTAGTGGCAAGGTTTCGATTGAGTAGATATATATATGTATGTATTTTTAAATTATGCTCCAGTTCAACCAGAAATTAATGCCACAAAGGCCCGTCTTATGCAGGTTACACTAGTCCCGTCTGGCCTAGAATCCCTGCATCAGCCAGGTTCCTAGTACCACCTGCGATTAAAGACATTGCAGATGCCGTGTCCTTTTTGCTATTGCTACTGCTTGTTTGCGCTCTGCATGGCTTGGGACAATGGCACAGACTAGCCCATCCCCCCTGGTCAGATCTCAGCCCCTCCTATTTTGCATTTTCAGTGTGTCTTCTACCAAGGAGTAAAGGCTTTACAGCGAATCGCTCCTGGAAGCACGCCCCCTGCAGACATCATTGCCCCCACCGCACCTGAGGGAGGCCAAGGTTTCAGTACTGACCCAACTTCCATTTTTATTTCTGGATTGTCTTCAGGCAAGTGAAGGTCCTTCTACAGAGCATAACATACAATGACGAGCCAGGGAACACGGGGCGGCTTCTACCCTGGTGCAGCACAGGCTGGAGGACCCTGCTCTCTGTCCCGCCATCTTCAGATTCCACATGATGGACTCGGTCCTTCTAGCTGAGGCTATGGGAAGGGGGCGGGGCGGGCAGCGATTGTCCAGGGAAGGTGGTGTGGTTGGAGTGGAAAGCAGTGCTTACCTACTGGGACTCACCAGCTTCTCTCAGAAACAGGCAGCACGTCCAAGGGGCTGAATCGGGGGCTTTTCAAAACCCGAGAGCGGCAGGCACGCTGGGACAGCCCAGGCAGGGACGCATCACAAGGGTTGCAGGGAAGATTTAGCATGGAGGGCATCAGGTGCAGAAACTGCCAGCAGAAGCTCTCATTCACACTGACCCCAGACCACACTTCTGCATTTTGAAAACAAGGGTGTAATGGAACAAACCCAGGCAGGCGCTAGTGCAGAGCGCTGCGTTCGGGCAGTGCCAGCCCTCGCCGGCCTCCTGATCGTCTCGCTGCAGCTCTTCTGAGACTCGCAGAAGGTAAAAACAGCCCCATGCTGCAGCGTCAGGGCTCAAACCACACACGATCCCATGTCCCCAGTGTGTGGACGCCCCTTGCCCGGCTGGAAGTGGGGATGGAGAATCAATGCATGCAGGGCGCTACCTCTATGCCTGCCCCAGAGTGGGGAACGTCACCCCAGCCACCCTCCCCAACAGCGTGTAGGTCAATCAGAAAGTCCTAAGCAAGCCAGCCCCAGCGCAGGGCACGCCTGGACCTCCTGTGAGCTACTGCGTGCCTCCCACCGGGCAATGCACCAAACAGCAGGTGCCCCAGTGACACGGTACGTGCCGCTGATCTGCTGGGAAGGCTGCTGGCCTCGCAGAGGCAAAGCCCGTGGAACCAGAGTGCAATACCAGGACCTAAGGATCCAGTGTGGGGCTGGGATCTGCTGGGCTGAGACTTCACCATCCTGGCACCACATGGCAAGGGAAAACCAGCGAGCTTAGCCTCCCCAGCTGGGCAGGAACTAGGCCTTGTCCACACAGGACTTTTACCAGTCACTGGCATGACTCAGCCAGCGTATTTAACCGATCTAGATACCCCAGGGTCATTCCCTGGTATGGAACAAGCGAGTGTCCACGTGGGGGCTACACCACTATAACGACCACGGTTCAATGTCGCTTTCGCTTACACCAGTGTCTCTGCCCTGTGCAGACAACTCGCAGGCCACTGCTCTGCACATTCCCTGGCGACTGACACAGCTTCCAGGACAGAGCACGGTGCTTCCAAAGCTCCAGCAGCCTCTCCCCAGCTGCTGTCCTGCCAGGGACCAGCGACTCGCAAGGCTCGCCCTCTGGTGGTGGATACTGCACCCACACCCAGCACCTCGGGTGCCTGCGCAGGAAGATTGCCCCGCATACTCCAACAGTAGCGGAAGCCCCCGCCCCTTGCCAGCACCGCTGTGCCTGGACAGGTGCCGACTCTGGCTACACCCTGCCCAGTGGAAAGCCTCGGCTCCCGTGCCCGGGACACTCCCTCCTGCAGTAAGGGCCACTCACGCCCCTTTCCCCACAGCGACACAAGCAGCAGAGGGGACACGTTTGGTTTCCCACGTTTATTGGAAAAGTGACAGCACAGCAACGGATTCAGATAGCTCCTCTGGGTGTTTTGAAGTTCATCCCCACAGTGGGCTGCGTGACCTGCAGGTTGGACAGACTGCCGAAGTCCTGGAAGACACACAGAACGGATCAGATCAAGGACTCAGCATGCCAGCCTCTCCCTGCCTCTGCCAGCAGGTGTTCCAGATCAAAGCCTACCAGGCTCTGCCCTGCCTCTCCCTCCAACACACAAACGTGCCTACCCCAGCTCCAGAGAGAACAGGGCAATTCCTCCAGCCTGTCCACAGAAAGGAGGCAGAGCTGCAGAGACGGGGGGAGCCTGTGTCTCACAACATGGCAGTGAGCTCCAATGGGCTGGCAAGTGAGACACAGGGCACTGCAGGAAAAGGGCTGTGAGCGGGGACGCGGATGGACCAGCCTGGCTCCGCATTCATTGGACTGGGGTGGGAGACGCACCCATCGTAAAAGTTAGAGTTATCGTGCTGGCAGCTGCTGGAGACTGGACTTCACAGGCTCACCCGTTTCGGTTGCTTCTGTAAATTGGTTGTGTTCAATCAGGGTCGGGAGGCCCTGAGCGCAGCTCTGGTATCAGAGCCCACGTCCCAATGGTGAAGGGGGGAGACAGGACAGAAAAGGCTTCTACGGCCTTGTGCAACTAAGAGCAACTCCAACGGGGAAGGGTGCTGCATGCAGGAGAGCTTGGGGAAACCCATGCCAGACACTGAGGCCTAGAGGCTGATACAGAAGAGACTGGGTGTGGGCAGGGAGGGAAGAAAACGTGTGTCTTCATCACTACCAGTGAGGTCCTGACGACGTATCCTCCCCCTCCTTTCATGCTGCTGGGGGCAGGGCTGTGGCCCTTGGCCACACTCAGATGCTCTGGCTATTTCATATTTCCATTTGGAAGCCTGCCCCCCATGTGGCTGCTGGTGTAACTAATGTACCACACCCACCGGTCCCAGAGGAGGGTGAGCCCTGTTACCCACTGTACAGACAGGGACATACACAGGCCAGTGTTCTCAGGTGCTCACTCAGGGTTTCTGAGATGAAGTGAAGAACACACAACCCAGCCTAGCTGTATCACAGCTGAAAGCCACGCTAGCTGGGCCAGAATGGGGTTGCTGGAAGGTTTCTAGCGGTTTCCCCAACCAATGTTGATGGGGGATTTTTTTTTCCAGACAACTTCAAATAATCACACCACAGAGGCCATTTAAGTCCATGGCTCAGGTCTAAGTCTGTGGTCAGGAAAACTGCGCCAGAAACCTGCTCATAACAACATCCTCCAAACAGCTGTTGCTAGGTTCTCCCTGGTGCCTGGACAAGGCCTTCAGTCTACACTGAACTATGATGGCTAAGACTCCCACCTCCAGAAGAGTGAAGGGAAAAACCCATCTCTCTGACAAGCTCACACTCACCAGCAGCTTCAGCATTTCCTTAGTATCTGGGTCAACTTCAATGATCTCCTGATCAAGGGCAGAGACCTGCAGAGGGAAAAGGAACATGGATGCACTTTGTCAAACATCTCACACACACACAGCTCGCTGACCGGCCGCACGACATGCAGCTCTGGGATTCTAGCATTCCTGAGACCCCACCCAGAGAGGGTCAGAAGCCGCAGTAGGTTCCTACAGACTAAGCCTGTGACTCCCAAACCAGTCCTGAGTGCTGGCTGTTCACACGGCACCAACTCTGTGCATCCAGCTGCTAAACTCACCTGAACAAACAGAAGCAGTCACCATGGGAAGGAAGGGTTTGAGAAGCCGCGCACTAAGACAAAGGAGTTCAAACTGCCTCCACTGTGACTCACGGCTCTCTCATTCCACTGCTGGGAAAGCCTCTGGCTCTACCTGCCACATAATACTGTGAGGAGAGCTGTGTCGTGCCCCAAGAATCCAGCCATACAATACTGCAAAGGAGCGCCGCCGGATCTCTCAGCACTGACAGTCTCTTCTGCCTTCAGCGATCTTCTCTACAGCACATGAGACATTCACATCTCTAGCTGCATCCTCAATTCCCATGTGGCAGCAAACCAGCCGCCCGCAGATGGCTGAGTTGAATTCATTTCTCTATAACTAAGCCACAATGTTCCTTCCCTGGGCCAACGCAGGCAGGAGCAGTCACTTTGTGACAGGCGGGTCTGTTTGCCTGCGACCCACACCAGAGTCTGAGGCCCTCACCTTTGGCTGTACCTGCTGACATAGCTCTGGAGTTCACCAGTCCTGCTTCTATCCCCACATCCTGCTGGTTGCCAGGAGCCAGGGCAGCCACAGGAATCGCACCACTCAGATCAGAGCTAGCGATCAGCAGAATAACCAGTCCCAGGCAAAAAGAAAGAGCTTGAAAATGTGTGGAAGACAAAAGATAACTTTCTGGAGTTCAGATTTCAAGAATGAGGCCTTTAAAACTCCTGCACCCTCAGGATTAATGGCACTCCTCCATGGTGGACAAAAAACTCTTTACCCCCATTCCTAACACTGTTTCAGTTCTTTGCTTTCTTATGGCACCTGCTTTAGTCATGTGTTTCTCAATTGTTACCCGAATCGCACCTTTTACTGCTGAGAAGTCTCATTTAAAATACTCCTGGGAACTGAAGAAACAAGTGCCACACTTCATTAACATTCTTGCTGTGACAGCACCACCACCTCAGACACAAAAACAACAAGCAAACGGTCAAGGCTATACTTGAACCACCGCCACCGTACTGAGTTTCACAGGTCAAGAAAGCAAGGCCTACCATTACCAGGCTATGCTCCTCCCTTCATGGTTCACAGATTGAAGTCAATGGGACGTATGCGACTACATCGTCACTTGAGGGCATGATTTTTTCCAAAAGCCCCCAAGTACGTAGACCCAGGGGTCGACAACCTTTATTATCTAAAGAGCCATAGTCTGGAGCCGCAAAACATAGCTTACCGCAGCTGAAGAGCCGCAGGAGGCTCCGGAGCCGCGGGTTGCCGACCCCTGACGTAGACAAACTTTTGGCCTCTGTCTGTAACAGGCATTGTGAAACTTTTCAGTGTATCAACAGTCTAAATAACTTTTCACTGTTAACACTGAAGAAGTGATTCTGTTTTGAAGTGACATCAGGATTTTATGCCACTAAGGTGTGGATCAGTCCAACTGCTCTGTTTGGTAGACTCCCCATGAAGTTCTGATACCGGCCAGTGCTGGATACTGGGCTGAGATGGACCGTTGATCTAACCAGTTTGGCAGATATGTTCTCAAGTAAGAGGAAAGTTAAACAGAAATATAGTTGCAGCCTCTGCTGCTGCGGACACTTATGTACATGTTTGACTTTAAGTCCATTAACGGTTCAATTGAGATCAGTTCAATTACATACCTGCTTCAACACTAGCAGATCTAGGCCTTATTTTCACTATTTTGGTTTTCGCCTCTAGCCGTTTTGTGAAATTCAAATAAGTGACCCCAGCATGGAAGTTTTGTAGCTAACCACGTTTTACATCTAAACTTGCAATAAATAATACACATTTTCTAGTCTGACAAAGCTGGAACCTCGTTTAAATCTCTCCCCTCTGGAGTTCACCCACCCTGGATTCACTGCAAATATTTGCTTATCTTGCCTTTGTGGCAGCACCAAAGTGTGTATGAACTTTGGCACAGACCTACATCATCTCCACGTTCTAATAGCATCTCTACAGCCTACGAAAGCAGGAGATTTAGTACACTGAGCCAAGAAGACTCTCTCTTGCTCCAGAGTTCAAGCATTTATCACTGACTATCCAAAATACCCTCAATGCAGGAGTCAGCCAATGATTTGCCGCAAGTTCCTGTAATGAGTTATTTAAGGGCTCTGGGTAAATAGTTATTTTTCATCTGCCAAAAATGACACTTGCAGGCACTCATCTGATAAATGGAGCAAGAGATTTGTCTTGTTTTACTGTAGCTTCTGCAAGAGGCTCTGTCAAAAGGCTATTTTAGAGTTTCATGCAGCACCATGGTGACTCTCAGCCGCACAAAGGAGTTATTGCCCCACCCAGTGACACAAGTGGGAAGACAGCTACATCAGGAGTCTCGCCCTTTCAGCTGATTCCAGCAAGTCCTGCCCTTGAGGCACAGATATTAACAGGTCACTAGCAGCATTATTCTAGCACAGTCTGACACTGCACAGAGATGCCAAGGAAGGCAGGGGAGTGATCTCCCCTTACACAGGTAGACGTGAGAAAAATAAGCTTGCCAGTGACAGCAAGGTACTGGACTCAATGACCCCGAGGTCCAAACATAGGACTGGAAGGGGACATGCGGATGGTAACAGTGAGGGACCCAGCCTAACACATACTATAAGGAGGGAGGCAAGAGCAGGCCCACTCCTGCAGTTATGATGTCAGCCCAACGCATGTTACTCCACCAGCCCAGTACGGACTGAAGCCTATCACCAATAACCCTTCTCCCAAGGGAAAGATAGGATCTGCAAACCAGGAAACAACAAAGCTCTCATTATGCTCATTGGCATCACAACTGTTTTTCATAAAAACTCTAGAGACAACTGAACTCTACACTCAATCTGCCAGAAAACCCAACCTGTGGTCACAATTGGATGCCAGCCATTTGGGTGAACAGCGCTTTGAAGACCAGGCCTAAAGCTGGTCTGCTCTTTGCCACTTCAAAGCCCATTGTGCTAAAATACTTTTGCTGGAAGCCAGTTTGAGGCCCACTGCCACCCCCACCTCACTGGATTGGAGAGCAAGAGGCAATGTCTGAAAGTTACAGGGTTTGGTAGGGATGGGAATGAGCCCCCCAAACACGGGAAAAACTTTCATGAGCTGCTCTCCCTGCACTATCAATGACCAGGTCACAGGCAAGACCAGAGTCACTTTCGAATGCAGGTCCAGGATGAGAGCTCTTTAAACCTAGCTGGAGGGAGGGAGGGGAGATGCTAGTTAGGCCATCAGATTTCTGGATGAACCAAACTGAAGCTATGACAAGTGAGCACCAATTTGCTCTCCTGCTGCCCATCTAAGTGAGTGTTCAGGAAAGCCCTGTCCTATTCTGGACGCTCCACACGTAAGTGCAGGAGTCTGCATTCCTAGGCCACTCTCGATAGGCTACTTAGCAGCTTTCAAACCACTGGGCAAACATTGGTCTTCAGAATACCAAGGGTGTTATTTCTCCACATTTTACAGATCAGAAAACAGAGGCAGAGATTATTTCCACAAAACGCAAGTTAGCAGTGTTCCTTGGCTAAGCAGCTACAGCCACATTAGAAGAGAGACAGCAGCCGTAAGCGAAGTTTCAGGTAGTCACAGCTTCACACCTACCTAAATCACATCAAATGTCATACCAGGCTGTTAAGAAGGCATTCCTGTTTTTAACAGCATCTACCACCACCAGATAACAGATCAAGATGTTTAAAGAAAACTTTGTTAGATAGCTGTCCAGCTGGCAAGGAATCCCTTAACAGTTGTGGTTGTAGAATCAACACTTTATTGTTTTGGTCTTTATAGTTCCCACTTCTCTATTGTTTATCTGGATGATTTCTGCCTGGTTCTTTGATTGTTTCGGTCTGTGGCATAATTTAAATGTTGCACAATTAGTTAAGATGGAGGGATATAATTGGTTAAAGAACTGTTTTGTAATGAGCAAGGATTGGTGTTTTGTAGAACTTTAGTTTAAAATGATTGGTTACACTATAGCTAAGCAGGACCCAAATTTTAACTATGTAACTGGGGTCCAAAAGGAATTTCTTTGGAAATTAACTCCAGGACACAGTATGAGATCAGAGCTGCCAGACCTCAACACCCTGCCAACCATATTGTGCAGAGGCTAGAGTCCCCAGATGATTGGCCACCAGAAGTTTGTCTGCCTTAATGCAAGTGGTGAGCATTGTAGGCTTAGCGTGTGTATTCTGTTTTGATAATTGTTAATAGAGGTTACAGATATTACTGTGTAAGGCTCTTTCACTGGTAAAAGGCCCCGCAAGCCTGCAGAAAAACACACCCGGTGAGTGCCCTATGAACTGGGAAAGTGTGTATACTTAAATTAAACATGTTATGCCCAGAGCCCTACAGATTGGGAATGGGTGACCTTGAGCTCTGGAGTGTGAACTGTGTAATGGTAGGTGCCTTTCCCTTGGAGCCCTACAGACTGGGAAAGGGCTGGGGTACCTTAACTGGGTTATGCCTTGAGCCCTATAACTGGGTAAAGACAGGGTGCCCTACAGTGTGCAGGTATCAGCAGTACCAAGGAGCTCCTGGCTCCCTATGTCCCAGGGGATTTTTGAGGACAAGTCAGTCTCTCATGTTGGAGTCTGTCACCCTGGATCCCTTCCAAAAGTCCCAGGCCTGGGTGATTTGCTCTAAAGGTGCTATCAGCAGCTAACACACGCTATCCAGATGTAGTCACATTTTTCAGCAAAGGAGAGATCTTGTGGTTGCTGATGGGATAGGCAGAATGAAGCCCCTTAGTCAGCAATGCAGAAGCTGGACATAAGCACGTTGGTACAAGGCACTTTGCCTGGCAGAAGAGGCCTGAGATGCACCTAAGCATGGCCAGAATCTTACCTCAGGGACATAGTTATCCCTTCGCTCTCTCTCCTCTTCCTGCAGTTTGATGGAGATGCCTCTGACAGGGCCCCTCTGAATACGCTTCATCAGATGGGTGACATACCTGCAGGGAGAATCCGGAAACTAGTCAATTGGCACCCCATTTCCTTACATATCTTACTTGGACACAACAGTTTTAACCCACTCTTTGGAAGCCCTAGTTTTACATCTCTGCTCTCCATAATATTGGAAGAGGTGTCACTAGAGACATGTGTTTGCGCCTCAAACCCCCACAGCTACTCATAGCTACCCCTGCCATTTCACAGCCAGAGCCCATATTAACTTTGCAAACGAAGGCTCCAGACCAGTTTATGCCTTCCTGTCTTACTGTGATGGAATGCAGAACCCCTGTGGTACAGCCTGAGAACAGTGGAACCCTGGGTACCCTTATTAATTATTTAGCTTGAGGTGGGCTCACCACCATACTGTGGCTGATGACAGTCTCTCCAGACCCTGTTACCACCCAACCCAAAAGCAGACGGTGCCACACACCCAACTCAGGAACCAAAACAGAGAAGCTCCAGCAAGCTCCCCCACCTAGGGCCATTCAGTCTTGCCCTGATCAAAAGCCTGATCAGTACACCCTTCCCTCAACATGGAAGAGACAAGCACCTGCTTTTGTTACTGAGCTGAATTGCCTAAACACTTCACTTAAAAACACACTGGTTAAGATAAAACATAAAACAAATATATTAGCTACAGAAAAATAGATTTGAAGTGACTGTAAGTGGCAAATGTAAAGAGAATAGCAGTAGTTACCAAACGAAATACACAAAGTTCTATACACTAGCAGGATTTGAATGAGCAATGTCCTCCCCCTCGTTAGCTGGGACAAGCCGTTTCATAAAAGCAGACTGGGCAGCCTTCCCTGCCAGGGACTGCCCTCCCCTCTTTCAAAGCCCTTTTGTCTTTCAGACCATCCTTCAGGTGTTTAGTTATAGGAAAGAGGAGCCAAGTGATGACGTCACACACCCCTTTTACAGCTTCTCCCAACTTGATGGGAGGATCCTTTGTATGGGATGTGGGGGGCCAGCCCCATCGGTCAAATAATCCTCCACTGTGTACCTGCTTCCTCCGTGAAGTCTCTACTGTAAACACTTCCTGGTAGCGGAATCTATTCTTGAATGGGTGAGAGAGAACCATTAACGCTGTCTGGCCACTCCACCGTTGTGCCTAAAAGGCTGTTTGTGGGAGTTTCCCACCTTGCTACATGTTCTAATAGCATGCTCAACTATGTTTCATAACTTCACATACAATGGTCACACATACAACCCAACAGGACATTAATGTTCAGCAGATCAAGACTTAAAATACCACCACACAACGTACACCTTGTACAGAACATATCAATTACATGACATTTGTGAACAGTTTCTGGGGTGTTGCTCTCAGACACAGAGCGTCACACCTACCTCCTGGGAGTGGTGGTGGAAGGGAACAATGAGACAGGCAGCAATGTCAGAAAGTTACAGGGTTTGGTAGGAATGAGGATGGCCCTCC
This sequence comes from Mesoclemmys tuberculata, assembly GCA_007922155.1. NCBI lineage: Eukaryota > Metazoa > Chordata > Testudines > Chelidae > Mesoclemmys > Mesoclemmys tuberculata. Next base: position 10,877,676 of record ML675621.1, read on the forward strand.
AAACACGGGAAAAGCTTTCACAAGTTCTTCTCCCTGCACCATCAATGACCAGGTCACAGACAAGACCAAAATCACTTTCGAATGCAGGTTTCAAAGCAAGAAATCGAAACACACAGTGTCTCCTTGTCTAGTGACTGAAGCCTTGGGGAGTCTGGTTATAAACAACCTGAGTTCAAGACCAGGAACCACTTCAACACAGCTGCAAAGGCACACATGAGATTGGTAGAGGCAAGTCAAACACCATCAGCCAACAAGGACCCACGTGATTTCAATAAACATCTCTTCCATGGGTATATAAGAGGGTAACTTGACACTTCTGACTTTGCCAGCTGGAGAATCCCAGCACCAAGTAAAAACTCACCCACTTCCATACTGGTTTTGTCCCAAAGAAAACTAACACAGCAAGCTCTGAGCAGAAAATCAGTGAAATAGAGTTTATAAGAGATTTAAACGCAAAAGTACATCTTAGCGCTTCCAGAACACGAAGTAATTCAGGCACAGATCCCCAGAGCTATTTAGGCAGATAACTGCTATTTAAATCAATGGGAGTCAAGCACCTAAATTCCTGAGAATCTAGGCCCTTAGCGTCTAGTGAAGACTGAGCAGCTAACATGAAGGCTGCCTGCTAGAGGAGTCTAGGAAAAACAATGGACAAAGGGAGAAACATAGTTTAGATACACAGAACCTGAGCCAAAACTTGGTTTTAACACTAATGAAACAGCTAAGCTAAAAAGACACATTCAGAAGTGTTGATAGAGTCGAGAAATAAAGAGATTTGAGTCTGTCAAACAGAGTTGGAACATAAGGACGGTCCTATCAACACACTTCCATTAAGCAGGGACTGAGTTGTGATTATTGCCAATAAGCATCAATTTCTCCTGCCACCCAAAAGCCAGTGGAAAAGTTATACAGAATCTTAAATATTTTTAAGATGCTGAGTAAGGACTAAGCAGCATGTGTTACTTAGGCCTTGTCTACACTTGCAGTTATGCCAGCAAAACTTTGTCACTTGGGCTGTGGGGGAAAAAAAAAGAAAGAAAAAAAATCACACTCCAGCAACATGGCTGGCATGAGCGCAAACGTGGACAGCACTATGTCGGCAGGAGACCCTCTCTGCTGACAGCGGCTGTGGCTCGTTTAAGTGGTTTTAGTACGTCAGTGGGAGAGCTCCCTCCTGCCGACATAACGAGGCCACACTCACGTTTATGCTGGCAAAATTCATATCACTAGTGGGAGGGAAGGCTAGGATGTGCCAAACTAAACCCTCCTACAAAAGCAGAGCAAGTCCTGGGGCTGCCTTACCCAGCTATTTTGTTGCGCAGTTTCTTGCTGGGGATGATGGCGATCTCTTCGCACACCCGTTTGTTTGTGTGGAAGTCATTCCCGAGCCGGGTGTAGTACTTTTCAATGATGACCCGGGCGGCCTTTTTCACCGTCTTTGTTCGCACACGTCCCTGGAAGATTTGAACAAGAACCAGTCACCACAGCGTGAAATAGCAAAATCTACCCATTCTACTTCTGTTTCCAGCTCACAGTGCTCCTAGCGAGCTTGCAGGAGCTACTAAGGTTGCATTAATCCCCAGACCCTACAACTTTCCTTTAGAAAGCTAAACCCATGAGCCTGACACACACAGTTCGTTAAATGCAAGCCTGTCGACAGGAGGCACGCGTGAAGCCTGACCTAATAAACTGAAAAAAACCCTGCAGCAATTGCACCAAAGAACATGCAAGACTGAGGAACTCCAGGCCTGAGGAACGCCGGCTTCTCTACTCCCCCTCAAGCCCCCACTTCTCCGCAGGGAGCGGCGCTCTGGGGTACCTTGCAAGGCCCTGCCCGCTACCCGCACGGGCAGCACGGCCTCGCTCGGGGATCCCACACTTCTCGGCAGAACTGCTGCTCGCAGGGCCCCGGCCCCGCGGGGAGAGGCCCAAGGAGGGGCAGAGCCCCCGGGGGCAGGCCAGCGCCAAGGGGTCCTCACCGCAGCGGGCCCTCGCCTGCGTCCCTAGGCGCAAAGCCCGGGCGGCGCCCCCGGCTCGCCGCGCCCCTCCCCCAGCTCCTCCGACGGGAGCGAGGCCGGGCCCGGCCCCGGCAGCACGAGCCCAGAATCCCCAGGCCTTGCCCCCCCCGCCAGGCCACGGGCCGCCCCGGGCACCGGGCCCGTCTGCGCCCCATGGGCCCGGCCGCGGCCCGTAGCTTCCCCTCCCCCCCGCCGGCCCCGGCCCCGGCCCGCGGCCCCCCGCCCCGGCTCCATGCGCCCCCCGCCCCGCAGGGCCCGGCCCCTCCTGCCCCCGGCGGCGGCCCCCCGGCGCGGCCCGGCCCCGGCTCGGGCGGATGGCGGCGGATTGGGGAGCGGGAACGAGCCGGGCCCGGTACCCACCATCTTGGCAGCGGCCGCTGAAGAGGGCAAAGCATGCCGGGAAAGGAGCTATCTGTCACGCGGGCGCGGCGAAGGGCCCTGCGGTCCGGGAAGAGCGCGGGCCGGGCCGCCCACAGCACCACCGGGCGGCTGGGAGGAGGCACCGCAGAGGTTGCGCGGAGTCCACAGCGCCACCCCGTGGCCCAGAGGCGGAAGTGCCACCGCCCGCATGACGCCTGGGGCGGGGGAGCTGCAGGCGGAGTGATGGGCTCTGTTCAGCTGTGAACAGCGCCCCCCAGCGCCAGGGTAACAGTCCCCGGGGAGGGCTGGCAGAGCGCCCCCTGCCGGTGCCCGTCGAGTGACCGGTGCTTGTCTGGGAGGGCCAGCTCCTGGGCATCAGCTTTCGTTTGACAGCCTCGCCGAGCCCACGGCCGCAGAGACCCGTGGGAACCGGGCCCCCAAGGGTTCAAAGGCCAAAGGGAAGAGCCCCAAGATTTGCTGGGGCCTGACGCAGGCGTGGCGGGGCTGCCACTCAGGCAGACGCGGCTTTCGGGTCCAAGATCTGGGGTCACCACAGCCCAGCCGCACCCCGGCCTTTCTAGGGCACCATGGCGGGTGGGGTGTAAATTCACACGGTGGGGGGACGCCTGCACTCGTTTCACAGCTGAGTCGTTCCATGAGGGAGGGGCCCAGGAGGCCCTGCCATTTCTGTTGCTGAGCTTCTCCCGCCTGCAGTCTCCCTGCAGCGCCACGGCACTCTCCCCTGCAGCCTGTCCCCAGTGCAGTGACAGGAGCCATTCAAGGAGCTGGGTGCTAAGAATTAGATTTCAGCCACGCACTTCAGGTCTCCTGCCCGCTCCTCTCTGCCTGTGTTAGATCCGCGCCAATAGCCCCAGCGGCGAGCTCCCCGCAGTTCAGCCTTACAACCCCTTTCCTGTGCCTTGCAGCAGGGGAAGCTCTCCCCGGTCTTCCTCTGATGGCCTCTTCTTAAAAGGCAAGTTCTGTGCTTTAGGGAATTTTCCGTCAAAAGCTTGGGAGAGGCTTAGACAGAGCCAGGAATAAAGGTCAACTCGGGCCTTTTAATTTAAAGGTTTAATTGATTTAATCGTCTAACACACAGTGTAAAACCATCCCTGGGAGCCCCCGAGGCACAGGCAGCCCCGGCCTTGAGCAGCCACATTGCCCAGCCCCTCTTTGTTTGACCTTAGACAGACAGTTGCCTGGTAGCCACCTGGGCCTTGCGTAGCCCCAGCCGGTCACTGCAGGCAGGTATGGGCATGAGAGTGTAAAAAGCAGCCCCTAACCTGTAATGAGGGCAAAGGTCCCAGGAAAAGGTGAGGTATTGCCAGGTGAAGAGAGCCTGGCAAATACAGGAAGGGTTACGGTGCACGGGAGAGTCAGATCTCTCCCCAGGAGCAATGGGCCAGCTCTCCCAGCCTCACTGCACCTCACCCCCCAGCCATATGAGCAATTCCTTCTGGCTTCATGACTTCTGAGTCCTTAAAGCAACTGCTGCGGAGACAGCGAGGAGAAGAACACGAGTGCAGAGGTGCCAGGCGGCGGTGGAGACACTGGAACTCGGAGCCAGCAGGTTTCCCCTCTCCAGCAGGGGTGGGGGATTCGAGAGACCGGAGACAGACGCGAGGAGCAGTTTCCAGCTCCCACCAGGCTCCCATCCCCTTGCCTTCTGGGACCAGTGCCACCTTCCAGGGCTGGAAGGATTTTACCTTTGCCAGCAGGGAAGGGCCTGAACCCAGCTGAGAGGGGAACCGTCCTGTGGCTCTGCTCCTTCCCCTGCGGGAGAACTGGATCAGCGTTGCCTTGGCATCATGTCCCCCCGGCTGGGACCGCCCGGGTTCTTGCTTTCCCCACAAGGCACGGCCAGGTCGTTTTTCCCAGAGACGCTGCCTTGTGCCTCTGAGCCTTCTGGCCTGCAACCGTCGCCGCCCGGGTGGGGACTCAACCACAGCGACAGCTGGGCCAGGAAGGTGCAGGGATCCTTTTACCTGGAGGGCTCAAAGGCAGAGGCCACAAGGGGCTTCAGCCTCCGCTCCTCACCCCCTCCATCCTCAAAGGGCCGCCAGCATCCTGGAAATAGACTCTGAGACGCCAGCCCTGGCAGGGACTCCGAGACATCCACTCCCGCTCGCCTCCCAGCAGGGAATCGGTCGCAGCTGTGCCACTCTCCATTGTCTCCCTGCCCATCAGGTTGCCTGGGCAGACACCGCAATCTTGGGGGTGGGGAGAGGAGGGGTGTTAACTCCGTCACTGCCAAGGAATAAGGCAGATTCCCCCGGAGGTTGCTATGGGAAGGAGCGATACAGGGCAATGGAGGCAGTTCCAGATCGCGTGCCCCGGGTCCTTGAACGAGCCCCTGCACCATAGCGGTCCGGGCATGGTAATACAGGGACCTCAGACACCCCCGTGCCCCTAAGGCTGGGGACCCGTGAGCTCAGAGCCCAGTCAAAGGGCACCGAGCTCCCCGCGGATGCTGGAGCAGAGAGGGGAACAGCCCGGCGACTTCCCGGGCGAGCAGCTGGGCCCTCCCGTGAGGGCTCCCGGCTCTACTGAGACTTTCTGGAGCAGAGACCAGGGCGAGGAGTGGCCGGCTTTCACAGCCTCTACCCAGCCTCCCTTGGATGGCGGTCGGGGCTTCTCTGCGCCTACCCAGCTGGGAGATCCGAGCTCTGCCCCATCTCCCTGGACAAGGGGGCTGGGCCTCCCGCCTGCCCTTCCAGAGCCGCAAAGAGCCGCTGGGTTCCCCAGCTGTGGCCTGATGTCTCACAACAGGCTCGAGGGCCATGGCCAAGTGGCCAGTGAGCCCCAGTTTGCCCGCCTGCCACGGCCCCAGCCGAGGTGGCCGGTCCCCTCAGTGACGACAAAGCAGCTGCGTGTGGTCGTTGGGCTGAGGCTCCAGCGCCCAGGCGTGCCCCGCTGGCTGGGACGGTTCCTTCCCGCCGAGCTGATCGCTGGGGAGGAGATGGCCCCATTGTGCCGGGAGCCTCCCAGTGTGGCGTGGCCGCTCCTCTCGCCCTCCTCAGAGGTGTGGCGTTCGCCTCCTGCCGGGAGCCGCCCCGATGCTCCTCGTGTCCCGAAGGGGGGAGCCCGCGGCTCCAAGCTTCCTGCCTCTGTTTCTTGGCCCCTGTCTGGGGAGAGGACGCAGTGAGCCCCGCCCCACCCTGCTCGGCCAGCACAAGCCTGCCATGGGCGAGAGTCTCCCAGGGACGTGGAGAACCTCGGCCAAACTTCTCCCAATATTCTGGGAGGGGGGAAAGGGAGTCCTTGAGCCTCCCCTTTCCTGCCATTCAACCCACGGGGCAAAATCCTGGCTCCATCGAAGACAAAGGCACGACTCCCCCTGGCCTCATCGGGGCCTTTTTCACGGGCGACGTAATTAAAAACAAATCATCTCCCCTCCTCCCCCCAGAAAAAACCTGCGCAGTGTGGCAGACAACAAACATGCTCTCTGACCCCACTGGCGGCAGAGGGGCTAGGACGGGCTTGTCCCTCCCTCCCAGCGCTCTCCCCTCTACCCCTAGGCATTGTCTGGAAGCAGCTGCCCCGAGGACACCGCTGATCTGGCAAAGGCAGAGGAGAGCCGAGGGCTGGACATGGAAGTCAGCGCCCACAGCCACAAAGGGAGGGGTCCTTTCTGGACAGCGGAGGGAATGAGCCATTGGGACAGTGGCCCGGGGGCAGGGTGGGTGGGTTCCCCATCACTGGAGGTCTTTAGGTCGAGGCTGGGTGTCTTTGTACGGGATCTCCTCTGGCTTAGCCCGAGGCCCTGCCGATGAGGACTCCTGCCGGACTAGGTCATTATGGGTCCTTCTGAGCCGAAAATCTATGAATTGCTTCCCTGCCCTCCCACGGGCTCCGTTCCGGCTCCACAGGAAGGGCTCCAGCCGTGGCCAGGAGGAGTCGTGGCCGTGTCGCACCTCGGCAGATTCGGCCCGTCCGTGCACGTGCGTCTTGAGACCCAGCGTGTGCTGTGAGCAGGCATGCCTGCCTGGAGAGGGGCAGCCTCCGACCAGGGCTCTCTGGGGCAGGAGAGGGGATGCTGGGATGGGGGAGTCCTGGGGAGGATGGGGAGGGAAAGCGGGGGGCAGAGGGGAGCATGGTGGGGGTGGAGAATGGCCTGGAGTGTGGGTGTCACGGGAGGGCAGAGCGGGCGGGTGAGCAGCAGCAGTTATAAGGATTTCCCCACCTGAGGGCCAATGGACAGCAGCTGCCCCCCCAGTCCAGCCCCTGCCCTATCCAGGCTGCCCCTGGGGGCTGGTGTGAGGCAGCAGTGACCCCCCAGCCTGTACCTGGGGGGCCCGCACGCTGCGGGGGTAGCGAGTGATGCTATCGCGGGTGATCTCCATCCTCTCCCCGTGGCGCTCCCAGGGCGCCTGGGCACATGCCAGCTGCCACCGCCTCAGCCGCCCTGCCAGCCGCTGGTTCTCTGCCGCGATCTGCACCAGCTCCCGGCGACGCCTCTCACTGCTCAGGCTGGCGGCGAGGAAAAGAAGCGGAGGGGTCGTGGTGCCCCTTTAACCTGCCCTCTGGGGCCCAGCCCCTCTGCTGGCCCCCTCGCCCTGAAGTCCCTCGCTGAAGCTACCAGTCCAGCTTGCTCAATAGCCCCCAGTCCAGTGCTCTCCCTGGATCCAGGGTTCCCCCGCCCTCCTCCTTTGCTGGGCAGACAACAGCAGGGGGACCGGACGGATCAATCCACCCCACGCCAGCTGGGGCCTCTGGGACCCATCTCCCACCCCCAGTTTCTGTGTGCCCTCCCTGCACCCCAGGGAAGCGCAGCTGCTGCAAATGCCTCCCCGTCCGTCCCACACGGGCTGACGCTGTCCTGCTCGTGCTCCACTATTCTGCTTCTCACCTGGGGTGGAGGCCTGTGATGAGCTTGGGGCCAGGCTCTGCCCCCTGCTTTCCAGCCAGGGCCCATCAGACAGCTGGACTGGGCACCCAGTGGGGGCTCCAGCAGTGGAACTCCCTGCTGCAGTGAATCGGACACCCCAGAGGTTTCCACCTTGGCACACAACCCTTCCCTAGCTGCACGGGAAGGAGCCTGGGACAGGGAGAGGAGGAGGCCGGGGCGCAAGAAGCCAGGAGGGGAGGCAGACAGGACCTTTCATGGCCAATTCTGTGTCTGGCACGGGTTAGAAACGCAGTGGACGGCTGGGCTGAGACGTCGAAGGGTCTCCTGTAGGGCCTGGCTTAGGGCAGGCGGGGAGAGAGAGGGTGGTGCATACGGGGCAGAGCAACGGGATCCCATTGGAAGCTCCACTGCATCCAGAGCTGCCCCTTCCATCCCTCTCCTTCCCCACTCCAGAGCTGCGATGGGTCCGAGTCACAGCAGAGCCTGGCTGTGGATGACAAGTCCCTGTAGCGCAGGGGGGGTCCCAACCTGGGATCCTGGCTCAGGCCTGTCTCTCCCCAGGAGAGGAGTGGACAGACCCGGCCCATGTCAGCCCATGTCAGCCGTAGCTTCAGCCAATTGAGTTTTAAATGTCCCATCCCACGGGGCTTCCCCCTGCCCTGTGGAGCATCTCCTCAGCCGATGAGCTGCACCTATGGGAAGTCCCAGCTCTGCCCCAGATCTCCTGGCTCATGCACCAGAAGAGCCAGAAATGGTTAGAGCAAATTAAGGCTGAGACGATGGTACTGGGGGGGGGGAACTGGCTGGTTCTGCCCCACCAAGTGGCCCTTCGTCCCTCAGATCCTGGGGGTGTGGCTCCCTCAGCCCTCCCCAGCTCTCACGGTCAGGGCAGCCCGACCTGCGTGCGCTGTAGCTGTTCCAGTTGTCCACGCGCCCCCTGGACTGCGCGATGGCGAGCAGTCTGGCCGAGCGAATGCAATTGTCCCTTTCTCTGACAGCCTGGTCTGCTCTGTCTAGCTGGAGGGGAACAAAAGCCAGAGTGGAAAGCAAGCCGCTAAGAAATCAGCCAGCCCCGTCATCTCTGCCAGCTCTTTTCCCCCTCTCACAACACAGTGCTTTACAAACCAGATCATGATGAGGACCCAATGTAATGCAATGCAACCAGCTCTGGGGTGGAGCATGCCAGCAGCGTAACAGCACACAGCAACGTCACACAACAGCGTAGGAGGGCAAGTGAAGTGGACCAATATATCAGACTGCAACTGATATGGAATTTGCCCAGGCCTCTGGAGCTAACGCGGCAGCCTTGGGAAAAGTGCCAGGGGATCTGTAAAGATCACATGTGGCAGGGCCAGCCAGCAGACGGCCCCTCCAGCAGCAGAGCACCCGAATGCCGTGCTGAGGCGCTGGTCGAGGGAAGAGCGCCCCTCGCTGGCTCACCAATGCCAGTGCCCGTGTCGGGGTGACTGTCGCTCGCACGCACAAGGCAGTTGGAAGGCCACGCCAGCCCCCGCCGTGTGGTGTATAAAGGCTCTGCTCAGGATGAGCTGGGGGATGTGGGAGATGAAAAAGAGCTTCCTGCTTCCCTTGAGGCCCCAGGCCAGGAAAGCCCCTGCCAGGGTAGCCATCAGGGGCTTCTGGGGCCAGTGCCCGGGGCCCCCGGAGGGAAGTCTCCTTTGGTAAGGAGCTGTTTCCCATCTTGACATCAGTGGGAGTCTGCCAGACCCTCAGGATGGGACCTTCTATTAGTGCCTGCCCTGGTGAGCCCTGGGGGACAGCAGCAAATCCTTGGGGATCTCCTCTGGGGCCCTTTCCAGCTGCCAGCCCGCATGTGCCCTGTCGGCGCCTCACCTGCATCCTTTTCAGGTTGATGGGCAGGTGGATGGGGGCCTGCGAGCCCCGGGTGTCCACAACTGGCGAAGCTGAATCCACCTGCAGACAGGAGAGTCACAAAGGCTACAGGCTGGCCCCCACAGCCGGCTCCGGAGCACTGGCAGTGAGAGCCCCGTCTGCCCTGGGGCAGCAGCCGAGTGGTGCCACCTGGGAGCCCCAGCGCAGCTTGTGCCCGGAGGGGACGCCAGCCCGAGGCGCAGTCAGAGCGGGGCGCGTCTGTTCGTGCTGCCCAGCAGCACAGCTGGCCGGGGGAGTCCTGTGCCCTAGCGCCTCGCACGTGGCTGGGGGCACGATCAGAAACCAGCCGAGCCCTGGCGAGAGCCTGGCGCGGGATCCCGGGACGTGCCGCGGCCCTGCAGCTTTCCCGTGCTGCTCCGCACCCTCCTCTCCGCGCTGAGCTGCTGAGCCCCCCCCGAAACAAAGTGGGGATCATCCGCCTCCCCGTTCTCCCCCCGTCCGTGGGACGTCCCCTCCCAGGGAGCGGGGGGGGGGGGCTGCCTAGTACCTTCGCCATGGGTGCCCCAGACAGGGGGCTGCCAGCACAGCTCAGCCCCCCAGCTCTGGGAACGGCTCCTGCGGGCACAGCCCAATGGCAGGATTGATTCTGGGCCAGCGCCAGCTCTGAGGATCTGCCCGCCCAGGGCACCGCAGGGCTCCCCCAGAACTCTTGGGCCTGGTGGGCAAAGGCCTAGCACCCAGGTCTTCGGGCGCCCGGTACCTATCGGACCACACTGCCCCTCACAGAACCTCCCTCGGAGAAAGGCCTTCTAGATGCCCATGTCCACCCCCCACACTCTAGGTTTACTAGGGGTTCATCCTCTGCCCCCAAATTCACAGACTACAGGATGGGGCTCCTTACTCGTCCCTTGTCCAGCCCCCCTCCTACTGCCCCTGCGCTATCCCTTGCCCCCGCGCTCTCACTAGGCTGCCTTGGCCCGTTTCCGCTGCAGATGCCTGTTGACCAGCGCAGGCAAGGGATGGGAGAGGCCTTGGACCCAGGTCACTGGGCGCCCCGTACCTTCTCCCCTGGACCACATGGACCCGCCTAGAAACTGCCCCAAAGAGAGACCCAGAAGATTCCCTATGTCCAACTACACCCAGACAGGGCATCTTCCCTAGGGCCGGATCACATATTCCTTGCAGGCCCCAGACTTGCCCGCTCCTCCAGCCCCCAGCTTGCTGTGCCCTGCCCTGTACCTTGCTCCTGTGTTGTCGATAGGCTGCCTGGTCCCAACGCTCCTGCAGGTAGCTGCTGGCAGCAGGGAAGAGGGGCTGGTACATGCGGGACATGATCTCCCCCCAGCTCCTGGGGCTTGGTTCCTAGCAAGGCAGGCAGAGCAAAGAAAACAAAGCCCCGCTGATGCTGTGGTTCAAGTGACCCAGCTGGAAGCGGGGCCTGATGGACTGTTCTCCTGGGTCCTAACCTCCCTTCGTGGCTGGTAGAGACAGGCCCCACCCAAAGCTTTCTCCCCAGGTTGCTGCCCTCATGTTGGGGGTTCTCTTGACCTCCAGGCTGTGCCTGGTTCCAAGCCCAAGGCGCTAGGTGCAGAAACCCCACGCCAGGCTCTGGCTCTCTTAGGGCTTTGCCAGCCTAGCAGCAGAGCAAGGGGATCTTGTGGGAGTCCCCTGCGGCTGGCCACGGGCCCTGGGTCCCACAGACAGACAGCAGCCCATCCACCCACAGGGCAGGGGTGGGGCACTCTCCTCTAGAGCCAGACATGGCTGGAGAGACGCATGCCTGCGCTGAGCCCCCCCCGTCTGGCTCCTGCTCCCACCTGTGACACACAGGGCCCAGGCAGTTGCTGGTGACGTGCAGAGGGCAAACATAGGCAGGCTGGTGGCCTCCTTTGAGCCGCTAGATGTTTCCTGCTGCCAGAGCCAGTCAGGCAGCTAGGCATGTGGCACTGGAGGAGCTTGGCATTCCTCACCCACATTAGCTGTGCCTCACTACACCCCTGGAAGGCTGGGAATAGTCATGTGGCAGATGGGGAAACTGAGGCACAAGGAAGTGCCGGGAATTGGTTGTAGAGTCACCCAGTGAGTCAGTGGCAGAACCAGGAAAAGATCCAAGGAGGCCCCCAAGGCCCCTGATCTAACCACTAGATCACACTCTTGCCCAGACCTGGGATGAGAACCCCAGACATCCTGCCCCCCAGCCCCCACTCTAACCACTAGACACACCGTCACACAGCTGTCTGTAATTAACAAGCACTTTTTGTGGCATCTGATTTTTGTTTCTCTAAGATCTTATGCAGCTAACCAGACGCTGGGGTAGCCGTCCCAGACCCGGTGGCTCAGCCGGGGTCACCGGTGGGAGATGCAGAAAAGCCATGGGTAGCAGGAGATGGGCTAACCCAGAACCTGGTTTTCCAAAAGCTGCAGAATTCAGGGGAGCTCTGCTCCGGCCAGGGACCCAGCCCTTGTGGCCAGTCCCTTCCTGCCCGGGATGGTCCCTACATGTCAACTGATTCCTGGTAAGCAGCACATCCCCTGCTGTGGCCACCTGGATTCCTGTAGTTCCCCCTGGGAGCTGTGGCCGGCGGCCCCCCGGTGATCAGGTGTCCATTGTCATGGAAGCCAGCGGCTCCTATTTCCACTTGATTCAGCTTCCTGCCTTGCGCGTTATAAATTATTCTCCCTTTCCTTTGCTGGAAACGTGATGCGGCCTTCAGAGGAAATTTCCTATGAAATCCTCTGCAGATAAACCCCCAAGGGGATGAATCCACACAGGAGTGTTGGTGACTATTGCAGGCTGCGCACTGGGGCCTGCTAGCGTCTTCGCCAGGGCTTGCCTTGCTATTCCCAGCTGTGACTCTGTGGGGCCATGGAGGGGTCACTCATTCGCTGTGCCTCAGTGTCCCCTACAATATAAGCCGGGTAGTTACAGGGACCTGCCTCCCTGTGGTGTGGTAATTAAACCAAATCTGCAGAGTGCTGCTATCTGTCCCTGAGGGAGGATCTAACAAGCAGCTGCTGCTGGAGACACTGAGCCAGTCTATTAGAGAAAAGGGGAGGCAGTGGATGGGTCTGGCACAATGTGTCTCATTAAGGGCTGTGACTCCCAAAACACAGAAATCAGAGAAACCCTATAAACTAGGGCCATGGGATCCCTAGATTTTATATACATTTTTCTTTAATCACAGGGCAGGCCCCTTGCTCAAAGGGGCAGGTGGCGGGAGAACAGCAACAGAAAATGTGGAAATGGCAGACATACTAAATGGCTTTTTTGTTTCAGTTTTCATCACAACGTTGAGTAGCACGTGGCAGTCTGACACAGCGCCCGCCAGCGAAAACAAGGTAGGATCAGAGGCTAAAATAGGGGAAAAGAAATTAATGCAATACATCCTAGAATACGCAAGGAGCTGACAGGCGATCTCTGAGCCGTTAGCCATTCACTTCACAAAGGCATGCAGCCGGCAGAAATACCCGAGGACTGGAAGAGGGCAAACATAGCTCCAAATACAGACCAGTCAGCTTAACTTCCATACCTTGAAAAATAATGGCACAAATAATGAAGCAACCAATTCGCAGACACCTAGATGATGATAAAGTGATAACAGGCAGCATGGATTTGTCAAGAACACATTGTGTCAAGCCAACCTGACAGCGTTCTTTGGAAGGGTAACCAGCCTTGTGGAGCGGGGGAAGCGGTAGACATGGTGGATCGGGACTTTAGTAAGGCTTTTGACACTGTTTATGAGAAGGTCATGTGAGACAAACTAGAGAAATGCAACCTATATGGAACTGCTATAAGGTGGGTGCATAAATGGTTTTCAAACCATTCCAGAGAGGACTTTTTCTGGACTGCTGTTCTGAAATTCTTTATCTAGTAAAGCTACCAACCATCTAACAAGTCAAGTCCTCATTTCTTGGAGCACAGCTGTTTCTGCTAGAAAGAGGCCAGAAGGATTTCCAGCAAAGCATCAGTCGATAATTCGTATCCCAACAGTTGGATGTGATTCATAACCAAATGTTAATAGCTGGACACAGCTGTAGGAGTGTAAAGAGTTAAAAGCTGGGTAAGTGGTCAGGTCTAAACTACAGGCAAGGGGATTAAGTCACAGGCAAACCTTGTTTCTGTTAATTGGTGTGAATTTCAGTTAGAGGTTTTTTAAATTTTTTTCCCTTCCAAGCCATCTGTGCTGGGAACAAGGCTAATAAAATAACTAGCGCTATTTTTGTGCAAGGCCTTTCTGTGGGAAGAAAACATCTTCCTTCTCCCCCTGGAATACCTTTACTTTAAAGGCCATTAGTGTAAGATGTATAGGTTTTAAGGTGATGTGCCTGACCTCTGTGTGGTAATTCTGCAAACGGGTGGGTATAACTGGATTCATTATGTAGTTAATATTCCTTTTATAAGTGTCAATGTAACCAAATAAGGGTCTACAGGGAGTTGCTGGAAATGTATACATGTACATAGTGTTATGAGTAAAAGGATTGTAAAATAACCCCTCATTGCTCACTCACAGCATTGAGGTGGAACAAGCAGGCAATAAAGGGTTGTCTCTCTCCAGGCTGCCCCTGGGACAACCTGTTTGGTTATTTCTAACAGCAGCTATCATATATGGCTAGTCTCCTCTTTCACTATTTCCTCCAAACATCCCCACTCAGTCTACGTACCTTGTACTTTCAGACAAGTTCAATGGAGTAAATGTTTGAACAGAGACAAGGCAGGTGAGATGATCTATAACATGGCAAATACAAGATGTGGATTATGCTGTGCACTGTGAGGTTACTGGCCATCTTTCCCAAGAAAACACATTCATCCAGTTCAGCTGTCTATCCCCGCTCCCCCTCCGGCCTTTCTCCATCATAGGATAAGGACATTTGGCAGGAAAGTTGTCAGAGACCAATGTAGTTACAATTGTTTCCGGTTTATCCAGAACTAGTGCTTCTGGAAAACTTGCGCAAAATAGCTTTTCTAGAAAGCTGAGGCCTAGAGGTTCCAGACCAGTTACAGCTGAACATTTCTAGGGTGTTAGATATCTTGGTACAGAACTCGTCCACTGCATATGCCTGGCTTCTGCTTCCAGGAGGGGCTGTCTCCCCTGCGTGTTTACATGCCAAGTGGCCTGCCTCCAGCTGTCTTGGCACTGCCATGATTCCCACCAGGGCATCAGCACCTTACTGGGCGCAGGGGAAGCCCCTTCAGGCCATTACCACTTGCTACTATTGTTCGACTAGAGCCAGAAAAGGGAAGCAGTCAGGAACACCCGGCAGCTTTTAGCCACCCGCCACTTCTCAGGGCGTGTACCCAGATACCAGCCTGAGAGCAGGCCCGGGAAGGATTCTGGGCATGGTTTTATTCAAGCAGGGTCAGGAGCGAGACTCAGCCACGCCTCTCGACTCCTTCCTGGTCAGGATTGTGCCAGGGGATGGCAGCGAGGCAGTACACCAGATGGGATGAGGGGCGATCACTGCACCATCACTGCTGCATTTGTGGTTCAAATTGAAATGAACCCCCGAGAAGAGCTTCAGGCGACACGGTCAGCTGCCGGAGCACGGGCCCAAAGGAGGCAGCCCATGGCTCGTACCCTAGTCATCAGCAGGGACTCGATAACCCCCATCTCCTACATGGAGGAAAGGGTCAGTCCCTGCTCCAAGTGGCAAAGGGATGCATGGCTGGCCTAGCAGCCTGGTGACCGCCCATGAACTGCCGCAGGATACCACTGGCTGGAGGTGGGGGGGGTGGGAGTGTGGCACGAACACCCCCTGTATCCTCCCCCCAACTGTTCAGGAGCCGCTGGGGTTTCTTGCAAGGAAGGGGGAGAGCAGTGATCAGAGTCAAGGCCTGGCCCACAGTCAGAGGTGCAGAACCAGAACAGTGAGGGGCAGGCCCATTATTATTGGTCATACAAACCCCCACAGCCCAGCTCTGCTGCAGAGAGATGCCTGTCCCAGTGACACAGGGGTTTCCATCACCAAGGCATTTGAGGCACAGTGGCTAGGTCCACAGAACAATTTTTATCCGCCTAGCAGTGTCCACACGGGCATTAGGTCGGCTTAACCCCATCTCAGGGTGTCTCTCAGCACGAGCGCCATAGCTAGATCAACACGTTTGAGGCCTCGGCTAGGCCTCTGTTACGCTGACGTACTAGTGTAAGGCACCGCACAGCAGTACAGCCGCGCTTGCTTTGCTGACCTGGGATAAGCTATTCCAACCAAAGCAACCAGGGCAGGAGAACACGTCTCCCACAGGATTTTCCTGCTGCTTTGCATGCAGATAAGCCTTAGTTCCTGTGTCCACAACTGCTGCTCAACGGGGGCTCTGGTCCCCACTGCAGTTCCTTCCCACCTCCCTGCCTGTCCCCATCAAGAGACACCAAGAATTGCTGCAACGTGTTTATTATGTGCCAAAAACTACACCACAGCTCACTCCATGCGTCTGTAGGAGAGTGCGGTCTTGCCTGCATGTACTACAATGAGGTAGAGACTTCACACACAGCTTCACAAAAAACCCACAAAGAGCAGCTGGGATATGCAACAATGCCACATCAGCTCAGCAGGAAAAGGGAACAAAATATGACACTGGTTCTTTGGCACACAGCTTCCAATAGAGGGGAAAGTAAAAATAAAAATCATCGAGTTCTCAAATCCCAGCAGCATTTCAGTTGACTGCACTGTTGCTTTTTACATTTCTTAAAACAAAGGGAAAGGTGCTTGTCCCCTCTAAGAGAAAGGGCTCTTAGGAACCTTTGTCTGCTCACCAAGACACAGCCCTTTTTTAGCTCAGTTACAAAAGGAAATTAAGTCCTGTGACTTTGTGATTAAAAACCTCTATCAACCCCCCTTAAGTGCAACTTAAAAAAGTGCAACAAACTATTTAAAACTATATACAGCAGCTCAGAGATCGTTTATCCGGTCCAGTTTCAAATCCAAAAATCCTGTCCTTTTTGGTTGCAAACCCCTCGATTCACAACTGTGAAACTTGTCTTCTAACCAGCAGCCCCAGACACAAATTGCAATAATGTTAAAAGCTGCCAGGAAAGAAAAATTCTTGTTTCAAACGACTTAAAAACCGTTTTAAGAGTGTAAAAAGGAACTGGTAAAAACCTTCGAGCGTAAAATATGAAATATGATTTGGTTTAAATGAAGAGCAAAGTCTCCTTTGTTGTTACAGTAAAAAACGCCAGCTGAACATTCAGTTTATGCCGTTCAGATGGGGGTTAAATGAATGGAAAGGCACTGTATGGCAACTGCAAAAAAATGGAGCCAATGAGACCTGCATTATTACCATCAGTATTGCAAGGAATGTAAAAAAGCGCCTTTAATAAATAAAAAACCTAGGTGAAGGCATCTGCTTAACACCTTCTCAATACATGGCTCTTTTTGCTTCTTGTCAGCAAACAAGGAACCAAAGTCTGGGAACTGCAGAATCGTTTGAGGGGCCCTCCCCCCTCAAAAAAACCCCAAACAAAACCCGACAAAATTCACTGTGCGTTAGTGCAGAAACAAATAAAGACCAGCAAGTGCAAACGTGAATGTAAGATTTCCCCATTAGTCCTCAGGAAGCGCGTTCCCAGTCTGGGTCTGGCACAGGCAGGCACGCTCGTGCTCTCTCCACTTGGCAGGTTAACAAAAGAACTTTCTCCTGCGACTGCGGCAGCTCCCAGTGCGCGTGCTGCCTCTCTAGCTGGAGTCTCTGTTCTTCTGGTTGCGCATCAGCGGGCGGTGGTGGCGCAGGACTTCCATGGAGTGCTGCCAGTGCCAGCAGGAGCGACAGAAGTACTTGAAGCAGACCTGGGGGAGAGATGGGCAGGGAATGCTGAGCTGGGCGGGGCAGGCTCCTGGAAGAACGGGAGACTGGCCTACGGGACGTCATCTGGCCTCCAGAGATCAGTTTGTTTAGAGCGACCCAGCATCCTCACAGCTGTCTGGGGTTAACAGAACAGCTCTTTGCTCCTGGGGGAACTCCCCCTCTGCCCAATACCCGCTCTGAGATCGAGAGGGCACAGCAGGAGGGAACACTGGACGCTGCCTCCGTGCACAAGTAGCGAGGCCATGTCAGGCTCACCACGCTAGCCCGTGCACTGGTATAATTTAAGCGGGGGGTTAAAATAGAGACTCCTTTTTTTAAAAGGAGGAGAGACAAGCATTCTCCTTGGCCCAAGAGCACTGCTTGGGGAAGCAAAGTGGCAAGGAGACCTTTGTATCTCAGAGCCGTAGACTAACTGCAGCCCTCTCTAGGAGAAGTAACTGCAGAATTCAGCTTTCCCAAGTAGCTCCACTCCCTACTAAATCCGTCCCCCTTCGATGGGAGATGGAACATAGAAGCTTGTCTAACTGATGAATGCATTCCTTAATTCTGGGGCAAAGCACCCTCAAGGGCAGTGCCTGCACCACGCACTGCAGCTCGCAGCACAGGCCACTCCTATTTAACGAAGGCACCGTACACGTCGTGACCTGTGTCGTATTCACAGCCAAGGGTTGCACCAGGCTTGTCGATTAGTGTCCTAGGCAATGGTTCCCTTTTCTAGCAAACTCAAGGCAGCTTGATCCCCGCCTACTGCACGTGAGTTGCTCCTTCCAGGCTCCCGGGGCACACGCGCGTCCCCGTGAAACCGAGTGTTGTAACACGTTTCGCAGCCTCACAACGCGTCACCTTGCAGTGTACGTCAGTGCTGGTACCAGGCTGCTAGCTCTTGCCTCCTCCCCAGGAGGAGGAGTCTTGCTCTTGTCACTGGCCCTGGCAGCCAGTGACTGAGGGGAACGGCCTGGCAGTGAGCTCGGGATGTCGGGCAGAATGAGAACAATTGAGGAACAAGAGGTGGGGCAGGTGAGGCACCATGTGCCGCGTACACGGCTGCTCTCCTGCCCAGCAGAGCCTTCATCCCCTTGCCAGAGCCCTGGCGAGTGTCCTTTGCTCTGCAGGCTGCGAAGGCCCCTGGATTTCCCGGGGGTGGGGGGGTCTCAGGCACCTGACCAAGAGCAAGAGCTACAAGCATCCCACGTGCAGCCTGCAGCAGCCCCCGAGATGCTAAGTATGTTGTGCCCTCCATAGCACTTGGCCACAGACCCCACGCTGTCCCTCCAGGACATGCTGCACGTGCAGTTCCTGCTCAGATCGAGCACAGCTGGCCAGTGAAAGCTGGCGGCTGACCCCAGCGCAGACAGCGTTACCTGGTCTCTGCAGAAGAAGGGACCCGGCTGGGCACTGCAGACTTGACACATGGAGTCTTCTAGATATGGGTCAATCTGGACCTGCACGAGAGCAAGGGGAGTCAATCCCGTATGACGCCAGCACACCAGGCCAGGCCGGGGCAGCGCTGCTCTGGGGCAGCTGGCTGTTCTTGGGGCCTTGCCGCAGCAGGGTTTGGTCAATGCTGGGCTGGAGGAGGTTTGGGCAACGTGGGACACCGAGCTCAGCCGGGCTCCGCAGGACTTCAGTTCCCAGCATTGTTTCCGGCCAGGCTAGCCCTGGGCTGGCCTGTTTGCGGAGGACAAGCTCGAGTTCAGCTGTTGGGGTCCAGGGTGACGAGAAACCATTTCCATGTCTGTCAGTTGCCTGAAGCCCCCCGCACTGGACTGGGCAGACCCGACCACCTGGCGCTAGGCGGCCCAAGGTGCAAACTGAACGAGTCTCCTGCAGAGCTCAGCGCCGGGCGGGCTCCGTCGACAGAGGCCAAGAGCAACCCGCACAGGCTTGGCACACACAGCCCAGGCCTATCCTGCAACACAGGCCAGGCTAGGAGCCCCAAAGCGCTGCATGGAGAGTCCCAGAAACCTCCTTTACTACCGGCAAAGTCTCTGCCTTTCCCCGCATGCCCCGAGATCGGGGAGGGACCCTGGCTGGGAACCCCTGTACTCAGCGCTCATGTACCACGTGCTGCAACAGAGCAGAGACTCTCCAGTGCTTCCAGACCACAGCAGCTGTGTGTGGCTGCCTGACAGCACGTGAGCACCTCGAGACCTGTGCCCTGCGGGAAGCTGCGGCTCCAGGGGACATGACGGATACTAGGGGCCTGCAGAGGGAACCAGCCTGATCCCCCAGCTCTCAGATCTGTACCCAGCCCAGGGATGGGGGGATGCCCAGGTAAGGCTTAGGGAGTAGGCTGGGCTGCAGCAGTGTGTGTAGCACTGGAGAACAGCTGCCCATGGAGAGCCATCAAGCAGACACGCCTCTGGAGGCAGGGCAGACGGCAGCTGTGAGTGGGAAAGCTCATGGGCCATCGACCCACCTGCCCCCGTCAGGCCTGGAGCTGCTGGCCACCAGTCCCAGCTGCAGGGTCCCCTCCCCATGAGGCAGCTTTTGCTGGTCCCTGGGGCAGAACTCTTGGCAGGGGCGCGGCTGAGCAGCGACACTGCCCACCAGGAGGCAAGGCAACAGCAATGGCAGGCCTAAGGGAGCAGCACCCCCCACAGGACAGCTGGCACTGCCCCACTTCCCTCATACGGATGAGCAAGCAACCCACATCCCTGCAGTTCGAGCCTCCCCACCCCGGCACTGGCAGTGCTGGTCTCACCCGCCTCTGGCTCAGCCTCAGGGCTGGTCTAGATGAGACACGGCTCATGGGGCAGCGTCACTCTGACCTAACCTCAGCCACGGCCTAGTGAAGCCAGCCCAGGGCTGGCAACAGAGCCGGTGCGCTGACCAACGCCTCCAGGCTCATGCTGGAGCGAAGGGCCCTCCAGGAGCCGAACCGGACACAGCATAAGGTCTAGCAGAGCATCTGGCCTCTGTTTCCCAGGCCACACGTGTGGGTGGGTTTGTGCAGTCACCACTGCACCCGCAGCTCAAGAGGATCTCATTCTCCAGCCCCCCAGGCCTGGCTTGCCAGTGGGGCAAGCAAGCTGCCCCGGGGGCAGGAGTCAGAACCAAGCACAGCAGGTGAATGCTGCTCACCCTTTCCACCCCATAACCCACTTGTGACAGGCATCAGCAGGATGTGGGAGCATCTCTGGGCACAGGATGGTTACAGGGGAAGAGTCGTTCAACGAACAGACACGAGTCACTCCACAGCATGCAGTTGGCTGTGTCCCAAACCGAAGGCCTTGGCCACGGGAAGCTAGACAAGTGGCGTTCAGTGAGCACACCCAGGAGTACAATGCAGGTGCCAGATGGCCCTAGCACAGCCTCTGCTGACCCCACTTACCTTTTTAGTGAACTTGGTAGTTTTGATCTCCACGAATGCGGCGCTGACTGCCTTCAGGTAACTGCGCTGGTTGTTAAAGGTAACACGGCCAGATCCTGAAATGAGCCAGATTGTTAGTGCAACATCAGAGGAAACCATGCAACAGGGTGTGGGAGAATCTGCAGAGCAAGCTGCCACCAAGCCAACCACAGAACCACCCCAAGAACCAACTCCAGGCTCTGCTCTTTCAGGCCGAAGGAAAAGCCACCATGGCAGCTGGCCTAATTCTACTAGATTAGGCAATCAGTGTACGTTCTACCAGAAGAGCATCAAGCTTTGTGGCTATGCCTCTCCTTCTCCTACACCCCACGGGAACACGTGGAAGCACAGCACAGGAGTTCGGCGTAGTTTATGGTAAAGTCGGTCCCAGTGTTGGTTCTGCAGGGGGATCCACTGGTTACTCCCGCCTACTTGGGGGAAGAACAAGTCTAGTCCATGGCAGCCACGATGCCCTGCCTCCTGGAGATCCTTCCAGCTGAGACAGCTTCTGTTGTCAGGATAATTCAGGTCTATTTTCCTAAACTAGAGATGTCAGCCATACTTGGGCTTGGAAGGATTCGACTGTTATCAGTAAATGATTTCACTGTACACAAATGAGGAACCTAGAACATTTCCCACGATCATGATTTACATAAGCAAAATAAGAAACTATTTAAATATCTAAAATCACTCATTCTCACTTTGTATAGTCTGACATGTCGTCAATTAGAAAGCTTTAACTTTTTGAATCTCAGCCTGTCATTAAATTTTCTGATCTCTTCATGTCCCACAACTGTGCAATCTAAAAAACCAGTAAAAATATTTAGCCATCAGAGTAAAAAAATCAGGTTTGCCAAGCCTAATTGTACTTTGAGAAAAACTATTTCTGCTCCAAAGCAGGGTAATTTCTACCTAGTGACAAACCAAAGTATTTGGATAGTCAAGTTTCCGTCTACTCTGGAGGATCCGTTTGTCTCAGAGGGGGCCAGATCCATGAAGAAAGTTCAGGCACACGGATACATTTCCCTGTTCCATGAGCTCAAGGTCAGGAATCCATTGCAAGCGGATTGTCATAGCAGTATGCCTCCAAGCTAGGAAGCAGGTCATCCAAAACCAGGCGTTTTCTTTGTGCAAGTCTCCATCTTTGCCTGGGTGCTCTAAGGTGAGGAGCCGTGTTCTGGCCAAAGAAAGGAACGGGTGTTCGCCAAGACTGGATGACCAACATGCAGAACTTGGTCAACTTCTGTACTGATGGCCACGTGGCTGTTTAGTAGTTCAATACATGAGACACCACCACTCTGGCTTGAGACTGCAAGTGCTTCTAAAAACTGCACTTGGGTGCTTAACTGAAGGAGGAATATTTCTCAAATGGTGCGGGAATGAACACTGATGGTTTGAGGATGACCTGTCTCGAAGTACAATACTGGTTCTCAGAGAAACTGGTTGATGCCCAAAGGAAGTATTTAATTTCAGATGTGCACGGAGCTGCCTTTTCTTGATCCTAGTGAGAATGTTACATTACAGACACTGACCATTTTCCTTGGACGACAACTATCCATAGCAAACCTACTGGGCCATGGCCACCTGAAGCCATATTTGCCATGGTAGTTAAAACCACCAACTGCACAGCCAGGTGACTAAGTTTTGATGACTCCCCTTGTGGAGGCCATGAGACCAAGAGTCACTTCATACTTGTATTTATTTTAAGCCAGTCTGGTCTTGGATGGAGGACTGATTTTGCATTTGCAGTGAGTTAAAGAGAGCTGAAGGCACAATGGTAGGTTAATCAAGTTTGAGACCCACTGTCCCTTCTGCCAGAAAAGCACACTCACTGCTGCTCTCATTCCTATCTTTGTACTGCCCTGGGGAAGACAGCAGGAACCAACAATCCATTTACTAGAACACGTCATGGGCCCTGAGAGAGGTATCATGAACGGTGAATCATTAAGGCATGCCTCTGTAGGAGGAGATGAGAATTCCCAACAGGCTCCCCCCCAGACTGGACTTTTGTTTGCAACAGCACTTGTTTTTCATTAGAGCCATCTTCCATTCACTTTCTTCCAAGGAAATTGTGTACCAACAGGCTTCCTCCTCAGCTCAGGGCAGTAACAGGATTCCCTGGGCACCATGTGTTTGTCCTGAATCCAAGATACTCCAGGAGTCATCCGTTTACTTCAGCTTTCTCCAGCTAGAACCCTGATTAGAAAACTGCCCAGGACCAGCAGTGAATTTCCTTCTTCCCTAAAGCCAATATTATTGCCACTGATGCTGGGGAGAGGCCCTGGGAGAAGCACATGCAAGATTAAAGGAAACTATCCAAGACAGGAAAAGGCAGCAGCTTCCATCCACCTGCGAAATACAGGAGTTGTCTGACAATGGTAAAACGGGAAGGCTTTGAAGACAAGCCTCTATTAGGAACTTCGGTGTTAGAGATCAAGCCCTGCTCTATTTACCTCCAATTTGCAGAGACTACAAACAGGATGGGGAGTGGGTTGTAATGCCCTGATCTCGTCTACACTGGAGGATTTCACTCCCATGGGGAAGTTTCTGTAGGTTGCTGACACTGGGGATCAGACCCACTTTCCCAGGTCCAGAGGGTGCCTCCTCTGGACAGCGATCACGCCCCTCATTTGATCCCAACTATAGGCAGCCTTTTTGCTGTCATGTTGAGAGAGCCTGGCACCAAATCGGGTGTAACTCCATGCTGGGCTGGCCAGGAGACCTGCAGACAGCTGAGACAAGAGGGCAGTGGCTGACCCTGCACTTGTTCTAGCTATTACTTGCAAACAGCTATTTTCTTCTGTTGTACTTCACGGATGGCTTCCGCTTGCCACGTGACCTGTATTCCTCCATGGCATCTGACAGGCGTCAGGATTGTAAATCGCCTTTTCTGAAGGCTCTGAATAGCCTCCACTTTCTATAAAGCTTCCTATTGTATCACTCAAGATAGCTGGGAACTCGTGTGTCCGAGCAGCTGACCAAGGACCAAAGCCCCACATACCAGCATGAAACAGATTTGAATCTGTAACAGAAAAAAGTCAACCTCCTACGTATGCATGTCTCCAAATGCCAGGACATAGCAGCCACCACCTTTGTAGTGCAATGTGCATGACTAGACATGTGAGCCCTACAACTACAGCTCTCAACAGACACTCCCCCGCACATGCACACAAAATAGTGGTGATGCTGAAAGATCAAATCACCATTGAAACATAAGGAGAAGAATCCCATCCCTATGGGAAATGCCCTCGATCATGATCTCTATGGCTGCATCCCTGACTGGCTGGGGGAGCACCTACAGGAACATGCTGTACAAGGGAAGTGGTCACTACAAGAAACGAAATTACTCAACCTGCTTGAGTTACACGCAGCCCGCAACCCTTCAGGCCATGTGATTTTAGGTTGAGAGGGGCCATACTCCCATGGTAGCATTGCTTACAGAGGATGGAAGATGACAGCTCAGTTCTTTATTCTTCTTGGCCTGATGCCACTTGATGGACCTCCACTCTTGGAGAGGGCGAAGACAAGATCTGGCAAGACTTGGCTGCCTGAAAAGGGCCAGGGGTATAGCAAGGCTAGTCTTTCAGGTAGAGTCCATGACTACCAAGGAAATAAGGCACATTTCTCTGGTGGCGATCCCAAGATAAACTGACCGGTGCACATTGGGGATTCTTCAGTCCTTACAGAATGCAGCAGGGTGGTAGAAAGTAGTGATGGGCCCAAGGGCTCTTTACTGCTGCTTCTCATCACCCCATGGCCACGTGTGGCGAGGCAGAGCAACCTGAAATGGAAGCCTGAGAAAGCCAGGACATGAAGGCATCGTGACCCTCAATGGCAGCTGGGAGTGACAGCCCAATAATTCCCAGTCACAGCGGTGGGACAGGCATTTCCAGCCATTAATACACACCTCACCAGGGTGTGAGGACTGAAATAACTCGACCTTGTCCAGGGTGGCTGCTGACTCACGCGTAGTTTCACCCCACTCAGTACACTCTTGCTTGACAGTGTTTTTAACCTGTCTTCTACTGATCTCTCAAACTGGTTCAGGCTGCCGGTCCTTGCCCCAGGGGAGTTCCCTGTGTCCCCGCACACTTAGCACAATCAGCATGCTCATGCCTGGTCTGTTCTGTGTGGATCTGCCCTGCTGCACTCCAGGAAGACGAGCAGGGGAGCCCAATGCTGATTTGACTGTACAATTCCCCTTTGGGAACTTGCCCCCATAATCTAGCTCCACCGGGCAGCAGGATACAGCTTTATTTGTTCCGAAAATATTTCCCATGGCCAGTGATCTCCCTGCCCTTAGAGGCTGGGGGCTTATTCTTGCTCACATAAGCCTGGGGAGGTTCCCACAGACTGGCTCCCCCCCACCCCATGCTCTAATGCTTTGTGCACGGGATGCACATGGGCCAGACAGAGCTGCTTCCAATGGAGGTATCAACCCGAGATGCGAGTAGGGATCGAGGAGGGCTGCCTGAGATGGAGAGCTGGGTCTGAAGGCCCCGACTGCACTGGCATGCTCTGGTCCCCTCCATCCAGGCCTCCCATGGAAGAGGAAGTGGCTGAGATTTGCAGCCAGGTGTGGATGCTGGTGCAGGCCACAGGAGTTCTGGTGCCGTCTCCCACCTGCTGTGCTGCCCTCCTGGCCTTGCGGTGGGACTGCCCGGTCTGGATCCAGTTCTTTTCCAGCCCAAGCCAGGAGCCAAGGGAACTGGAAGGAAGCTCAGGAGATGGGGCATTCGACTTCCAGCACTAGTTCGGCCCTCAAGCTGCAAGCAGGCCAGTGCCCCTGGACCGGCGTGTGGACCTTGGCACACAAACGCCTTTCCCCAGGGGCTGAGAGCAATTCACTCCAGTCCCCTCAGCAGCGTCAGGCAAGCGGTGCTCAGAGACCTCAGCCACTGGTGGGAGCGCGGAGCTGCTGCTAACCCATTAACCCCAGGAGGCAGGCGGAGCATAGTAAGGAGTGGGGGAGAACCCCGACTTCCAGGGAAGAGGGATGGACAATGCTTAGAAGATCCCTTTCAGTAGGGGCTGCAGGCCTGTCATGGGGCCCACCCGCTTTCCTAGCAAGGCACTTGACTTCAGCAATTGGGTTAGTCACATGCTGCAGGGACCCTGCCCTGGCAGGCCAGCATTTGAGACCTTCTCCCCTTCCCCTTCACACTCCTGCCATCGGGGCGAGGGCGTCCTGGTCTGCAGCATGGCTGGCCTGCTCTGTCCCACAGAGCAGGAAAGGGGCAGACTCCAACTCCACCCCCTAAATCCCTGTCCCAACAGGTGCTTGGAGCCCTGGAAAGAGCCCCTGGCAGTTGGGACAACCTGGCAGAAGCAGTGTCAAGGGGATGTTTACACGCAGCCCTAGGAGATGCGGAGGCAGCAGGGCTCTGCCACTTACCAATGGGGTACTTGTGCTTGTCCGTGTCAATGCCAGCGTAGACCACCCCGCCAAATAGGTCGTTCATGATGGCTGCTAGGGCCTCTGCATTCAACATCCCATGCAGGGCCCCCACGAAGACCGTCTTACTGGGATCAAGCCGCTGGGATGGGCTTCGCACAAAGTTGCTGTCTGCCAGGACCCAGGGGATCACCTGCACCTGGAACCGCACAGAAGCAGGTGAGTCACTCATCACTAGAGCCCGGGGAGCTAGAACAGGGGCAGGGATGGAGCTGCCCAGTACGGAACTTGACAGGTTACCGAGTCCTTTGCAGAGACTCCAGCCTGTCGCCCTGGCCTGGTTGCAGGGCCATGGCCACCTGGCACCTGCTGGGGTCCAAAGGCAGAGTTCAGAGCTCCCTGCACCCATTATCGCAAGCAACAGTGCTCCGTATACCCCTCTGCACAGCACCACTCCAGGGGAGTGCCAAAGACTGCCCCGCCAAGAGGTCATGGACCCACCTCTCTCGGCTATCCATTCCCCCTAAGCTGGCTAACCGGACCCCCGGCCCTCAGGCAGCCCAGCGGGACTATTTCAGCAGGAAACATTCCTGGCCCTCGAGCCTCCAATTGCCTCAGTGCCTCTTGATCCCTCAGCGCCATCCCGATACCAGCACCAGGCACAGGAGCAGCCCCACCAGCTGGGGTGAGCCCTGGCGTGTAACCCATGTCCCATCACCACACTCCAGCTCTCAACTGGAAGCAAAAGCACAAGTCCCTTGGGGCAGGCAGCCAGGAACCCGCCAGGCAAGATTGATTTTACCCACTGTCTGTACCTATATTTACTGCCCAGTCACATCGCCCTGCAGAGACCTATTGTTGGAACGGATCAATGCACCACCCCACCTACTGCCAATTCCAACAGGAGTGTCCATCGGCAGGACATCCGACGTAGGGCGCAGAGGGGAAGCTTCTGCCAGAGCTAAAACCCCCACACCTGAAGGGGCTGCCAGAGGGCAGACAGCAGAACTGTCTGGAGCACACTTTGCTCCTGTCCAGATGAGACAGGAGGCTCAATTTCTGAACTTTACAAACTTGATTGCCTGCTGCCCAGGCTCTGCCTGCCCTGTGGTCAGAGGGGCTGTCTCGAATGCCAATCTGGCACTTTTCGCCAGCCCTAAGATCGCCAACCTTCAGATCCAGACGGGCAGCCTGGACTACATCTGGGACCAAGCACATAAACAGTTGTAAGAGCAATATACATCATGCATGAAGGCCATTTGTTTTGTGAGCAGTAGAGGATTGCTGGAAGTTCAGGGATCCAAGCCCCTCTATTGCCACAGAGCACTGCAAAGAGAACCCCGGCTCTCTTAGGAGGGAAGTGGGTCATCTTATACATGCTGAAAGAGAGGATCAACCACTCGCACAAGGCCAGAGTCCATGACAAGTGCAGAATTCAAGACCCTACTCAAATCCACCAGCTCACGAGTGCTCAAGTGAGGGTTCCCACCCTCTGGAAGTCACATGGGAGAGGGATACAGCAGGGACATTCACCAGCAGCTCCTAGGAGGCAAGCAGCTGTTTTTCTTTGCTGCCACATCTCACCTTTCCTGCCCCTCTTCTGGCCCCACTGCCTCTGCTGCAGCAAAGCACTGTGCAAAGGTAGCCGGGAGCCAGCAGCCCAACCCCCGCTGCGCAGTACTCCGGCGGCTCCACAGCTAAGCAGCCCTTCCCCTGGAGCAGGACAGCGACCAGCCCTTGCCCCCTACACAGGCCTTGCCCAGCAGCCCCACCCAGCCATGGCTTCTCGCCGTGATCTATGGGGCTCATGGGACTGGTGGTGGGGGTGACTGGAGAGCACCCAAGGACCTTGCCTCTAGGCCATGCTGTCGCGCTGCGTTAACACCCAGATCAGCAGGTGGGGTCAGGCGGCTGCAGCCAGCCTACTCACCAGGCAAGCGCTCTCTGCAGAGAGGCTGGCTCTGAAGGCTTCCTGCCCAAGGAGTTACAGATTTCAGTCCAACACGGCAGTGCTGTGGACACTGGCACCGTGAGTGGCCAGGGACCCTGGCTCTACACGTGTCAAACATGAGCTCAGCAGCGTCTCGTTTTAACTTGAGCCAGTGCTGAAAGGCTGGCAAGTCCACTGACCTCCTTACAACGCATCCTGCGGCTGGACATCTTGAAGTAGTACTCGCTCAGGCCGTCAGGACTCAGCAGGTCTTGGGAGCAAGCCTGCAGCAGGGCACGCACAGACTTCTCCGACTCAAACACCAGGTAGACATACCCTTTGGAAGGTGGAGGGGGACGGGAGAGCATTAGTTAGATCAACCCCAATCCTGGCCCAACCCTTCTTAAAAGGCCCCCCAGCCACCCTATTTGAACTGAGTCCATTTTGGTCTTCCTTCACATGGAACAGGGTCAAAGGAGCAGCTAGTGTTCAGCCCTACACAGGGCCATCCTGCCACCTCCACCACCACCCTGTATGGTCACTGGAATTTGTTCCAACACGTCCATCAGCGAGATGGTTGGATGGGCCCAGAATGATGGTACCAGTGTCATGAGTGATGGGTGTAACTCTTCTGGCCTCAACATGCTCCCAACAGACCAACATCCTTAGCTTGGCAGCTAGGATGCATCCGCCCAGAGCTCTGAATTCACTGAGGACAGCAAGTTTTTCAGTAAGTGCTAGCGCTCTGATCAAGATCACTGAACAGACTGAGCCAGGTCATGGGAAACCTAACCAATCCTTTTGCAGCTAACAGTTACCCCTCAATAACCCAGTTAGTTTGACTCTACTCTTGGGCATAGTCCAGAGGACAGAATTCAGCTGACTGGCACCTGCAGATGAATTGCAACAAGTAGGCAGGTTCTGTGTTTGCTGCCTGGGGCTTTATGCCAGTGGTGGATGCGGAGACCGGGAAGGGTGACTGGCAGTCGTCTTTGATGTGCAGTCCAACCCTATATCAGAGTCCTGGAGCACCAGCTTAGTTCTGGGCAGAAGCTCTCCAGGTGTTTTCGGCACCATCTATACAGGCAGTGCCTCGCTCTGGACAGGTTAGCAGAACTTTAGTAAGAGAAGAAACCATGCTACCCTTGTGCACGAGAGT
The DNA here is from genome assembly GCA_007922155.1 of Mesoclemmys tuberculata. NCBI lineage: Eukaryota > Metazoa > Chordata > Testudines > Chelidae > Mesoclemmys > Mesoclemmys tuberculata. Next base: position 10,906,391 of record ML675621.1, read on the forward strand.
GAGCTGAATGTTTACCCTACTTTGGTCTGTACCATCAGTCACCAGCATGCAGCCGTGCCATCCCAGCATCAGTGCCGTAACATAGCATGGGAAAAAAGTAGGCCTACCATGTCGCTATTACCTTTAGGCATATTACCTTTGGGAGGGCAGCGAGGGTGTTTGCCATCCTTACCAGGCCACTCCACACTCAGCGAGCCAAACACACGGAAAGTGTTGATCAGTCCAGCTGCACACAAAGGAAGTCTCATTCAGAGGCAGCAGGAGAGCCTCCCCGGAGATCCCTGGAGCCCCCACCTGTGTGTATGGGACTAGCCCTCCTTGAAGAGGGACTGAACGGAGCAATGCTATGGAGGCGGCGGCCGAGTTCAGAGCTGAATCAGGGCCCCAACAAGCAGCTAGTTTTATAGGCAGCTGCTAAGGGTCCAGTCTCATGCTCAGAGTGTTTTCAGTCCCTTGCTGAGTCAGGACTCAGCTGAGGGAGAACTAGGTCAGCCCCAGCTGCGGGATGCCTTTAGAGCTCTTCACAATAGGTTTTTCCGGGGACTCGGGGGAGAGGCTTTGAGACTCACTTACCTTCTGTTATGTCCCATGGGACACCTCCCAGAAACACTTTGCAGGAGTAGACTGGGTTCTTGTAGTTCCGGGGAGGGAGCTGCCCACTCCAGGTGCAGGTCGCCTCATTAACAGCTTAAACAGATGCAAAAATCAGCTTAATACAGAGCCCGCTGGAGCCATTTCAAGCTATGGAGAAGATTCTGCCCAGCTCCCCCGCCTCAGGAGCTGCCACGTTCATGTAAGGGTAAAGCTTCTAGTCAAGAGTCTGCATGACTTGTCCATATAAAGCTACTTTCCTGCCAGCCCACCTGCCCCAGAACGGAGCTCTCTGGTGCTGGTGGCGGCAGATCCAGACTGGATGAGAGCGGTGTTCTCGCATCCCAGCACCCCCCACCCCCAGCGAGGCCACTTGTCTCCCCGTAAGTGAGGTCAGCAGCTAGTGTGCTCCATAAAGTCAAGTCTCCTGCCAACTTAGACTAAGCTCCTTGGGGCAAGGACCAGCTCCTTGTTCTGTTTGTACAGCTCCTGACACAGTGGGGCTGTGGTCTGAGACTGGGGCCCAGGGGTGCTATAGTAATGCAAAAGTAAGTGACAAGATACCCAAGCCTCAACTTACCTGCTGCTTGCCTATGAAGCCTCGCCTCTCTTTCAATGCTGAAAGGGTCCTCCGGTGAGTCCAGCAGGTCCCAGGAAGGCCATACAGATGCCCCAGGCCACCTTTTAGAGACACTGGCTGGGGAGGAAGTTACTGCAGCCAATGCAGCTTGATCTTGATCCAGTCGTGACCCCACACCCATCTTTAAGGGGTCCCTTGAAACACCACTGAGGGGCAGGAAGGGCAGAGGTGGGGAGATCCGAAGGCTTGACTGCAAAACAACAAAGTGCTCTGTAACCCCAATCAAGGGTTGGGGGTCTCAGATTTCAGACAGGCCCCAAAGCCTGAACTCTACAGGGTTGCCTGCAGCTGTCACTCCCTTCGCCAAGCAGGCGAAGCTCCTGCACATTTACACAAGCCAGAAAACAGGATCCCTGGAGGCTCTGTGCCTACTGCAGAGTAATGTCATGGTTACAAGGGACTCTCCTGTTTAACTTAGGACATCTGCAGGAGGGGGGGAGATCCCTCCTTAGGGCTGTCTTGTCCATGGATATTGGAGTTAGGGACTGTGCCCAGCACGTAGCGCTCCGGCCTCTGTGTGTACCGCCATGCAGCACAAAGTGGGAAGGCAATCCATGCAATACTCAGCCTTACAGCTGACAGCAAGAGCTGGGAGGGGAGAATCGCTGGCAGGCAAATCTGTGCCTCACCTGCCATGTGGCAAAGCCACTCTAAGACAGCCAGCACATCTGCACTGTAAAAATGGTTACTCGTTTTCCGTAACAGTTGTTCGAGAAGCGTTGCTCGCGTCCATTCCATGTAGGTGTGTGCACGCCACACGCACTGGCGCCGGAGATTTTCCCTCACTGGTATCCATAGGGCAAGCTCTAGCACCCTCTGTAGTGGCAGGTGTACGCACTGGTGTAAGGGGTGCTGCCACCACCCCTTCCGCCCAGACAGGAGGGTGGGTCGTGGACAGATGACCCCGGCGCAGCCCTGCAGATGTCCTGTATTGGGACCTGAGCTAGGAAAGCTGCTGACAAGACCTGTCAGAATAGCAGGTGTGATCTTTGCTTCCAAGCAACCCTTGATGAGCCTTGTCCTCAGCATCTTGAGATATCTGAAGCAACAAAGGTCCAGTATGGGCTGTAGGCCTCCTTTGGCATTAGAAAGTAACAGGTAGAAACTGTTCCCTCTCAGCTGTAGGGGAACTTCCTCTATGGCCCCACCCTAGGAGAAGTTGCACCTCCTGGACCAGAAGTTGCTCATGAGAAGGGTCCCTGAAGAGGGAAAGGGATGGGAAGGAGTGAAAAACTCCAGTTCCACAGAAGACAAGCGGTCTGGCATTGTCTTGGCTCATGCCCCGCTCCATTTGTCTTTCCTAAGGGCTGGGGAGCACTTCCAGCATGTAGCTTCTTGTGCCACTTCTCCAGCACCAGGGATGGAGCTTTGAGTTGACCCAGATGTACTGGGCACAGAGTTCAAGTGGCCAGGCTCGGTGTCCAGTCAGAGCAGACTCCATCAGGAGTGCTCTTGACCAGATGTCCTGGTCCTTTTTAGTGCGGGCTTGAAGCTTCTGCAGACAGGCACTCGCTTCTTACATGAAGTGCATGGCTTGAACCCGGGGACTGGGGCATGCACCAACCCTGGGGCTCTGTTCCGGTGGGACTAACTAGTTAACTTATCTAACGAACTATGTACTCTATATGTACACTAACTACAGAGGAGACCACTGGTGGTAGATGTGCCGAGGCAAGGCGTTCCCGCACTGTCACTGGTGGTAAGAAGGAACTGGGGAGAGGGCGGGAACAGCAGCACCCCGTACTGGTGCACACGCGTGCCACTGCAGAAGGCACTAGAGTTGGCCCTACAGATATTACTGATGGAAAATAAACCTGACATGGCATGGACATGAGCAACACGAAGAACAATCTGTGGTTCGCCATCAAGTAGGAAATCAGTTAAGTTATGATCCCACAGGGGTGGGGGAGAGACCCAGTCTAGAAGGAACCTTCTGGCTGCTGCATGGCCCTCAAGGGGCATGTCTCCGGAGACCGGCAGGACGACTAGCTTAAACCCAGTGACCCTTTCAGTCACTTTGGCTAGTGGCTTCTCCCCCGGGATAAGTGCTGTAGGACGACTGCCCCAATAATGCCAACACTGGAAATGCTGCCCACTCTGACGGGACGAGGGGCCCCTCCACAGCCCTTGCTGCCCTAGTATAGCCTGTCACAGGCACGGCCCAGGTTCCAGCACAGCATGTACCACTCAGTGGACGGTGAATCACTGCCTGCCAAAGACATCCCGCTGGCTGGAGGGCGGCGGGTATTTGGGCCACAAGGAGCCAAGACCAGCACAGCCCAATCCAGAGTCCTACTGATGCCAGGCTGCCTCTGAGGCCTCAGCTTCATCCGGGCAAGCCAGGGCACAGCAGGAATCCCAGACCCCACGCTTCCAAAGCCTGTACGCAGCAGGTGACAGGGCTGCAGCCACCACCTGGCATTCGAGGAATCATTGAGCCATACCCTTCCTTCCCTGGTGAACATCAGGCTCTATGAAAGAGGCTCAGGAGAAGTTGGTTTCAGATTCCAGTACCGCAGGGTAAACAGTCCCTCAATCTAGGACGAGGTCTAACATACCAACAGGGCTAGAACTCTTTTCAAGGCTAGTGTCTGAATTAAGCACAGCCAATCATGCTGGGCTTGGGGTTTCTCAGTACACTTGCACTCAGATGAACGTTCTCACACTGCAAGTTTTGCCCATAAGGAGTCAAAGTTCACTCGAAATGGGAAGGGGCAGAAAACTGAAATACTCTCATTCGTTAAGCTAATTCTCTACAAATCAAATTTACTCATCGACAAGTTGTACTAAAGCAGTAAGACCAGATAATGTAGAGATCCAAGTGTTCAGTTTAAGGGATCACCAGATGTGGCCTGACCTTCTACATCACAGCCCCTCAACATCACCCAGCACCCACTTACTATACATTGGTCTAATAGAAGATATTACCTCACCCGCCATGTTTCTAAAATTAGACCAAAATATTACAGCTCACAGGAGACTAGACCAAAGGCAGAGAATAGGAGGGACTGAGATGCTAATGTCCCTGCAATGACAGGGAAACGATTAAGTTCGTTACACCCAAATAATCCTGGTACATGACCAGCACCCACACACTATAGAGGTAGGTGGAAAAACGCCAAGGTCCCTACCATCAGATCCAGGGGAAATTCCTTCCCAACTCCACATATGGCCATCAGACCCTGAGGCTACAAGGGGTTTCAAGGATGAAAGGCTGTCTGTTCAGGCTATCTAGAGTCCAGGGAGAGCTTGACTTCCTGAATTATTTAGTGGGGGTGGATTTGGCACACACTTTCCCTTTGTGGTTCAGGTGAGAAAGTCCTGGGCAGATACACAGTAGCCTGCAGGTCTCTTTTGGGTTTGGCTACAGGGATGCTTTAAACATCCCGTCTGAAAAAGCCGAATCTTAACAGAGGCTGCAAGGAAGCGTCAATCCCAGGGATCTCTAGTGACACCTTGGAAGAGGACAGGATACGCAGATGACATGCTCTGCAGGCTACTGGAGCAGTAAGCCTGCTTGTGGCGAATAGCATGCAGAGAAGAGGTCTGAAAAGTGAGGTGGTTGAGAACTGCAAGCCAGAGCAGAGGCACTGCATGGTGTGACAGGCTTGGAAGAATTTCTACGCCAAACCCAATGCTCATGAGTCTCAAAAGAACTGCCTGGAATCAGCTGAGAGTCCCTCAGAAGAACAAATGCATTTGATATCTAAGACAAGAATGAAGGCATCTGGCCATCCCTGGTCTGCTAGTCTAGAATCCAGAGTGCCTGTGCAGATAGTTGTGAACCAACCAAGTGCATTAGGAGACCACTGTTCAGCTATCCACATGTTAACTGATAAACGTGGGCCCTAAACATCACATGAAGAAGCAGCAATCAGCGTCGAGTTGAACACATACCAAAATGTACGAGACGTCCCTACAACTAGTGTATTCACTGATCCGCTTCCTTCTGCAAAGTTCTGCCAGTGCCACCATCTTGGTGGTCACAGAGCACACGAAGAGAGTGAAGATCAACATTTGGTTGTGGCCTCTGAGTGCCCAGTGTGGGTGGCAAAGCAGGTAGGAGACCGTCTACCCCACAGATCCTGTAGCTAGCACCCTAGCAAATAATTTACATTTTAGGCCCTGCAAGTCAGGTACTGGAGAGTGATGATAGGATAGGAAGCAGAAACCATCAAGGTTGGCTGTAATGTGAAGCCATTATGGAATGTGAAGCAAGACTGTTTCCCTTTTGCTTTAAGGGACAACTATATGAGCCCTATGGAGCGCGACCAGCGCCTTGGCAACACCTGCCTTTTTCTGAACAATCCCCCCACAGCTCCAGCACCAGTTCAGTCCATGAGGGACTGCCATCAGCAAAGGGGAGAGGTGTCTGAAGATGGCTAGTTTAAGCTACTTGAGAACTACAACCCAGACTAATATTTTGTTGTCCCTTCTGAAAACTAAAGACGTCTTCCCCAAGTTACTAGCACTACATATTAATGAAAGTTAAAGACTAGATTTGCTTCTTGCATTTCCCTCAGTTTGCTGAGGCCAGTTTTACTTTCTATGCTGCAGTGTTTGAGCTGCAAATCCTTCCTCCAAGACTACAGGAAACTCACCAGTCAACTATGCCAGAGGCAGTAAGACTGGAAGAGTCTATATCCTAAAATACTTTTACTGCTCTATTTAAATGTGGCCAATTACCTACATCCTTTAACTATTTAGTTCATAACTCCTAGAGTGGGGCAATTTTTGTTTGCACATGGCAGGTACGATCAAAAATTAACTGCAGTTAAATTTTAGAAACTGGTTTCCTTTGAAATGGTGAAAAATGTAGGGAAGTGTTCTTAGCCTTCAGTTTTAAAATCCTGTTTAATGCAATTTAAGATTCAGGTCGGATTTAAAGGACAGCGGCAACTGAGGCGGTTTCTGAAGGGTATTTAACAAGCATAGACAATGACCACTCAAGACTACATTAAGCAACAAGGTAGGAGAAATACCAGAAGAGTCAGTTTATTTGCTTTCAACATCTGATGGCATCCTCCAGCCCTATGTCAATTCACTGCCCCCTCCTCTAGTCAATTCCCTCTAGCTGTTTGAGTCTTACCAAGCTTCTTTACACATGAAGAAAGACTGAAGCCATAAAAATTAGCATAGGGAGTGCAGGGCAACTGTTTGTCCTGAAATTTTGATAAAGTGACTGAATTAGAGGTCTAAGCACCCTGAAGAGCAAGGACAAAAAAGATAGTCTCAGAGAATTACCCATTTAGCATCCATTGTTTAAGGAAAAATTAGCACAATGATCCTTTCACTCTGGGAGGAGTGGGCTGGGTAAACATGTTTGCATTCCAAACCCTGGATGAAGACTGATCCAGAAGGGAAGCAACTCCTAGTTTCAGGCTAAGAACTAGGGAGGGAACAATGGAGCAATTAATTCCTTTCTACTGTCCCAGGATGGAGCCATGGAGTTCTGCAGCACAATGCTGTTCTCCTGCAATTGCTCAAAGCCTACCCATAGGGTGCCAGGAGTGGAGGGTTTGATCTAGGAAGAGCAACAGACTTGAGAGGTTGGGTAAACAGGAACCTACTTACGATTAAGTCTGAGAGATGATCAGATCCTGAGCTGAATCCACTGGTGTCCGAGTCAGATGGGCTGCTGGAGCGGGAATCCAGGAGAGCACGACTGTCCAAGCGGGAGCTCCTCAGAGTCGGTGTGGGAAACTTCTCTCCCAAGTCCGAGCCGATTGGGTCCAGAGGCAGGAAGCCCAGAGGGGGCTTTCCCAGAACATTCCCGAGAGGGCTACTGAGCATGCTCAGAACTAGAAGAGAGAAACCCCCTCATCAGCATATTGGACACGTTTCCCCTTCCCACATAGGCGCTCCTGAAAGGCTTGGCACCAGTCAGCACTAGGCGGTGGCCTGGTCTGGCGGAAAGGTTTGCTGGGCAGAAGTTAGACACGTGCTTTCTGCAATCTCCTTTGGCAAGGCTATTCCAGGAAGCTGGTAGGCTCCTGAAAAGATGGTTGGCCTGTTCTGAAACAGATGCAACAGCATCACTGTTAACGTGCACCCCCTTCAGAGCCAGCAGCGCCAGCCTGGATCGGCAGACAGACTTAATACTATCTGCCTCATCAGCTACCCTCCCAGCCAGAAGAGAGCAGGGGAATCAGTGCCAAGGCCCCATTAGCACCAGCTAGAGAACCGTGCTTATGTAACCAGCTTGACTCACCCACACTTGGATACATTCCACAAGTGCATGCTGCGAAAGCCTGGGCAGCTATCCCTTAGTGTCTCAGCAAGGAATCGAGTGCCCGTAGCGCGTGCGTGCTGCACAGCGGCACTGCACTCCGGGACATCCCACTGCAGAGCTAGGAGAACGAGGACTGGTGACAGCAGGTAGAGAGGAGCGGCCCCGCACACTGTGGCAGTGGCACTCAGCCAGTTACAGCTAGAGGGGCACCTGCAGCTACCAATGAATCTCTACCCCAGCATGTTGATCTACACCTTGCCCAGACGCCAGCCAATCGACTCCAGCACACACCTTCTGACGCTGTAAAGGAATGGCCCATCACCTTTGGTTTTCCATCTCTGGAGAGGCAAGACACTCCATTTCCTTCCTGGTGTGCATGCAACATCCCTAATCGCAGCACGAGGGCTCCAGCTCACTCCCTCCCCCGCGCTGTATCAGGCTGCGCCGCTGCAATCTAAGGTCACGCCTCATCAGAGGCGCCTACGTCAGCAGCCAGCTGCACCTGCCAACACCTGACCCAGACGCCACACAGGGGCTTCAGCCCAGGACATCTGTCCTCTCCAGAGAAGAGACGTCCATCAGGCAAGCATGTGACCAGACCCAGCCCATTGCCATCATGGTGAGGTTCTTCGGGCCTTCTCCCTGAATAGGCTGATGGTTGCCCCGAGTGTGCAGGGGGACAGACCCACAGCAGGACCTGGCATTTTAGAAGAGAATGTACAGCTAGCGTAAAGTCTGCAATGGCCTCAGAGCCAATGCCTAGTTAGTCGTGAGGAGGAGTGGGTTTTCAGAAAGGATACCTTCACAGGAGCTCAACATTGGCCACATGGCAGTCACCCCTCCCCTTTGCCCAGGACTAGGATCGAGATGTGTTACAGAACACGTTAGCTGGCATGTTCTGTAGTTCTAGGGTCGGCCCAGGCTAGCCTTCCTCATGCTAGAGTGAGCACGGGGGCTAACATTCCAGCAACTACCTTTAAATCCTAGTCAAGACAGCCAGAGGCGCCTCCTTACAAGTAGGAAATGCAGAATTTATGTCCATGTCTGCACTGTGCAGCGCCTACTTGTAGCTTAACCTGAGCGGCGAGAGACTCTGCTAGAAGCTGGAAAGGCATTCTAGCTATTTCAGACAGACAAATCTTAGTGGCATGCTGGAGTATTCCAGCAGTTACTCATGCCCACCCACCCAGCACTGAGAAATCTGGATTGCACGGTCACAGAGCAAGCGCCACGCCGAGGTTTAGAGAGATTCCTTCCAGCCTTTTGTACCCCTTTCAGGAGTCTGACACCCAAGCCTCAGCACCCAAGTAACTCAGCTGCACAGGGCCCTGCTTGGCGCCCCTTAACGCCACCCCTGCACTTGCAAGCCCCTGGCTAAGAAACAGAACCAGAAGAGTTGATGTACCTCCAGACGACCTGTGCACTCCTGGCTGAGAACCGCTGCCCTAACACAAGAACTTGCCAGTCTGCAGCACTGCTTTCTCAGGATGCCAGGAGCCAGTTCACTTGCCCTTTTAGAGTATAAAGAAAGTCTCCATTTTACTGTCCAGCTTTAACCCCCTTTCAGCTCCCAAGGGCTGTGTGACCTGCCCATACGCTATGGCCTTGTCTAGACCAGGCCTTTCCTCCATGGCTACCACCAGCGTAGCTCTCATCGGTAACAGCAGGAGTGCTGGCACAGACTAGGTGCCTGCCACCAGCCTGAGCAGCTCCACCTATGCTAGTGCTGCCCACTGGTACAGCCCGTGGAGCTGAACTGGCAGCAGCAAGCATGAAGGAAAAGCTAGTGTCAACAGCTTTAGGGACAGGGGAGACAGGGGCCCCTCTTTAGAGTATACATTTGGTGGACAGACTGTCTCCCAACCCATGCAAGCTACAGCAAAAGCACGCTGTCAGGCTGCTCTGAAGGCATGTGGCATGTTTCAGAACACCACAGCTAGCGTGCTGTTCAAGGAAGACAGCTGAATTTATTAGACTAAAAAGAAATCTGATTAGTCATTGAACATTACAAGCTCTGCTGCATAGCAGGCTGATCCTGGCACCTAAGACTCAAAGCTGCCAAACGCCATCGCTGACCTCTCCCTGACACTTCCTATGTTAGCTTTGTGTAAGTTTTGCTACTTGTGGGGGGCCTTTTGTAAATCCCACAGACAGCATTATCCCAGCTGCAGACAACGCACAAACAGAGCTGCTCTACGTCTACCAGGCCATCGCTGGAGCTAGAGGCAATGTGACAGCAGAGCTGAATCAAATCACAAGTTACAGGACCAGGGTACATGGATGCCTGGCAGAGCCCTGCGATGGGGGTGGGGAAGGGATACGAGTTCCTGGGCTCATTTGTTTGGGGACTGCCTCGTGATCTCTGCAGTGTGCTGCGCTTGCCTGTAACCGCTCCCCCGCTGGGCACATTAAGAAGCCGGTGCCTAGTGGCAGTCGCAGGTTAGCAAGGTCTGGATGTTCATGGTGAGCGTTTCAAGCCAAACATTCCCAGGTGGGGTTGAGACTATTTTCCTTTACAACAGAGTTAAGTAACTAAGTGGAAGCCTTGGAATTAACAGCTAAGGGCCCAATCCTGCAAACGTGTTATGAGCATTGTTCCACCAAGACTGGTGAGACCTAGGCACTGAACTAGTAATAAGTTTGTAGGATCAGGTCCTAGATTTTAAGCCGTGTGTGAACTGCATGAAGCTATTCAGTCTGCAAGTTTCCTGCTTGCCTGAGAATTACCTGAATGATACTCAGACTCAGGTCAGAAGGGACCAATATGATCATCTAGTCTGACCTCCCGCACAAGGCAGGCCACAAAACCCTACCCATACACATTTACAACAACCCCGAACCCATGACTGAGTTATTGAAATCCTCAAAAGTGAGATTTGAAGACCTCAAGCTGCAGGGAATCCACCAGCCAGCGACCCATGCCCCTCCTGCACTCCTGGCTCTGGGGCAATGCAGGTAACCGATGCCATCACCCCCAGGCACTCCTAAGCTTGCTTAGGATGCAAGCTGTGCTGTACATGAGACCTCAATGAAGTCAACTCTGGTGGCCTGGCCTGCTGTCAGCCTGGCTTTGTGGGTCTAGATTTGATGGAGCTCAGCGTTTCAAGAGATGAATCTCGCTCCCCCGTGACACTGGATCCCATGGAGTTCTGAGCGCGCCTCGACACTGCTATACTATCACCAACACGACAGACTCTGCAGCAGTAACTCCCACAGCAGACCTGCAGTGGTCTCTGGGAAGGGTCTGTAACTGGACCAAAGCAGGTAGTTTTAAACTGGGGATCAAAGCCAGGATCTTGCCCATTTTATGAGTTTCTGTAGGACCCTTGAGCATTGAGAGCCACTCCACTCGCCTTCAACAGCAAGCTGCAAAGGAGAGCTCCTTTGCACCCATGCTCTTCCTCCACCCAAGTACATTCCCCTAGCTAGGGGGCAGGAAGAGGGTTGAAGACTGTCTCACTTGTTCTCAGAGGCAGACAAGCAGGGGAGGAGAAACTGCCAGCTGCTTCGATAGGAGTGCTAACATTTGGTCACCATCTCAAGCTTAGCAACAATGATCAGTTTACATTTGTTGAAGAGACCCTTCAAAGGCAGCCTTGGAAACGTTACCAGTTAGCATGAGACTAGATCTTGTTTCACAAGCAGATACATCTTACACACTGCTCCCAGCTTGGAAACAGGAAACCATGGGTTGAACCTCCAGCATAGAAGGATCTCACAGGCGTGCCTGGAGCGCACAAGACAGCTTTCAATCAATCAAGGGAACACCAAGACCAAAGTTCTCCAAGTGGAGTTATTCACCTGAAACTTACCGACAAATTGAGTCACACAGTATCTCCTTCATTAGGAGAATACAGTAAAATGTCAAAAACCCAACTTTGCTGCCTTCCCCTATTAATTGGATACTTTTAGTCCTTAGAAAGCTTTCAACAGTCTAGGATGGATGTCAAAGGCTGGCCTTCCACTGTCAGAAGAGCACACCTTGTCTACCATTTTCTTCCAAGCCTACAGAGAGCTGAAGAATGAACAGGACTGCAGATGCCATGTACGTGTAAACTTTTAGGAGGGGGAGTAATCTAATTTAAGTAACAAAACTAAGTGGACTAGCAAACATTGGAGAAATCTTGAAGAGGAGGTCTCAGATTTATCCCTAACAATGTCAGGGTGATCCATTTACAGATCCTCCAGTAGACACAGGGGCAGAGCCCCATGTGCTGATATTCCAAGCTAGTAGAACACTACTGCTGGACCAGTTTTCAAGCCTTCACTCATCATATAGCAGCAAGAAGGCACAAGCCAATTCTCCTTGGCAGAGAGCAAGAGAAAGCTTTCAAACTTACAGCTGTAACCATCGAGTCACTGCTGCAATTTCACACCAAACAGAAGCCTCTTGCTAACTTAAGAGGTTTGAAATTTAGGAGTTTTACGGAGCAGCCCTTCCGTATGAGCCAGTGGGGAACTCCTTCGGACTGCGTGGACTCTGCAACTGCCTGTTCCATGGAACAGTGATAGTCTAGAAACAGCTTCCTCAACCTCACTCTTGGTGGCTCTGTGCCCTGAGTGTTCACTACAGGAGTGCATCCTTTGCGTCAGCAGGGGAACTTGAGCAGATAGCATAGTGTTTGACTGACGTGCAGGAAGGCATCACACCCAGGCTAGTGCAGAATACACAACTATGCCGTTAGAGATTACTTGTGTAATGGAAGGAGCCAGAAATGATGGTTATGAAGGGTGGCTATGAACTTAGGCCTACTCCATATTGTGGATCTGACCCAAGTTTAGATATTGCAAACCCCTAGCATAAAGCCAGTACAATTGGTCTGCACCTGATTTCAAGAAAGCTTTACTGCAATTAGTGCAAACTGCAGATTATAGCTGTTTATCCTGTATTCTGTTTCAGCTACACCAGCCACCAGCAGCTGGAATTCCCCCTGTAGACAGCCTTACAATTGCTTTCCTATTTCATCCTTTGTTTAAGTCTGTAATATGAGATTTTCAAAGTTTGCTTGAAACATGCCAGTTTATAAGGGAAGGAAGATAGCCGGACTGTAGAGTTCTCCTGCCTCAGGCTAACAATCCCCTTTTCACTCTAGGATTTGCTGGTGTTACCAAGCCTGTCTATTAAAAGCAATGGCATAATTAAAGAAAGGGCCACTGAGTTGATCACTGTGTAAGCTCAGAAAAGGTACCGGGAGTAGATACATAAGCCACATCAGTACTAAAAATCACAATACTCATAGGACTTCACTTCCAAGAAGTGAAGCTGCTTCTATTCCCACAAGGAGAACGCTGGAAACTCTGAAGAAAAGGGATTATTTAGTTAATTTGGGGAAATATTGGTGATGAGAAACTTGCTTTTCTAAAACTGATTTAGGTGAGAATTTTTAAAGTTTGGTCTCCCTTTACTTACTTTATGGAAAACAGCTGTCCAAAGGAACATCTGTTGACCAGCTGACGAAGGAATCCACAAGTTTCTTCTTTGCAGTTGTATGGAAGACCCCAGTAAAGATTAGATTCAGAAAAGAAACTGCATCTTTAGTATACAGCTAAGGATTCAAGTTTGGAGACCCAGAAACTTCTGCTGTCCAACCCCCCCCCCCAACAATCATTGGATCCTCAACTAGTAAACAGTGGCTAATTAGTGCTGGCCAAGGGGTGTACCATCTGCACTTCATATTCAGCCTCTTTAGAAGTTGAGGCACAGGCAACTCATGGATTAATGCATGTGACACCCGCAGGGGAAAGGAGAGATGTCAAACTCCTTGACAGTGAGCAGGTCCAGAACCTCAGCAAGCCAGAGCCAGATACATGAGGCGTGCGAGTGACCAGGCAGACCCATGGCTGGCAGTGCGCATGCACTCACTTTGTACACATGGCTGTGGCAGAGTGGCTGGTGTGTGACACTTGTTTTGAGTCAGACTGAATGCATCTCTGATCCTTTCTGAAAGAGGCTTCCAGCAGCCATGCAGAGAACTGCTGTTTACATGAGACATTGAGGCTTGTCCTTACAAGTCAGCAAAGCTCACAAGTATTTGAACAATCACAGTTTGCTGGCCACCCACTACCATCTAGATTAGACACAAAAGGATGTTCTAGTCTCCAGATAGAGGGACAGGCCCAAAAGACGTGCTGGAACAAGGAGTAGTTAGTGCACAGAGCAGACTGCCAGAGCCTTTCCGTCCCCCATCAAGATCAATAGCCAGCCAAGATTGGATCTCTTACAGCACCTTGTCCAGTTCAGCAAGGAGACAGCAGACCCAATGGTGCCCCTCAAGAGTTAAGAACTGGGAAATCTTCCCATTTCTATGGAAACGAGGGAAGCCAAGAGTCAGTTGCATATGTTTTGCAGAGAGAAAGCTGCAATGTGTCTGGAACCCTGAACACAGTGCAGGCATCCACTAAAAAGAGTTGTGGGAACAAGCTTAGAGAGAAAAAAAATGTCCTGAATAGCCTATTCCAGTTCCAGAGACAGAATTCGTTTGCAGTTTTCACCACTAGGCCAGGATCTTTACTACTGGGGAGCATGAGCAGTTTGTATGTTTACAGGTTCCCTCTTGAATTGGCAGCCTCTGTAGCTGTGGATTATTCCAGCTCCCCGCAGGGAGACTATTCCTTTCCACAGCCATGGCAAGCTCATGCCCATTATTTCCAGTGGGAAAGCACTTGGATTTAAACACGGGTTTTACTTACTCTGCAGAGCTCTCTGGTAACAGCCACACCCCCCTGCCCACGTATCCTGACATTTTAGATGGTCTTGACAGGTGGAGTTTTGCACAATGCTGAGCACCGTTAGCATTGTGAGGAAGAAGGTGCCCTGGATTTGTAGATATTTGCCTGAGTTGTTTTGGGCCCTCTGCTTTACTTTCTTCCTTGTCAGTAAGAGGAGCCCTACAATCTGAATGGGGATTAACCTCAAAGCCTATTGCCAGAGTTTTATAATGACAAAGTTGTAATAGGAACATCCATCCCATTGGATAGGGGATGTGGATCCAGCCAAAGTGGCTGATGTTCCTGTTTGAACGGAGGAGCAAAGTGTCAGGTGCCCACCTGCCCGCTTGCTCAGAACAGCCAGCTGCATGAGCCAGCAGTTGCAGTACAGAACGAGCCGGACTCCTGGGTTCCATTCCTGGCTCTAGCACCCATTCAGACCATAGTGAGTCGTTGCACTTGTGGGCCTCAGCTCCCATTTTTCAAGAGGGGATTGCATTCTTACCTCAGGTGTTAAGAGACTTAATTCAGTGTTTGGAAGCACTGAGATCCTTGTGTAGACAGCATGAAAGGAATTGGGGAGGAGTTCCAGAAGTGGGAGGGGTGTGGACAGGCAGGTCCCAGTACTTGAGTCACCGCATGAGTTGAGCCGAGCAGGCTGTCTGGATGTTGTGGGTAGAGAGAAGGGATGATCAGGTTTCAAGACTAGCCAGAATAGCGGTTTTTTAAAAAAATTTATATTCTGCCAAAAGTTCTGATGCCTTCATGCCAAAGTACATGAAAGTGGTAACTGCAGACTGCATGCACAGCTACACGGGGGATTTTTTTTGGTAATTAAAGAGTGGGACATAAATTTGCACCATGGTATGATGTCCACTGTGCATTTGCAGCTGTTGTAGCTGCCAAGATTTAAAAGCAGAACTGTCAGGTCAAATTTGGTACATTTGCTGTTTTGCAAGACCCAGGAACACACATTTCTGTATTTAAGTATCCATTAGACTTTCCCTCACACATCTGCTGCAATGCTTCGGGTGCAAGCTAGAGACTGTGATAACGTATGTGAGAACAGTGGGAAGCAGACTCGTTTTCACTATGCAGCCTACACGAGTGCTTAGAACCTTTCGACTGAAAATTCTCCACATTTTCAGACTTTGTCCTGCATTGTAGTTTGCTTGTTCATGCATTTTTAAGCTAGACACATGACTGCAAGAAAAAGCAACTTAAATGCAACTAAAAAGTATCAAAATTCTAGATTTAAAACAGGCTTGTAGAATATTGCCAGCCTGGCTGAAGCCTGCTTGCAACTGATCGAGCCTGGTGCCCGGACATCAAACCAATCAAGCTTCCAGTGCAAGAGAAGCGTGCTCAGGATGAAGATCCCAGCCCGCTTCCTCCCACTTAGAGGATCCTGCCCTAAGCACATGCATCTTAGCCCAGGAGTCAGAGCCAGACACTAAGTGATAAATGGCCAGCCACCTCCACTCCCAGCCCTGCAGTGACTTACGATTGTTTGCCACGTGATTTAGGGTATTCTCCTCTCACCTGTGCCTTCCACTGAACCCTTCTCTTCACTACTCCACAGTGCCAGAGCATTTC
Organism: Mesoclemmys tuberculata; assembly: GCA_007922155.1. NCBI lineage: Eukaryota > Metazoa > Chordata > Testudines > Chelidae > Mesoclemmys > Mesoclemmys tuberculata. The sequence goes on from ML675621.1 coordinate 10,922,158, forward strand.
AGCAGGAGGGAGGCTCTGGAGCCCCGCGGCTCTAAACAGATGAGGCTGCCCAGGCGTAGCAGCAGTCTCCAGCTGGCAGCAGCGCAGCCCATCACCTGTGAGTCAGCTGTTTTGTCAGTCACTTACAAGCCCAGCTACTTGCAGAATACAATGGAGGCTGGGGACTCAGTTACAAGTTAAGATCTGCACCGCAGACAACACCAAGCTGTGTTCTAACCAGCTCTTCTAGCCAAGCTCCAGTCCACTCACATGGGCTGATACATGGCACTAAGCCAATCACTTGGTTAGCTGGGACAGGCCCTGAATCCATCGCCACACCAGACTAACAGGGCACGCCAAGAGTATTTGTGGCTGCTCCCAGCATCTCAGCTCTGTTCTGAAAATGACTGGCACAGACCCAGGAAGACTGTGCTCCTTCCTCGCTGACTCTGCACTGGGGAGCTCAGGAACAGCCCCTGCAGCCTCCTTAGACAGGACTCCCTTCTGTTTGTCCCTGGTTCTGTGCAGAGGCCCCCCCTCCATCCAGTGAGATTTCTTAAGTGTCCAGCCTGAGGTCAGGCAGGTATAACACCCCAACTCCCTTTCCACAAAGCATGCAATTAACCCCTCTGCAACAGTGTTGTAAGGACCAGCTGGATCCTGGTCCATCTGACAGGGCAGCCAGCTGTTCAGTCTGTAAAAGGAGCCAGTAATGGCGGTCTCAGCTGTCTGAACGGACCAGCCATGACAACCCTTCTGCAGCAATGCACGGGCATCATTCCCCATCAACTGGCTTTAGTCCCCACTGGCACAGCTCGTCATTCCGCAGCACCACACATACAGCCACTTAGACCAGCCGAACAGCAGGCTTCTAGGGCCAGGTGCAATGCAGCAAAATGCCAAGGAGCTGAAGTCTGCTGCAGCAGCCTGAACCCAACAATAATCCTGTTTAAGTCATGGATAGTGGAAGAGGGGGTAAGCTTCACTTCAGCCATCTGCTGATCCAGCAGTGACCTCTGACTTCTGGTAACACCCGGGTTCGGTACAGATCCCAAAAGAGATCTGTTAAGCATTCACAAATAAGGCCTGAGAGGCCAGGTAACGCCAGCCAGCCAGGCCTGCCATGTTGCTAGTGACCGAACAGCACACATGGGCTTTTACCTTTGCTTGCTTCTGTTACCAGGGATAATGGACCAAGAGTGGATGGTTGTCCACCGAAGTCTGCGCAAGGAATTATTTCAGGGACGTTCCCTGGCCTGTGCTGTATAGGGCAGAGCAGATCAGTGGTCTCTCCTGGCCCTTGAATCTATGCAAGTGTGCATTCACCTCATGTGAGCTTGACAACTGTTGTGGTGCGGTCCCAGTGTGCTAGGATTGGGCTAACCCCTTGGCTTCTCCCCTCCCAAGTGAAAGAGTTTGAATGACACCGTGTGAGACTCCGGCCGCAGCACAGAAGCATGTGGGCTGGAGAAGCTGTGCATCAAGCCACACTAACCCCAACGCTGGCAATGCAGAGCAGGCAGGTCTGTAAGCAGTGAGCAGGCCAGGGCTGTTCACAGCTACCTGAGTAGACTAAATGAAGACGTTCCCCACCACGAGATTACAGGCTGATTCAAGCTCAGTTATTTGAGACTAAGCGTCCGTCTACACCCCCATAAAGCTGCACCAGTGCCTGAACTTGGCTGCGTACTGCTCCCAAAATCACAATGGGCCTGAGGTCCTGCCATCAACAGATGCATTTACAACAGACTTTGACAACTACTTGCACGCCTATGTGGCAACAATGGTGAATCATTGGCACGCACCAGGACAAGGGAGGGCGCAGGCATTCATAGAATCCCTGTGTCATTTTGCTCCGAGCTGGGTGAGGCAGTAATACTTGTGCTTTCTCTGTACTAGTGCATGGACCATCACCACCTCCAAAAGGAGCTGCATGGGTACAGACCAACAGCAGGTTAAACACAAAGAGGGATTACATCTTACCAGGACAGTTCTAACAGAGCCAATGCAATGGGATTTCCTAGCACATCAGACAGTTATGACAAAAGGTCTTGAAGGAGGGTGCTCTGTGCTTCCACAAACTGCTACCTACCGGGCAAGGTCAGCCACCAACTGACAGCTCACGGGAACGGGAATCTAGCCAGCAGATCTCACTGATCATGCGGATGCTCACTCAAGCACTTGCATTTTTTCTGTAGTATAACTTGTTACAGCAATGCCAGTTACAGGATTTGTCTCAAAAGATGAGGTTTTAGACACTGCACGACAGAGTTCCATTTCCATTACAAGCCACCAACATTGAGAGCTTTAGTATGGGCATGCATATTACAGACATGATTTGGTTCTAAGAATCCAAGATGGCTGTCACAGGAGGCCAGTCAGCAGCCACTAGGCAGAGTATTTTGTTCTACCAATAGATTAGTTGGCTCCCTCTCAAATGAATTTGAGCAGCCCTGTCACAGGACAATAGCTGAACACGCTCAACGAGTCATTTGTTTAACGATGCATCATTAGACATTTGACAAACTTGCAATGTTTTAGAGCAGCGCTAGTGCAGGTGTTACAGGGGGGATGGAGCACGTGCTTGTGTAGGGAAGTGCAGCTGCTATGGGGTTCTGTGCAGCCAAGGGGAAGATGTGGATTCCAACAGTCTCAGAACTAAGCTGTTCCAGTGCTATTACAGCTCCACTCCCTGTGCATGCAGCACAGCCACTCCCTGGGGCTAATTTACACAGCAGCATAGACAGTTTAGCACGATGTAGCACTTCTCTAGTAGAGGTCTGCACTGGTATAACTACATCTACGTAAACATGGCCTCCATCTAGAATTCAAAGGAGGTAGCTGCTGGGCTAAAAAGGATGGAGGGAAGGCAGGGAAGACCATCTGCAGGCCAGCATCAAGAGTTAGACTTGGTCAAGATCTGTAGGAAATAAGCAGCAGGAAGAGGATAAAGTGTATGTCCTTCCATGTCTGAGGTTGGTAAGAATTTCCTTCTTCCCCCAGGGTTCCTGGCATGATCTCAGTGTTTCCCCCTTTCACTAAAGCAGAGCACTAGTTCTAGCATGACAGCAGATGAAGTTCGATATTGACACAGGCATGGTAATGCATATCAGAAGTTCCCAATGACTGCTCCACATTGCTCCTTTCTGGATTAGCTGCACCTGCTTGGGAAAGGCCTGGCTGTTGGTGTCAACAGCTCACTGAAGCTTACCAAGCAGCAGCTGTTGAGAGCAAAATGTGTAAGGAGTGGGATGGAGGATACTGGAAATACGATGCTGTATCAGCTGGTGGTAGGCCCTTGCTTTGGATACAGAATTCAATTTTTGCCACCCATGTCTCAAGATACAGCAGTAAGAAACTGGATATCCCATAGATTTCTCTGCTTAACCAGATTCAACTGCAAAGCCAAGATGAAACCCATCACTAGGAATAGAGGCAGAAGGCATCTTCATGAAAAGCGAAGAACAGTTGCTATTAGAAACCTGTTTGCTAGTTTAAAAAGCATTAAGTTACCCTCTGAAGGAGAGCACATCTGTAGGGCCTAGAGCAACGGTCACCTGACTAACCTTATGTATTCAGATAGTGGATGGGTCAAGCTGGTGAGCGTGGATACAGGACATGGATACTGATCCATGCTTAGCCACCTCTACTGTCGGGATAACACCCTCCCAGGGATGTTTGTGGAACTGGCAGTTTGCTTTAGTGGATTTCCAGAGCACCACAACATGCAGGACCCTGCTCACCAGAGGCTGGTCTGCCACAGCCTGTACATCTAGGCTTCAATTCAGGAAGCATCCTAATTAAGAAAGCATGTAAGTATGTGCTTCAGCACCTTTCTGCACTGGGGCTGGAGCTAGTAGGGTCTGACAACTGTACAAGTTGAAGACCAATCTGCTGCTTTGCAGAGCTCTTCTGATGCAAAAGGTTTCAGTCCAGAAAGTAGATTATGACCTGGTGAAATAGGGCTTTATTTCTGTCCTGTAACAGTTTGAGTTTTGTCTTGTATGCCTCCAGTGCAACGCAGCCACCTAGCAATGAGTGTGTTAGATGTCTTCTGCACTGCCCATCTGCAAAAGGCATCAAGTCTTCCACTGTACTCAAGTTCTAGTCAGCTTTTCACTATGGACATCTGCACGTTCCAGGATTTGAAGAGATTTGGAGCTTTGCAGGAAGGAGGGCCACGAGATCTGTGAAACAGCAGCAGCTTTTAGAACCAAGGTGGTAGAAAGGCAGCTCCACCTGGTCACTACCGAAGGTCCCCTACTGAGATCCCATAGACTGCGTCCCCAGCTCAGACACCACTTGCTGGAGTGATGGCCACCAGAAAACAGACCAGAGAAGCAAGCAGCTGTGTCACTGCTCTTGAGAAGGAACAATGAGACTGGAGCTCAACCCTACAAGGGCCCTGCCGTTGAGCTAGTAGCAGAGGAAGCTGAAGTCTGTGGGTGAGACCCACCAGGCAGATACCTGGGAAAGAATTCTCTATAGTAACTCAGAGCCCTCCCCAGCTAGTGTCCTGTCTCCAGCCAAGTCTGACAGGCAGTGAGACCCAGCCAGCCGCAGAGCACAGGGGTGTGAGTGGCAAACGCTGATGCGAGAGAAGATGGGTCTAGAGGCTGGGAATTAAAGTCAGAGCCATAGTGGGGCTTCCACATGGAGAGAGATTAATGGAATAGGCCCTGTTTCTCCTCTGAAGAGACATGGCAGGTAGCTGTAGATATAAACAAGCATCAGGGAAGGTAGCTGGGCACTCGTTCTTACCAGGGGACAGTCAATGAAACAAAGCAACATGAGAAACTGATGGAAGGAAACTATGCACAGAACCTACAGAACGCAGTGCCACTAGAAGCCAAGAGTTTAGCAGGATTAAAAGAATCAGATCTATGGATAACATCTAGTGAAATAAACCAGACTAAAATGAGAGAAGACATTACGATACAGGACATAAGCAGCCATTGTCAGAGTTTAGGAACATTTCCTCATGGGAAATAGTCACTATTTGGCCACATGGAGTCATGTTTTAAAACTAGAGACCAGATACTAGGCTAGATGGGCCATTGGTTTGACCCAGTATGGCAATATTGACATTCAAACTCATGCCAGGCCCTGAGTTAATAGCATGCATGCCTAACACCCATTCAGCAAGAGCAGAGAGACTGAGCACACAGTAAGCCTCATGTCAGAGCCCTGCAGCAGGCCTGGGACCCTGTGGGACCTGTTGCCATAATAGCAGGAATGGGTCAAAGGTACTTTACTACAGAGGGAACATGGGGTGGGGTGGGGGGGGTAAAAAACAGACTGTGGTGATTTGCAGGAAAACACTAAATCTCTTAGTCTCTCAAATAGAATTTCAATGTAAAGGTTTAAAGAAATTTTTTTTAAATAATGTTTTAATACTCAAATTTGACGTTTATAACCGGAGTTAAAGTATTTTTTTTACATGGTTTAAACATTTGTTTTATTCTCTTAATGGTAAAAATTGTCTGAATTCTGTATTTGTATATTTATTTTAACTGACCATGGGCTTTGGTTTTTTTAAATGGAATCTGTCTCGTGGGATCTAGAGTTTTTGTGGGAAGGAACAGGTTTTAAAAATAGTCCCGCACAGGGCTCTGCCTCACATATCTGCTTGTGTGCTGCAATCAGTTATGCAGGCACACAAATAAATCAGCACTTTCAGGACAATAGAGGCAGATGTGCCCCTTTCACCTATCCTAAGGAAAAATGGGTACCCTAGACACTATGAAGCATAGAATATTAGAGTTGGAAGGGACCTTAGGAGGCCATCTAGTCCAACCCCCTGCTCAAAGCAGGACTATCCTTAGCTAAATCATCCTGGCAAGGCTTTTGTCAAGACTCAGCTTAAAAACCTCTAAAGATGGAGATGCCACCACCTCCCTAGGTAACCCATTCCAGTGCTTCACCACCATCCTAGGGAAAAACTTTTTCCTAATGTCCAACATAGACCTCCCCCACTGCAACTTGAGACCATTGCTCCTTGTTCTGTCATCTGTCACCACTGAAAACAGCCAAGCTCCATCCTCCCTAGAACCCCCTTTCAGGTAGTTAAAGGCTGCTATCCAATCCCCCCTCCTCCTTCTCTTCTGCAGACTAAACAGGCCTAGTTCTTTCAGCCTCTCCTCATAAGTCTTGTGCTCCAGCCCCCTCATCATTTGTTGCCCTCTGCTGGACTCTCTTCAACTTGTCCACATCCTTTTTGTAATGGGGGGCCCAAAACTGGACAATACTCCAAATGCAGCCTCACCGATGCTGAATAGAGGGGAATAATCACTTCCCACGATCTGCTGCCAATGCTCTTACTAATGCAGCCCAATACGCCATTAGCCTTCTTGGCAGCCAGGGCACACTGCTGACTCATATCCAGCTTCTTATCCACTGTAACCCCCAGATCCTTTTCTGCAGAACTGCTGCCTAGCCCATCGGTCCCCAGTCTGTAGCTGTGCATGGGATTTTTCCATCCCAAGTGCAGGACTCTGCACTTGTCCTTGTTGAACCTCATCAGATTTCTTTTGGCCCAATCCTCCAATTTGTTTAGGTCCTTCTGTATCCTATCCCTCCCTTCCAGGGTATCTACCACTCCCCCCTAGCTTAGTGTCATCTGAAAACTTGCTGAAGGATGCAATCTACCCCCTCTTCCAGATCATTAATGAAGATGTTGAACAAAACCAGCCCCAGGACCAACCCCTGGGGCACTCCACTAGCTGACAGCTAGACATTGAGCCATTGATCACTACTCGTTGAGCCCTTTGCTCTAGCCAGTTCTTTATCCATTTTACAGTCCATTCATCCAACCCATACTTTTAACTTGCTGATAAGAATACTGTGGGAGACTATCAAAAGCTTTGCTAAAGTCAAGGTATATCATGTCCACCGCTTTCCCCTCATCCATGGAACCAGTCACCTCTTCATAGAAAGCATTCAGGTTGGTCAGGCATGACTTTCCTTTGGTGAATCCATGTTGACTGCTCCTGATCAACTTCCTTTCTTTTAAGTGCCTTAAAATGGATTCCTTGAGGACCTGCTCCATGATTTTTCCAGGGATTGAGGTGAGGCTGACCAGCCTATAGTTTTCTGGATCCTCTTTATTCCCTTTCTTGAAGATGGGCACTATATTTGCCTTTTTCCAGTCATCTGCGACCTCCCCCTGTTGTCATGAGCTTTCAAAGAAAATAGCCAATGCTCTGAAATCACATTAGCTAACTCCCTCAGCTAACTCCCTCAGGTGCATTGCATCTGGACCCATGGACTTGTGTATGTCCAATTTTTCTAAGTAATCCTGAACCTGTTCCTTCAGCACTGTGGGATGTTCACCTCCTCCCCATTCTGTGCCGCCCAGTGCAGTAGTCTGGGAGCTGACCTGCTCTGTGAAGACAGAGGCAAAAAAAGGCATTGAGTACCTCAGTTTCTCCACATCCTCTGTCACTAGGTTGCCTCCCCCATTCTGTAAGGGCCCCACACTTTCCTTAATCTTCCTTTTGTTGCTAACATACCTGTAGAAACCCTTCTTGTTCCCCTTCACATCCCTTGCGAGTTGCAACGCCAGTTGTGCTTTGGCCTTCCTGATTTCATTCCTGCGTGTTCAAGCAGTATTTTTATAATCCTCCCTAGTCATCTGACCAAGCTTCCACTTCTTGTAAGCTTTTTTGTGTTTAAGCTCGCCAATGACTTTTGTTAAGCGAAGCTGGTCACCTACCACACTTGCTATTCTTTCTGCACATCGGGATGGTTTGTTCCTGTGCCCGCAATAAGGTTTCTTTAAAACACAGACAGCCCTCTTGGATTCCTTTCCCCCCATATTAGCCTCCCAGAGGATCCTGCCCATCAGCTCCCTAAGGGAGTCAAAGTCTGCTTTTCTGAAGTCCATGGTCTATATCCTGCTGTTCTCCTTTCTTCCTTTTGTCAGGATCCTGAACTCGACCATCTCATGGTCACTGCTGCCTAGGTTGTCACCCACTTCTACTTCCCCTACCAAATCCTCATGTTTCCTAGTTTTGAATCGGGAAGGGAATACTGCATTACAGGAGATGCTCCATCTGGAAGCATCCAAGGTCTGTTTATTTCCTGCAGCATCCCTTCCGTGTCACATGAGGAAAGTTTCTGGGACTTGATTCAATGCTCCTAGTGTTACCAGCAGTTTTAGTGGCAGTAGTGGGTTTACTATTCTTTTCCTGCCACAAGACAGCAGATAAAGCTTATAGCCAACAGATCAGCAATTTTGGTCTGCAGCAGCCACTACCTCTAGTGGGGGCTCTCCCCAGGCAAGACCGCAGCATCAGGAGCCGAGGGTGCTCCTTGACAAGAGGCAAAGCCTCTTTCACCCTCTCAAAGGCTGACTGTTTCCTCTACAATGCATTAGAGTCAACAGGAAAATGCATTGCAAGCCTCATGTCCTGGGAGTGAATGGTTTCCTGACTCCTTAGGCAAGGGGAACAGGCATGAAGCAGCAGTGTGACTGCAAGAGAAAACTCCTTGCTGTTGCAAAACAAAAGCTGCATTTTTGCCTAGTCTGCTGTGTCTGGTATAATAGAGGCCTGAACCTGACTGGGGCCCTGTACACCACTGCAACATAAGGAGTATTTGCAAGCCAGTCCCACAGGATGCACAAGGTGACACCAGTACAGTGTCTATTGCCAGAAATTCCTTTTCAGGCTCTCAGAGCCAGGATCTGGCATAGGCTGTATGCAGCTTTAGGGAAAGTCTCAGATTAGAGCGCCCCACTTCCAGCTCATCAGTGCTCACCGATGCTGCAGAAAACCACATCAGCAATAATAATTTTAGACATGGTTAACTTTTTGCACTTCCACGCTCCCGGCCAGCTCCCTGTCGGTTTATACAGCTGAGTCACTGCTAGAAACTTCCAAACCGTTGTGTGCTGCCAGCACAACACAGCTCAGCGTCTGGCAACGCCTGCCCCTCCCCGCCAGGGGCTAGAGACAGACAACCCAATGCTGAGCCCACTGCGTCTGCAGGCAGGATTTCCTGCCACGGAACCCCGAGCTCAGTGCTGAAATGTCAGCTGCAGCACCAAGGAGTGCCCCGGGGCAGCCGGCTGAGAATCAATACTGCATCACCAGAGAGAGATTACGACAGGCACTAGACCAGCTGTTCACGCACTGCTCCGTGCCCGATACACAAGGCATGGCCAGGCAAGACCATCTGACCATGCCCGCTGGCCCCTCTAAAGACTTGTGCTGCTTTCTCAAACTGGACAACACTGCCCACTGATGCCAGCATTTCACTTTTCTGGCCAAGCATATGCCACAGCTCCTGGAGCAAGGCAAACTATGGTCGCCCACCTCAAGTGCCACTTCTCCTGCCTCGCCACTTCATTTCCCATTTTCCTTTGCTTGGGGCAGGAGGCAGATAGAACAGAGCTAGCACACAGCTGGTGTGGGGAGAGAATGTTGTGACAGTGCATGAGGAACTCAAACATGTGCTGCGCTACACTAAATCCCTTATGAAGTCCCTAGTGGAGTTGTGATTTATGTTGCATAAACAGTTAACCTGCAGAACTTCTTGCCAGAGGATGTTGAGAACAGACTAAAGGGGTTCAAAAAAAGAACTAGAGAAGTTCATGGAGGATAGCTCCACCAATGGCTAGTAGCCAGAGATTGCTGTTTGCCAGAGGTTGGGAACAGGCGACGGGATGGCTCACTGATTATCTGTTCCATTCATTCCCTCTGAAGCACCTGGCATTGGCTGCAGTGTGAAGACAGGATACTGGACTAGATGGACCATTGGTCTGACCCAACATGGCTGTTGTGCAACTCATTTTAAGCCTACCCCAGAGCAATGAACCATGCCATTTTATCCTAATGACTAGCAGAGCACTGCCATGCAAAAATCTGTGTTCTCACTAACTGTCAAAATGGACTGGCAGGAAGCTGGCTGAGAAAGACATTGAGACTACTACATGGGGCCCAGAGCAGCAGTAAGAGGCGGTCACTGGGTCCTATGCAGATATAGAATTTGTATCCACAATGCAGGGCTCCAGCAGCCACACAAAACTGCTCTGCATGGCTGTTGTGCATCATGCCTTGTACATGCTGCTGTAAATGCTAGGAAGTACGGCCAGACATGGAGGTTGCTGGCCTGGTTACAACTGTGCTGTTCAGAGGGCCTTAGTTAAGCTTCCATAATCCAGAATCAGAGCCCAGTAGCCTATCAGACACCCCAAAAACAACTGTGGGCTATTAATTCTCCAAGGCTGCTGCGCCATCCAACTCAGTTTAAGAACTCAGATTTCCCCCATCACCAGTTTGGAGGGATGGCCCAGCAATGGGGAAAAAACCAGCCATCAACTCACTATTCCCAGCTTCACTGGCAAGGGCAAGACAAGACATTAGCAAAGGTAAGACAACACCAGGCACAACCTGTTGCCTGGGAAGACCTGCAGAGGATGGCAGTGCCAAATGTCTCCTAAGATGACCCTCAAGTTCTTTCCAGGGTCTGTGCATAAACCCATTTAAATACCCATTGCTCCCTTCCCTAGGTGGCTACATTGCTTCTGCAAGAGTCACTTGAAGCCCACCCCCGGCCATGGGAGGAAGCCACGGTGATGCACTGCAACCTCAAGAGGCCTGCTTCAGATACCATGCAGATCAATGTTGCAGCACCTGATGTGCCATTCAGTGCTGCTCTCTGGCAGACCATGACCCACTGCCACAATAAAGTGACAGGCACTGTGGGAAGGGAGATCAGCTCCCTGTGACACCGTGTCTGAAACCACCACTCCAAAACCCCATACTCTCCAATGCCACGTAACAGGTGCTGTACAAAGCATGCCTTGTTTGGTATCATTTTAAAAGTCTTGATCTACTGCACCCTAATATTTTGTTGGATTGTATGTGTTATTGTGTAGGAAGTTATGAAATACTGTGAATACTACTAGAACACGTTATGAGGCGGGAACCACCTAAACCAGCTTGTCAGATACAACAATGAAGCAGCCAGATGTGCTAGTGGGTCAGTAAGGAAAGAATCCACTATCAGGGGTTGCTTACAGTGATGGCTTTGCTGCAAGACATTTGCAATGCGATTGCTTGACCAATGGGAAGCAGTCGCCATGTCGCAAGCTGAAACAGGACTATGAAAGGACCATGACATCAAGGGGCTCCTCTCCCTAAAACTGAACACCTGAAGGGCTGTCGGGGAGACAAAGGACTTTGAAAGGGGGATGGGGGTCCCAGGCAGGGAAGGCTGTCCAGCCTGCATTTAAGAAACTGCTTGTGCCAACTAATAAGGGTGAGACATTGCTAATTCAAGAGCATGTTAAGTGGGTAGAATTTAGACTGCAACCTTATGTTTATTTCATTTGGTAACTTTAATCTCTTTACACTTGCCACTTAGTCACTTAAGTATTGTTCTGTAGTTAAGCTTGTTTAATGTCTTATCTCAATCAGGGTGGCTGAGTGAAGTGTTTAGACAAACTGCTCAGTTAAAAAGCTGGTGCACATTCCTTCCACTTTATGGGAAAGGCAGACTGGATAATTGTCTCTACTGGTCAGGCGTTTTGAGCAGGGTAGACGGTGGTCCTGGGCTGAAAAGCCAGCTGGAGTTTCATGAGTGGCTGGAAAGCATTCATTGAATGAAGCTGATGTCTGGCATCACCTGCTATTGGGCTGGGTGACAATAGGGGCTGGAGAGGCTGTCTGAGTCGCCAGCCAGAGTGAGGTGGAGGGCTCACCCCGAGCTAAACAGCCAAGGGCACCCAGCAGTTCCACAGCTCTAGGCTATAGCCCAGGGGCTCTGCATACCACCACACTCCTACAATAGCGAAAGCTTTGGTATGACGCTGGCCAGCAGAGCAGCCTACAACACTTTATGTCACTGCTACCCCTCCCTGAGCAGCAGCCACTTCCATTCCTCCAGCACCACAGCAGAGCGCCCATCCCCTCTGAAAGGTGAGCGCAGACACTGCAACCCACATTTCTATCAGCTCCTGCTACATACCTGGGGCCTCCTATGTCACCCACAATGCTCAGAAATGCACTAGCCTTTTAACACAGCAGCATGTTGCTTCTATAAAAGGAAGAGTTTCTGTAGCAACCAGGCTGAACTTGTGCAAACTGCTGAAGCAGGAGATATTTCCTTGGACTGATCCCTCAGCAAATGTAACACCATCTGTGAGAGCATTCTCTCCAGATTTTTATAATATGGACCTGGGAAACGAGTCCCCACCTCATCATGGCATGCTACACGACCAGAGAACAAGGGTGCCACTAAATTACTGGTCCAGAAAGCTGAGGGGTACAGCACTGCTCCTCACTTCAATTTCCAGAGAGAAAATGGGACTTCTAGACTAGTTCTGAACAGTGCCTAGATCCAAAATGCTGGTTGCTGAGCTAGACCCCAGCTAAAAGAGGGCAAACAGCATCTGGAAGGGGGACGGGCAACACCGTAAGCCAATACCTTGCAACCATGCCCTCTGCTAGTGCGGAGAGATTTTTTAACTCTTACAGCCCAAGAGCCATTTCCCCAGAACATCTCCAAAGCAAGCTACTGGGTTTAATTGTCAAGCACCAGGACATTTTATTTTAGTTTGAGAATGGAAAGAAAGATGGTCCCTCCTAGCTCGTCTGTAGATCTGGGAACCTTGTGGCTGAGTTTAGTACTTGGAGCTCAGTCCACACCCCCCACCACACCCCATGCAGAGTGTAGGCAGCAGATCCAGTCAGTGCAATACCATAAGCTTGTGAGCTACAGCAACATTTGTCACTTGTCTTGGGGGCCAGGCACTGGGTCTGTCTGCAAGCACGCAGCCCCCTCCCTGTAGACAGGCAGCTTTCTGCCAGTATACCTCATTTTGCCCTAGTAGCAGTTTGCTTGTAGATTTATCTGGAGTGGAGTGAGTTTAAAATGCTACTTCCACACTGCAGCAGAGTTCAGGCTAGATGTTTAACCCCTGTCTCCAAATATAATCTAACCTACTTGGAAGGAAGGTAAACAGGAGGTTTTTTTTTTAAATAAAGCCTCCTGCCTATCAGACTGTCAATCCCTCCTCAGAAACTGCAGGATCAACTCCAAGAGAAGCCGGGATGAGTAACTATTCCAGTCTTCACTGGTTAAACAGGAAATGTAACAGAACGTTAAAAACTAGAACCCCCCATATTCTGTCCCCTGAACTCAGCACCACCACGTTACAGTCGGAGCATATATCAGCCTAAGAAATTCCTCACCAGCAACAGCCTGCTCCCACAACAGCCACCACTTTCACTTTTTTGGGCAGTTGCTTCACTTTTAAAAAAGCAATCAACAACTGTTGCTGCATGTCAGCAGAGAGCAACTCACCAGACTGGGTGCTGCTCTGCGCTGCGGTATCCGAGTCCTGGGTGCTCCAGGGTCTGTCCCACCCCGTCAGGTTGAGAGACTGCAGGCCAAGGCACAAGTCGTTTGTGTCCGGGAGGCCACGGGGAGACTCCTGTGTAGAGTTGGGGAAAAGCATCCTGCTTGCCGCCGCTCCTTCCGAGTCCTGGAAGTCTGCTCAGGTGGAACAAAAACACACGCTGAAGAGTTCAGGGATTTAAGGAGGAGTCTTCCAAAGCTTCACGCCGGGGCTGCCTGTGGTGAAGCTGTGACAGATTAACCAGTGGACCCCAAAGGGGAAGACTGCCGTACGTCCAGGAACCAGCCCCCTCCCGCCTCTGCCCCCCCAGCCACCTTCCTATCCCGTCTGCATCACTGACTGGGCCAGCATGTGACCAGGCTGCTGATGCTTAGTGTGCTGACGGTGACGTCACGCAGCCATGCAATAACTGCATCACTGATTACAAAATAAAGCTGAAGAGGGCAGATTCCCTGAAGACAGGGCAGCATGCAGAACGGGAAAGGTGCAGCTCTGCTAAACCAAGGGAGGCAGACAGCACACACAAGCAGCGAGCTACAGCACAGCCGACAGCACAGCTGAAGAGACAAGCCAGCAATCCTCAGCGACTACAGCAGCAGCGACAGCTCAGCCCTACTAGTTTAGTAGTCTCCAGCGCTCCTGGCCCTGCCCCTCCCCCTCCCCCCACAAACCCAAAAACACTTTAGTCCTGGACAGACTCCAGCCGCTGGCTCCAGCCCCAATTCAGCCACCCAACGCAAAGCTTCACAATTCTGCTAGCATAATCTATTTGCTTCAACTTGGCCACCGAGCCTCCCTGACTCCGCATTGTTTACTATTGAATAACATGGATAACCTTCAAAAAACCCTCGGCTATAGGAAAAGAAGTGCATTATGTTCAGGCCCGTCTGAGCGTGCATGTCAGACTGGGAAAAACTGGGCCAGGCAGAGCAGAATTCCCAATTCACATTTACAGACAGGAATTTTTATGGCTTGCTGACCTTCCACCCCACGGCCCCCATTCTGGGGGAGTTCCCAAGCCAGCACTACTGAAGATGCTGGTTTAGGAGTCTGCCAACGTGCTAGAGAAAGGCAGGCAGTTCCGAGTGAGAACGCCAGTTTAATGCAGGATCCGGGGGCTGAGTAAGGCACAAGCTGCTCAGCTGCCTTCCCCAAAATCTGAGTCATGCAGGGCATTTGTAAGACAGCGGCTAGGCCGAAAGACAGCTGTCTCCAACACACTGCCCCCACAGCCCTCCCAGCACCTGCCAGCCAAGGAACACCCTGCCCCACTCCCCCACTCCAGCAGGTGCGGAGACGCGGGCTGGCCAGACGGGTCATGTGTAACTCCGGCCAGTCCAGCCATCACCAGTCTGGCATTCAGCCTTGTGGCCTCCCTTCCAGCCCCACAGCAGGATCTCAGTGATTTACTGGTACGTCACATGCCTAGCACGGCTCTAGAGGGGACACCGGTTGTCAAATATGCAAAGCTACATCCAATCACGCTAGGAGACGGGGCCTACCTAAGCCTCACGGGGGTTTGGGAACGCTGAAGTTCCCTATCGCCTACAGGGTCTGATTAACTCTGGGAAGACTAGAGCCTGCAGGCCAGGGATAATATGACTGGTTAAGATGAGATCGCACCTCTTGGCAGCCAGCAGTCCATCCCACTGTCTCCAGTGTGCATTGCTGGTTTTAACCCAACTGGACTAGTCCAACAGCCTCTAGTATGGACACAGATATAAGGGTGCCTATTAAGGGTGCCTGGCACTTCCCATTATAAAGCCCTTTTCAGTTCTGTAACGCCAAACTGTAACCATTTGGGCTGAAGTCTTCCATGCCACGTGTCAGCCTCTGCATGCATTTTCCTAAAAATCAGCTTGAGTGTTCAGTTGTTTCAAAGAGTGAGGCTAGGGTAAAAGCTATTTGCCCCCCAGTGTTTTCTGGAGGCCTCTTTGAAATGCTCTAGTGTCCCCATGCTTTGGAGCAGGGACCTGGAATTTGGCAGCAGCCGTCTTCGGGTCAGGGATGTGCCTTTTCCCATCCCTTTGTAAATCCACCCAAATTTCAATTCTCTGAACAGTGGTAGTTTGCACATGCTCAAAGACTTAAAATCAACCCCCTGAAGAGTCTGGCCTCATGGCACACACTCCAACCCCGACTAAGGACCAGGCTGACTGAGCGCTGGTCATGGGGTGAAGTGTGGCGCTCCCAGTAATTGCTGCTCGGGCCAGGGCGGGGCTAGCCACTTGGAGAGCAAGGAGCTTCTCTGTCCTCAATTACCTGCTGCTGGTACCCAGGCAGAGCTCTGATTGAAGGCAGGGAGAATGGAGGAGATCAGACAGGGAGACAAGAACCAGGGGAACTGAAGAAAGACTAGATGAGAAACCTCCATGTCTCCCTCAGTGAGGAGAGGAACATGGTGGGGGGGAATAGAGATTAGGAGCAAGAGCTGGGGTGGGCGGGACTGGGAAGTGGCTGGGCAAAGAGACGGATGGTTTGGAAGGGTGAGACTTGCAGGGCAAAGCGGATCGGGATCAGAAGCCTGATGAGTGGAGACTAAGTGAGGAGAACAGGGAAAGGACGAAGCTGGGGTGGGGAAAGGCAGGACTAGAGTGAAGGATGGGGCACAAAAGGGGTTAGCTAGGAGGAATGGGCAGAAGAGCACATACTGCTCCAGGGCCTGAAATTTCCAAGTCTCACCGTTCCTCCGCTGGCAGCAAATAACTGGCAGAGTGCCCCACCCCCTCTTATGCTGGTCCACCAGCAGAGGACATGCCTGTTCTCAGTTAGTTACAGTTTCCTCAACTGGCAGAGGTTTGTACAGGGCTCCAGCGGATCCAGCCCCGCTTGTGATCCGTGTGTGTCAATAGCTGCCACACAACCAAATTGGTTTAAAAAAACTGAATGAAATCCAGGTGATTACGTGCCAAAGCTACTCTGAGAACATCAAGGTTGCAAAGTCAAACGCTCAAGAGTGCAGAAATGCCTGATTTCAGGGGCAGCCTTAATTTGGCCCCTTGCACATACACATTATGACAATTACATTAACAGACCATTTTCCCACAGGACCCTGCCTGGAGTGCAGCTCTGGGGACAGGTCAGGGCTGTTCGTGAAGGAGCCTGTAGGATCCCTGCCTCAGGAGAGGAAGTGGGGAGGGTGCACCGTGTATAAGGCAGGTGACTGCAGAAAGGGTCTCAGGATTAAGGCAGGCAGTCGCATGCTCCAAGGAATTAGATTCTATCCCCATCTCTTCCACAGAATTCCTGTGTTAAGCTGGGCCAGTCACTTAAAACCAAACTTCACAGGTGGTCACTGGTGCCCAATTTAAGATCTGGGTTTGATTTTCACAAGTGCTGACCACTCTTGGCTGTAAAAGACCGCAAATGGGAGCTCTGCTGCAAACATGATGAAGGGCTATAATAATGCTAAGGTTTCTGAAAAACATCTAGTTGTGGGGCCTCAAACTGGGCACCCAAATTTAGTGGGTGCTTCCAACCTTAACTTGTGCATCAGTTTGCGATCTGTGAAATGCAGATAGTATCACTCCCTTCACCACGCAAGGACTTTGTGGAAAAAATCATTGATGTTTGTGAAGCCTCAGATAGTGAAGAGAAGATCCAAAGAATCCATGAGGGTTCAATTGTCTTCAAAGCAGGGTCTGAATAGTGCCCATGCAATAAGTAGTTTAGGATCACACTGAACTGCAGGGAGAAAAAATGTTAAATAGCTGCTAGTTAGCTGAGCACCATCTGGTCCGAGTACTAACTGAAACAGGGATCCTATGGAAAAAGCTAGGATGTGACCATGTAATTAAAGACAGACAGATGTGCACAGAAGGCCTGAGGCAGCCTTAATTCTGCATTTTCCTAACATTTGAGTGCTTCCCTTTGCAAACTGCATGATCCTCTAAATGTAGTTTGCATGCAGTACTAGCATAGCTTATTGAACTTCCTGTACAGGAGTAAGCTTCGCCAAGATAAGCACTTGTATTATGTTCTACCTACATCCACGCTAGGGTGTGGCACTACTTTAGCTGTAGTAGGATAGATAGAGGTACAACTTTTTTCATATAAGGCATGACAGCCCATCTTTAATATTGCATTATGGCAACGAGTTTAAAGGCAATGTTCAGGCAATTCAGTTAGTTCCCACAGCAACCATAACTCAGCCCTCATGATTATGCAACATTTCTACATATGCCGTTTATGCAAGTGCCATAGCCCAAGTCTGTAGGACCCATCTTTCTACTTAGGACTGTACTTTAAAACCACTACAGTAGCTAACTTGTCCTGACATCCAAGTTTAATAGAAGGCAAGAAGGTGCTATGCATTGCAGAGCACATTCAAATCAGACTCTGCGCTCTAGGCCTGTAAGGAGTGGACTGAAGAACACCCTGTGGACCAGAGATTCTCAAGCTGGGGTACGCAGAGGCTTTCCAGTGGGTACGTCAACTCGTCAACGTTTGCCTAGTTTAAACCAGGCTACATAAAAAGCACTAGCAAAACCAGTATAAGCTAAGTATCATACAATGACTTGTTTATTCTGCTCTATATACTATACACCGAAACGTGAAGTACAATATTTATATTCCAATTGATTTTATAATTGTTTGGTAAAAATGAGAAAGCAAGCAATTTTTCAGCAATAGTGGGCTATGACATTTTTATGTTGGATTTTGTAAGCAAGTAGTTTAAGTGAGGTGACACTTGGGGGGTACGCAAGACACATCAGCCTCCTGAAAGGGGTACGG
This sequence comes from Mesoclemmys tuberculata, assembly GCA_007922155.1. Classification (NCBI taxonomy): domain Eukaryota; kingdom Metazoa; phylum Chordata; order Testudines; family Chelidae; genus Mesoclemmys; species Mesoclemmys tuberculata. The sequence continues at coordinate 10,940,237 of ML675621.1, forward strand.
CACTTAAGAAAGGTTGAGAACCACTGCAATGGACCACAACATTTTCATCAGAAGGGCTGCCAGAAATTAACCCTTCCAATGGCATTTAAAGGGACAGAGGAAGGAATTTGTCTCCTAGTTGCTTTGATGAGGAAGGACTGAAACACTGCAACTTCAGGTTTTTATGCTTAGCAATTGAGGCTATGGATGAATGGACAATTAGTATGACACAAACATGTTTTACTTTTAAGAGGCTCCCAACTTTGCAGAAGATGGGTATAGGCCATGCTGTAAAATGTCAGATTATAAAAATCTGCATTTGGCAGCAGGTTCCAGAATCAGCTGGAAAACGCTACCATACTTCTTCCCTAGTTCTCCAGTATGCTGCCTTCTAGTGAGATTTGGGTGATCTAGACAACATAAAGGAGGCCTTTTTGCTCCTTTAAGTTGTATAAATTCATCTCCACTTGCAGCCACCAGCCACTCAAACAGATCAGTCAGAAACCAACTGCTGCCTCAACACACCTCATGAAATCAGAACCACTCCCCTAAAGAGTCTAGCAAAGCACAGTGTCCCTGCCATGTCCCAGCTTCCAACCTAAGCAGCTCATGAAGCACAAGTCAAATGAACCTTCACATCTAGAGGCACAGGACATAGATCAGCCTCTTCATCTAAGGCTCCATGAAGAGGTCCCTCATTTCACAGAAAGTTAGAGGTGTCAGGTGTTTGGATGGCTGAGGAATAGACCCATGTTGGTCACAATGCTGCATATTGCAATTGTCTTTTACGCTCCCTGCCACGCAGCAGACTCCAGTCTCAAGTTTAGCTTCTAGGCTTCCTACACAATGCATGAGGAGAGCTGGCACCTAAGAACAGGCCTCAGATGAGCCAGCAAACTGAGTGGGGAGCTACCTAAGCTAGCCAATAGGGGTGTCTTAACCCCTCCTTTCAAGGGAAGCTGGGTGCCTATGGGTTTGTGTTGCTGTAGTGCATCAGTGAAGACAACCTCTGCCACCAGGAGGGATTCCCCTGCTGGTACCTACTTGATTTTCAAGCACAGAGCAGGCCTGAGACTGAGCTGGAGGGAGGCATCTCCCTCTGCTCCAATTCAGCCATGAACTCTCTAGTTGAGTGCAAGTCAGACTCAAGTCCACACCGCTGATCCCTATCAGGCTGACGAGGAAAGCAAACCTGGTCTCACCTCCTGGGCAAGTGCTTTAGCCTTTGGGCTAGGAGTTACCGCAGCCACTTCTTGCAATGGCAATGTTGTGTGCGAGGCAGGATGCAGCAGGCACACTCCAAGGAGACCCATCAGATCGGGCCACACAGGTCAACAGGTGGGGAAAGTAGGAAGATCCTGCTCATGGCTCAGGACCAGGACTGAGGGGCTGTCTCCATGCCCAGCAGCAGCAGCTTAGGTGCCAGTAAGCACCTGCAGCATTATATGGCGGCAGGGTTTGAGAATCTAAATGTTGGACCTAGGCACCTAATCCCTTTGTAACTCTGGCTGAGTGCACACTTCTGCACCTCACGTTCAGTGTCAGGCTAAGTATTTTAGGCCCTTTAATGAGAATTCTCTCAAGGGTTTCTGCCCATGGTGAGTCTGAAACAGGAGTTCAAGCGGTCAGGGGTAATTCACATTTAGCACACGAAGGGCTCATCCAAACAAATGATTAGCTCTCGGCAAGCTGGGATGTGAATTCCATGTATGCACCCTGCTGGCACATTAAAAGCTCTGACTCACTGTAGATCAAGTCCTCACTGAAAGGGGACTAGATCAAAGCACATGAAGTGTTCATGTGGACCCTGCTGAGACGCACCGAGTCTGTAGCAGGCTAGCATGGGGTGGATTCACAGCCCAGTTAGCCATGAATGTACAGGCTCTTTAGATAAGCCCTTCATTTAAGAACATGGAATCCCTGAGATCTGTCTGTAGTTAGCGGGTCTTTCTGCCCACTGCAGCCAAGGGACAGGCAAGAAACCCTCCACCTTCCCAGTTATGGGAAAGGCAACACTGGCTTAATCTGAAGCTATAGCTACACGGCAAAGAAACTCACAGCTGGCCTACGCGGCTCAGGCTGTGGAGCTGTTTCACTGCTGTGTGCACGTCCAGGCCTGGGGACCCTGTGGGGCAAACATACCATGGGAAGTGCCAAAACTCAGGAGACATTTAATGGTGTATTCAATGCTTCAGAGCCCGTAGAGGAGTTTTCCTTATTTGTTGTTAACGGAAAATTCTGACAGGCCAATTATTGGACCATTTTAAGACCCACGTAGAGAGGAAAGTATCTGTTGACCCTGGCTTCTGCAGCAGGAGGAAGTGGGAATCAGACATCAGAGCAGGATACTTGTCCAGACTGTACCCACGTGCATTTCACTGACGGAGCTAGAACTCCATGCTACAGCAGTGGTCAGGAAGCCACTGCAAGAGAACTCCATCTGCAGCAGCTAGAGGAGCCAGACCAGTTGATATGAGCACTACGCAACGCAACCATACGAGAAAGCCAACCTCACCGGCTCAGCTGGTGGAGAAGTGGCTCTCATTTAAGTGCCAGCCTATACTGGGAGGTAACATGCACTAAGGGGTGTGATTTCTAAAGTGCACCAACATGTCATGCATTAACTGGTCAGTGTAGAACCAGCTGGTGCACGTTGCAGGTCAGTAATTCATTAAAGCGCACTAGGGAGCCTTTAGTGCCCATCAGCAGGGTCCACACAGACCAATTAGTATGCATTACTCCCTCCCCTGCAGGCAAGCCCTAAGACTTGATTACTAAACTACCCACAGTAAGAGAATCTACTTCCCATCATTGATGAGTCAGATTTAATTAAAAGGCCCAATTTACTGAGTTGCTGGAAACAGCAACAGGCATCCACATGGGAAATCACCCTTAAAACCGGACATCTGAGAAGCTATGCACTTCCTGTGCAGTTACTAGGGACAACCCAATGTGACTGCCTTTGGCTCAGTGTGATGTAAGATGAACCAAAGAAAACAGTACCCTTTTAAAGCTGACATCCTGCTAAGCTTAGCATGGAGAACGCAGCCCCACTGGTGTTTGTTTTTCCTCCATGTGAAACTTCTTGCGACTCGAAAACTCTCCAACCCTATCTACTACCCCCGACAACTGAAAGCTTAAAGCTTTCTCTGCAGAAGGACCACCAAGCTTAGATGTCCTGCTGTTCCCTTCTCTCTCTCAATGGCTTATAACTATTGTACATCTTTCCACCTTTGAAGCAAAGTGTCTTTACATGTATTTTTGCACTTCCTCAATAGCACCAGACAATTAACTATGCAAGTATTAGTGAAAAGAGCACAACCCTCTAATCTTTATGCTATATTGAGCATAATCCTCTTACGCATGTTGAAAGGGGCATCTTATCCTGGATTTACTTTGTGCTTGTGTTGTAGTTTGGGCTGGAGAAGTCACTAGAGATGATTGGCAATGGAGACAAATTAAAGCTTGAAGGACTCCCCTACTGGGTTAAGTCCTTCTCCTAGCTTTTTTCCAGAAGCTTAAGTCAGTACTACAATTTTTATCTATTAAAACTACATTAACTCTTACCAGTGCAGTTAAGCTTTCCAGCCAGAAAATGCAGTAGTTGAGGATGCATGCAGAACTAGAATGCTGCCCTTTATTCATAAGAAGCATGATACAGCATTTAATTATACAACTACACTACAAGATTTTCTACTGCCTAATGTGTAGCATCTTCTAGTGCTATACACCAGACAGAGTAAGCCCATGAACGCTTCAAATAAAAAAGTCTAACTCTCCAGTGCCCTGCACAGAGGGTATATGCTACTAAATCTGAACAGTGGTATTTTGCAGTCACTTTGCATTAGCATTGAATGCACAAGGCAACAGGGAATCAGGCCCAACATGCACCATGAGTAAGGAACAGTTCCCCAGTCCTGCAGGATCCTGCCTTGTTCACTCCTTAAGTGTTTGGACAAAGCAGCTTGAGGACATTGTGTGCCAAACAGATCTAATCAGTTTATCCTACTGCATCTGCACGGGGCAGAGTTAGACTCACATGGACAACCTGAGCTTTGACATTCCTGACTAATGATTAGTTGTACCACTTCAACAGAGTTAAGTTTTCTACCTTAAGGAAGAAGTGCCATGATCTGATACTGATTAGAGCCCACCTAATGCCCTGTCCCCACACACATGCACTCACCAACACAGGACTCAGTTTTCCATTACATGGAAACCCCCGGGGCACTGAGAGCAACTGTTCTAACGTAACTAGATACAGCAGGGCGCCTTCAGCCAAAGCAGCTTCCCTTTTGCCAAGAGGAGAGATGCAACCAGAGCAGCCCATGCTTGCAAAGTGGCCACGCCATTCTAACTAACTTCGGTGGCTACAGTGAGAGCCTGGGTCTTGTGGCCCTCTGCCCACATTACATGGCCCATTCTGAGTCAAGCCCTTTTACCAGGAGCTAAGCTAAGCGATATGCTGCTACAAGACTGGTGGCAGTAGACTACTATTTACTGGCAGTTCAGAGCCTGCAGGACGCCCCCTCTCTGGCTTAGGAGGGGTAAAACTTCCCGTATTTGGCAGGACACACCGGTTTAGATTAAGATTTAGGTTTAAAGAGACTGAGCCCGAACACTAATAGACTTATAATTTTATGCCAGTAGAGGCACCTTGGATTTACCGGTAAGTATTCGAGCCATGCTTGCAACCCAAACCATGCAGCTTTGCGCTGATACACGAAAGCCAACATGGTGAAAGTGACTGAAAAGCTCAGGACGCTGCACTATATATAATCTGGCTTCTTGGTGTGCCATTGATCAGTCTTTTTAATATAAATTTAGCTTATTGATTTACAGTTTATTTTTAATCCACACAGTCACACAATGTTTTAATCCTCTGGCTTTAAGTGATCTGTGCCCCTTATTTCAAGAGACAAGAATTTTAGCCTCCTGTTGGAGAGAACAAGACCTGATGTGGACACAACTTACTCTCTGTTCTCAGCTGACTGTAGGGACCCTGAAGTGTTTTTATTTTCTCATTCAGCCAGTGTGTTAGGGCTTGTGTCAATCCAAGAACCCCTTTGGAAAGAAGCCAGTGAAGACCACACCATGCTGTGCAAGAGGGAACAAGACTGCATAAATATTGTAATTACGTAGAGCTTGGAACGGAAGTCTCTTCAGTCGTGTATGGAGTTTCAGATGTTTTAAGAGCAGTGTATCAATCAAGGCACATTTATGCCAGAGTCCCATAGTTTGCCCTTGTATGTGTCACCATGAAGAGGCTCCATACAAGGATAACATGGAAGCCAAATGTGGCCAAGTGAGTGACATGCCCATTAAATGACCCTGCCTAGTCAGTTTCCTAGCTAACACCATGTGCTCCACACTGCCTGTGGAGTAGGATACAGCCATGGCCAGTCTTCCTGAAGAAGGGACCCAGAGGAGAGGTTTACCAGAAGCTGGCTGGCTGAACAGACATCCACTCCCAGTTGGTGCTTGCTCCACAAAGAAATGGAGGAAGGGTGCCAATTCTCACTCTCTTGGGTCCAATGTGCCAGTTCAAGGACACACCCAGGTTTTTAAGTTACTGCCTGACAGACAAGGCGACCTACAAGCATATTTTGTTCATACAGAACATTGTTTTACTGCACACCAGACAGCAAGTTACTAACCTGAAGGGTACAGCTACCCTATTTAGACATTGCAGATCTACAATACTACAACTGAAGAGGAGGCTTCCATGTTTTCAGAGGACCTGATCTGCCTTTAAGTAGATAAAAATGTCTACTGGAAGACGCTGGCAAACTGGAAACCTAGTAGAATTATGACAGGTAGCCAATAAGTGCAACCTGATTAGGGGCTATGGGAATATGCTTCTTCAGACTAGAAGAGTACAAATTAAGTCTATGACTGACTATTTGTTTTAAGTGTCCTATAAACAGGCGGAAAATTTATCAGCCCCTCCTCTGTTGCTTCAAACAAGGGAGAGCTCTCAGCCCCACTCTGCTGTTATTTCACACATCACTGTTTTGGTGCCAGTCTGTGTGGACACTTGTTTCTGATAAATGCTGGGTCAACACTAGACACTTGCCAGTACAGCAGTATTAGTTGTGATGAGATTTTTTTTAATACAGGTTTTTACACTGACAAAAATCCCTTGTATGCTAGTATAGCCACATCTAAAAGAGTGGCTTTGCCAGTATAGCTTATTTGACGAGAACTAGTATAAGAAGACATAAGGGCACAGAATTAGTTTTATGCAAGTACAAGCTGAGTTTCGCTAGGAAGTCTTTCCTAGCATAGCTGTATTGGCAAAATTTTAATACAGATCAGGCCTAAGGCCAGGTCCACACTACCAACATACAGTATAACTACATCGTTCGGGGTGTAACACCCACACTCCTGAGCAACAGTTTTACTGACCTAACCCTCCCATGCAGGCAGCACTTGCTGAAGGGAGAGCTTCTCCTACCCACATCACTACCTAGTACCACCTCTCAGGGAGGTAGATTAACTGCATCAATGGAAGCGCTCTCCCATCAGTGCAGTGGTGTCTTCACTGCAGTGTTGTAAGTGAAGACAAGCCCTACGTGTTTAAAATTACATCAAAATAGGACACTGAATCCAAACTAAGTCTTGCACCAAACAGATTAGCGCCACGGCAAGAGGTGACAGACAGTGAAGTTGTTTCAGTGCAAATTTCTGTAAACCAGGATTAAGAGCCTGACCATTCCTCTGGTAGAAGACTTGACCCTTTTTGACATTTCTAAAGGTAAAAAGCAGCAGAAAAGTTTCTGAAAGACTCCAGCTCGTATGCAGAGGACTAGACAAACCCAGATCTGCAGTGGTTTCCTTCATGCATCATCTTTAGTTATGCTCCCCCCCGTTAGCGCTCTCTTAAGAGCAACATTCAGAAATACCAAGGAAGACATGTTTAACTATGACATACAGCTATGGAACGCCTGTATTGCAGCTATCTGACATTGCTCCCGGTGCTCTTACAAACACTAGCCAACCAAGTCACCTGGCAAAAGGTCACGTCTTCCTTTTGTGGTGGGTGTCGTGCAGACTCCACTGAAATCAAGAGAGTTATCCAACATAGCATTTATTCTGCGGAAGATATCTGCATTGCTGCATGTAGAGAGTGCTGGCGTATCAGGGCTATCCCAACAGTCTTTGGTGGTCCTCCCAATATCGTCCTAGGCAGAAAACAAAAGCAGCATTAGAGTCTGGTCATCCAGATCAGGTGTTAGCCAGTTTACTTTGAACAAGATGTGATTTACAGCAATAAACTGCTTTTATGTTCAATACTTGGGTTACCTTTACACCTTTACACTTAAAGCCACATCGCAGCACAGTTCCTTTGTGTCAAAGGAAGAGGGTCATGAGAAAGGATGAGCAAGCTTTATCAGTACAAAGAATAACCAGTGAAATCAGAGCACCCCTCTTCAAGCCATTACCCCCTTCTGTAAATGGGAAAGAACCTACTCAAGTGCTGTCTGGCCTGGGCTGCACAAGTCAGCAGCTTAACTGGGATAGGAACGCCATTCCTGTCTTCCAGCACTATAATCAGATCACAACAGCTACTGAGAGAAACCTTGCAGTACCAGAGGAGCAAGAGACCACCTAGTTCTGGTTTGACAAGGCCATGGGATTTGGCACCCCAAGGTACAGGTACACTTGTGCCAATGCACGATTTCTGATCACAGATGCCTTTCTTCAGTGTTTATATATATATCACATAGTCTGGAGGTGGGGGTTGCCCATAAGTAGATTTTAAGTAGCATTTTCTTCATTGCTTTGATCATTACCTGGCACACACAAGCAAGTCATAGTCACATCTACCAGTCTAGGTGGTACCTGTGTAAACACATTTGTTTCTTGTGATGAGATTGTACACCAAGCACTTACAGCAGCTGGACACTCCCATTTTACAGGCACATGAAAAATGGACATTTTGGGGTGCAGCAAAGCTCACATGGCTTGTCTGTAATGGCTAGCCATTTCCCACTAAGACGAACCACAACTATTCTTGCCCACATTAACAGCAAAATTTATCTTGATCACAGCTAGCATTTTCTCACATAGGCATTGTGTCAGATTCTGCCTAAGCCTCTTCCAGCTGCTGGGGAATAAGGACCTCACTTGATTTTTCACTATAGGTACGGAGCTCTGGACACAGCAATTCCAGATACTATGGCCCAACTTGGTGATCAGAGCAGTGTGGTTAGTGAGAAAGTTGCACCCTCTTGCAAAAAAAAAGGTGGGGATACTTGCTTTTGAGAAGGAGCCATGAAATCTAGAGGAAAGTTTCTCAGTGTTTTTGACAGCAGGGAGCATCTTGCTGCCTTCCTAACTGTGTAAGGGAGAGCTCGGAGATTGGTGCCAGTCTACAGACTGGTTGTTGAGAAACACTGCTCTAGAAGATTGGTTTCACTTGGAGAGGGAGAAAGCTTGATGCTGGCAGATCAGGTACCAGCTCATGCTAAGGTCCTCAGGTCTCAACTGAACACAGATCCCTAGCTGGAACCAGTCCAGCTCACATGTGCTAGAATTATAGGACGTGTTTAGACTAATATATATAGCAACTCACAAGTATTCCATAATCTCATTCATAACATTGTATTGTAAGGTAATTTCCAAGCATTTGCACTGTAAGCCTCAGATAGGAGAGGCATTAGCTACATGAAATGCTGGTCTCCTACAGAAGTTGTGTCCTGCCCAACAAAGGCCCATCAAAACACAAGCGTGAAACCTTAAAGAGAAATGCACACCATGAGTCTTGCAAGTGAATTCCTCCCATTGGTTGAGTTTGCAGCTCAAAGCCAAAGGGGAGAAAGGAACCCTTAACATGGAGGAACTCTATCATGTTGCTTGGACTCTGGGGGCAAGGTTTTCTAGGCATAAGCAACAGAACCGCAGTGATTAGCCCAGAAGGACAGAGCTTGCTTCTTACAAAAGCTTCTATTACCTTTCAGAACTTAAGGTAACTCATTTGTGTGCATGTTTACTTGCTTCAACCTTGTAAATAACTCATTTTTCTTCTCATGTGAAAAGTGTGTAGATAGTTTGTTATAAGATAGACTACAACCGTAGGCTATGGCTGAGATCGAAGGTGAAACTGACCTGGGGTAACTGACTGGTCCTTTGGGACTGGCCTGAATATTGCAGTGACTGATGGAATAAGAGACCATCAAAGCTCAGGTACCCAAGAGGACCAACTCCATGTTAAGGCTGGTATAGCGCCTAAGGAGTTTACACCTGATAATTGGCTGGTGAAATCTTGTATAGAGCTCACAGCCAATTTGTGTGCTGGTTCTTAACTGTGCCCTGAGGTTGGTATTCACATTGAGCCACTGCAGAACAACTCGACAGTCTTATTTGCAAGTCCTCTGACCATCACTCCAGTCAGCAGCCAAAGGAAGCCACGCAATAGGATGATTTTAGTTATGCTTTTCTCAAGTCTTGGCCTTTTCCTATCCTCCCAGAAGCCCTGCCTCACAGTGAGACTCTAGAAGGGAGCATTAGAGAGCCACACACTCCATGGCACCAGCCAGGACATTTAGTACTACAATCCCAAACCCTGCTGACCCAGGAGCAAGGTGCCATGCTTTATATGTGCTTTGCTACTCTGGATAGCTGGGGCAGGTGCCAATGCAGCAAAGAACTACACTCCTGTTGGTGTCTAGGTAAGCTCCATGCACTGATGGAGTCTTGCAGGGAAGCTTTAAAATGAGGGCAAGACGACAATTCCTGCAGTCTCAACCCCTGGAACAGCAAAGATGTCGTTTTCACTAATGCAGTCCTGGATTCCACAGCCTTTAACAAGCTGGCTACAACAAAGCCGGATTCATAGCACAAGAACAGAACAAACATCTACTGCAGCAAAGCTGGCACAGGCCAGGCTGTTGCAGCTGCTGGCCATAAAATCTGCTCCCATGAAGCAGAAGGAAAACAGGGAAGCATGCAATTCTGTTTGAGATGGAACATGTGCTTGGCCATATATAAATATGTACTTACAATTATACAAGAATTAGATTTCTTCATATAGGCTGTGTTCAAGACCCCTGAAGTCACCCTTATTTACGGTGAGTGGTTGCAGTCCGACTGCAGTGTTCATATGGAAAGGCTTATGCCATCAGAATCAGATCAAGCAGAGAATGAGAGATGTGCTGAACTGGTTTTATTTTAATAAGCCCAGTTAAAGTTCTCTCCTGTAATAGCAGCTATTGCTGGCTTGGAAGGCAGCTTCCACCTAGCATGTGTGAAGCAACAAGTTTGACTTTATCCCATCTCAAGTACATAGGCCAAGGCCCTCGCTTGTCAGTCCTCTGGGTCAACCACCAGTGTTCAGAGATGTAGGTACTGTCTACATGAGAAAGTTGCTGTTTTACTTCAGTGCTATATTAAAACTACTTAGCTAAACCAATGCAAATCCCTGTGTAGACACTTGATTAGCATAAGCAGATTTATTAGACTTACAATGAAACCAAAACAAGTGTCCAAACAGTTTTTACATATCTTTAAACGCATTTAACTTTAAGTTAAATCAGTACAACTTTTAGACAGACAAGCTTCATTTTCTTGTTTGAAGGGCAGTTAACTCTGAAAATCTTTTAAGCCTTTATTATGTTTCTTCTGCTTTTTAACCTTAGAAAAAAGATGTATTCTGTATCCTGGACAACTACCATAACTAGAAAACTAGTGGACTTGTCAACTCCTGCTAGGTAACTGGCTGGAAGTTGGGCAAGTGATGGCAAGGATTTTAGTCATGCTTTTAATTGTTAACATCTATTTAACCCCAGTGCAGCAGACAGCTTCATTGTGCCCAAGGAAGGGGCTTGATCATGGTTTCTCACCCAGGTCTTTCAAGTGTGCTGGGCCCAGACCAGAGCACCTTGAAGATAAAAAATGAACAAAGACCCTGAATTTGACTCAATCTTTGGGAATAGCATAAAAACTTACTCCCCTAATTTATCTCTAGGGACACAGTGCACCAGTGAGTGCTCTGAGGAAGGTACTGAGGAAAGCAGGGAACCCATGTTAGTGCTAGTTAGGCTTAATTAATGGGGGCAGTTCAGATGCTACCATGGGAGGAAGCATGACAAAGGCCCATTCTGCAGGGTTCACTAAAAACTCTTCATGTCAGGCCTGATCTAGATTAGGAAGTTAGCTCATTAATGTTCCTCAGGTGTTTGCAAAATCCACACCCATGAGTGATGCAGTTAAACTGACCTAATCCCTGGTGTAGACAGCATTAAGTCGACAGGGGAATTCTCCTGCCAGCCTAGCTACAGCTTCTCAAGGTGGATTACCTACAGACGGGGAACCTGTGCCCTCAGTGAAGCAGCTTCCATGATGATTTGAGCAGTGATTCAGAATGGCAGAAAGCAGAACAAACTCAACTTCCAGGCCTTCATACAAAAGCACCAAAAAAGGGTACTTACCATTTAGCGGTCACCTTTAAGATGCAAGTCCAGCAAGAACTGATTTACAACACTGACTTCAGGTAACTTTCCTTTGGGCTTGTGCTGCTGCAGCAGCATTTTAAGCATAGACACCTACACCACTGTAGTGCTTCAGCGTAGACACTGCCTTCACCAAGAGGGATGGATTCTCTTGTCGGCATTGGTAATCCACCTCCCCAAGAGGCAGTAGCTGGGCCCACAGAAGAATTCTTCCATCAGCCTAGCACTGTCTACACAAGGGGTTGTCAGCACAGCTATGTTTCAGGGGTGAGGATTTTTCATAACCCTGAGACATGCAACTATTAAAGTTCTAGTGTGGACCAGGCCAATGTGAGTGACGTATGCAGAGTCGCAAGAGGTTCCATTTTTTTCAAGCTTCTTTGAAGTAGTGTCACGTTATGAACCTGACCAGTCTCAGCCGCAGCCTACATCCCATAAATTACATGGCCACCTCAAGTGAGATCTTGACATCAACTCATTCCAGGAAAGCAATGTCAGTAACCCTTACCCTGCAGCCCACAGCTAGCCATTCTGCAAGGTACTGCCTACACCTCTAAAACCCTTACAGTAAAGGTAGACTGTTTAAATCAAGAGATGCAATGGGGAGACTTCCCCCACCCAGAAGGACATTTGAAACATGACCTTGATTCACCTTTTCCCCTCAGGGTATTGATCCTATGGTGATGGGCACTCCAGAAACGTTAGATAATTGACTGAAATGTGATGTAAAACCACATGCGGATTAGACATACCCTTCTAGATCCTGGCAGCATAAAGGCTGTGGGTCACCACAGGTGGTTTATTGTTAGCAAAGATCAGCAAAAAGGGGTAAGAGTCAAATCATTTAGTGGATGCTGCCAAAAGCTTTGGTGCAAGACCACAGAAGGCCTGGAGAACCAGCTCTGACAAGTGGCGTCTGTGCCAATGCAGGATGAAGTGACAACATGGAGAATTGCTGAATCAGTCTCTGCAGAGAGGGGTCTCTGTGCTCGGTTATCTCCACATGACTGAGCAGAGCCAAATGTCTACATGAAAGGTAGAGCAGGTGGGGCTTAAACAAACCAGTGCAAGGACATTTCGTTTATCATGTTCACAGCCTCACTCAGCCACGATTCCACACACATTCCTATTTCAACATGGCACTCCCTGACGGGCGCACACAATTACTACTGAAAGAGGAAACAGGAAGCATTACAGTTACAGCAGGAAGAAAGCCTTCTGGTAGATGGGACGTTTGTACCACTGGCTCAGTCTGAGGGCTGGTGAGAGGAGGGGTTTTCACTGAACCCAGAGACGGAACTTGGAGATAGCAAGTGGATGCGATGGCCAAGAAGATTACTTTGAGGGCATGAACCAATGAGCCAGAGGGAAGGCCCAGCTGAAGTTAGGGAGCTACCATCCTCCTGCTGTGAGGTTCATAAGTGATATGGACACTCCAGTGGGCACTCAAGAGCCACGATTGGCTTTTGTTGGCATTTTCAGCCCAGACCACATTTCGAGAGGCCCGGTGAGGCTGAACTTGTTCAGAGGTGGGGGTCTCACAGGGCTGAAGCATCCAGATGTGCTTGGCGTAGCTTGCAATAGTGCTCCTCTTGCTGCACTCCCCTTAACTGAAGCACTCAGCCCTGGAGGCCAAGTTGTCTCCGTTGAAGTGTGCTGGGAAAGTTTTGATGCCATTCGTTAGACTGCAACATGAAGTTTTATAATGGGATTTGAATAGTGTCAGGAAACTATAAATATGGTGCAGTCACCCAAGGGAGTCTAGGCGAAACCAGGCTCTAGATTAGGTCCCTACCTGGTTTTGAACGTAGTGGGGTTTGTTCCTGCTTACCAAGCAAATGGTTAAGCTTCTTCTACACAAGGGACATTATGTAGCAGCTTCCCACTGGAGCTAACCTGGGGTGATGTCGAACAATGGCATTTTAAGCCCCATTCCAGAATCCAAGGCCTGGCCTAAACTGTAAGAGCTACACCAGTGTAACTAGGTCAGTAAGGGTGTGATTTTTTTTTTTTTACATGAAGCATGGATGCAGTTATACTATTATAAAGGTGCCTTATACACTACTATAGCTCATTTCCCTTCCTAAACTGGGGTTAGCGTATCATACACACTTTTATACTAGTGTAACTGCATGCACACTAGGGGGGTTTGCTGCCTTAACTACAGACCTACTTAAGGTAGCAAAATAGTTAGCATAGACAAGCTGTCTCCTAACCCCACATAAGACACCTGGTGTAAATGGGCCAGTGGTATCGCAATGCTCCTAATGCCAGTGGAGCTGAACTGGTGAGAAAAATCTAGTATAGACACAGCCTTAAAGTGCTTTGGCTAAAAATAGCTAGTCAGAACCATTTTCTATCAGACAACAGCTCTGGAGTTGAAATGCTTCATGAAATTGTTTTGATTGACAAAGTTTTGCTTTGAAAAAGATGGAATTTTTTTTCAAACTTTCCATTTGCTATTTTTAGAACAAAATGATGTGTTTTTGTTTAGAAACCACTTAAAGTTTATATTTCATTGATAAAAGAAGTCAGAAGATTGACAATTGAAAAAAAGCATTTTGATCAATCCATAGGTATGTTTACAAAATTTTCAAGAATTTAAAAGTGTGGGGGTTTGTTCCTAGCTAGAGTAAAATGCCAAAATCTCAAAGTCTTTTGCAAAATGGAACTCCTATTCTCTGCACAGCTCTAACTGGAACCAGACTGGAGTATTCAACTTAGCATAAACTGAGGCCGAGTCAACGTTATGAACTTAGGTCGATGACCTTCTGCCAACCTAGTCCACTTGTTACATCAACTTAATTACTCCACCTCTGTGAGCAGCATAGTGCTTAAACTGATATTGATTGGTCGACAGACAGTGTAGACAGTTGGGAAGTCAACCAAATTGGCCTCCAGGTATCCCACAATGCTCTGCTGTGATCACTCTGGAGATAGTTTTCAGCTCTGCTGCACAACAGCCAGGTACACAGGAAATAGCCCCTCCCCAATAAAGCCCCAGGAAATTATGAATTCCCATTTCCTGCTTGATCAGCACAGAGGAATCCAGCCCAGCTTATCATGGCAACTCAACACCGCAAATGCACTTCAGCCTGGAATACACAGGAAGTGATGGATCTTACCAGTCTGTGGGGAAAAGTCTGTGGAGGCACAGCTCTGATTCAGCCAAAGAAACAGCCATCTATGAAAAGATTGCACAGGGTATGGGGGAGAAGGGCTACATCAGGGACACAGCAGTGCTATGTGAAAATCAAGGAACTTCAGCAGGCAAACTAGAAGACAATGGATGTTCTGCACCACAAACATGCCGCTTCTACAATTTGCAGCAACAATCCCACCACTACCTCCAAATGCAGCATGGCTTGCCCCAGGGGTACTAGTCTCAGGCCTCCTCAAGCAACCAGGAGGAAATTCCAGACAAGGAAGGAGGACGACTAGAAGAATGGGCGATGGGCAATTGGGCAATCTATCCTTCCAGAGCCAGGAGCTATTTTTAAACCCAGAGTAGTCCAGTCGCTCACAGGACGGCATGGTGGCCCAATGTGATGCCAGAGAAGACACCTCTGGGGAGAATGCAATTCCAATCAAACTATATGGGTTACATGCACTTATATTTTATGCACAATATGAAAAGTGAGGTGCGATGGGTATCTGCTTTCCAGTGGCAGCACCAGCTATGCAGAGGGTGCCCCTGGAAAAACGACTTCACATGCACAGGGATGGCCTAGGAATCAGCCATGAAGATTTTCAGGAAACTTTCACAGGTACTCTGCAATCTATTGTAGGTTTCTTGGGAAGGCTGCCTTATTTCTTCCACCACTTTCCCATGTTATTCCAGTATTAACTCCGCTGGCATCATTGCAGCACACTGCTTAGCAGCATAAGGACCAGGTCTGCACCTAGGGGTTTGCAATGTCTGCTTCCTTGCCACCTCCATTACCCTCAGGAGACTAATCCCATGAAGGGTCATCTGGGCCGATGGTGGAAGTTCTCATTTTAGTACTCATACCATGAATAAAGCACTGGTTCCCAAACTGAGCTGCCTGGGGCCCTTCAAAATCCATAGCCTCTCACCCTGCATGGCACACTCATGCTCCCCATGTCCCGTTTCAGACAGTGAAGCCCTCCAGGCTCTCAGCTCTGTCAGCTGTCCCAGAGGCAGTCATTATCTCCGTGAACATGTCACTGTGCGTTCTTTCCACTTTCTAATCGGCAAGCCTCTCTGGTGTGCAGGATGTGCTGTAGGCCAAGTGTCCCCTGGAAGGTAGGCAAAGCACAAGGCAGCCACTGTCAAGTTACTAGTTAGTGCGTCTAGTTAGTGCACTGCGTCTAGTTAGTGCAAGGTTGCAATTTCTGCAACTCGCCTTATTGCCCTCCAGAGATGCCAGACCAGAGTGAGAATTCCTAGCTACGCATTGAACCGGGGTGAGTTCCAGCCATGGCCAGTCATGGATTCAGGGAGCTCTCATGTTGCTCCCCCACCCCCACGCCTAGGGATGCGTGGAGGAGCAGCGCTCCAGCAGGGAGCCATCAGCAATACCAGCTGTTCACCACATGTAGGTCAGTTTCCCCCTGTGGGTGAAGGGGAGGGGCATCCCCAAGGGCCAGGGCTGAAGGGGGGCCAGGGGACACAGAGGCTTGCTGTGTGAAAGGTCCCCAACACAAAAAGTTTGAGAACCACTGCAACAGAGCATGTGATTCCCCCGCCATGGCTATTTCCAGGTCTGTGCACCTCGGTTTCCCTGCTGGGCAGGGATCGGCACTGTCCTCAGAATCTCCTAGTCCAAGCAACTATGACCAGCAGCATTAAGGGGGAAAGGAGGGCTCATGTTTGTCTGAGCCACAAACTGCAAACCTCCTCCCCACCCCCCTTCGAAACCCCGGACAAAGGCTGCAATTTGGGAGGCCTAACGCTGGCTCCTGCTCTCAAAGCAACAGCCATGGTGCCCAACTGTGCTCCCAACATGTTTCCCACAAGTAGCCCCTGCAGACCACAGCTGCAACACCCTGGTTCCCTGCACAGCCAGGGACTGACTGTTCTGGCTTCACGGGAGTGTAGTAAGGGGAGTGTTTTAGAAATGGCAACCTTGCACTAGGCCCGAGGTTTGCACTGACAATGGCTGCCTTGTGCTTGGCCTACAGCGCAGCCTGCACGCTGGCGGAGAGGCTTTTGCAGATCAGAAGGTGGAAAGAACATGGTGACATGTTCGGGGGTAATGACTGCCTGGGACAGCTCAGAGCCTGGAGAGTGTCACTGTCTGAAACCCGGACATGGGGAGCATGAGCGTGCCACGCAGGGTGAGGCTATGGATCATGACGGGCCAATCAGACATTTCAGAAAAACAGCTTGAAGCTAGAGCCCCTCTACGGCCCCTGCAGAACACCCTGTTCCCCACCCCCCTCCCGCAAACATTCAGGGGGGCGCAGCATCCCATCCACTCAACACCAGAGGAGGGAGTAAGAATAAAAGGTGGCCATTTGGAGACCTTTGATGAGCAAGACTTCTGTGCTTTCACAGACAAGCTACATGCGTTTCTTCCATCCCAATTTTATCACCATCGGCCCAAGGGTAAATTTTCCTGTTTTCAGATTGTTTGTGCAATGAAAGTCAACAATTGGCAAATGAACCCTATTCCCATCATAGAGGTTTGGGGGGGTAAAGGGGAGGTACAGGGAAACCAATGCAACGGGGGGAGGCACAATGGAGTTAAGCAGCACAATTACTGTGGCTCGTTACTGAAATGGGTTTTCAAAGCCTGCTGAGACCCAGAGCTCATTGCTGGGCTTTTTTTTTCGCCCTGATATCTGGCTGCTCAAAATTAGCTGCCAGTCTATCCACCGCCATGCCCCACCCCTGCAGAAATTTCTCTCCCTTTGCCTCAGATATCATGGTACACAAGATGCAGCAACAACAGTGGGATATTGCTTTCACTGAGGCCTAACCCAGCAAGCAAATTATGCCTCAACCCTTCAACATCCAAAGACACTCCACCGCTATTCTGCGTTTGCTCAGCCTATTGTTGAACTGCTCCCTCCTGCTGTCCAGGTGGCCAGCGTACAGCTTCAAGAGCCATGGGAGCAAGGATAGGCTGGGTCTCCCAGGATCACTCTTGGCATTTCAACATCAATGGCTATTTTGTGATCTGTAAAGAAAGTCCCTGCTTGCTGCTTTGTGCAGAGAGCTGTGTTCCTAAAGACATCATGCACCTTCCCTCACCATCCCACATTGAGGTCAGTGAAATGCCTCGCGATCCATCAGCACATGCAACACCACTGAAAAATACCCTTTTTGGTTTATTACTCTTTGGCAAGGTGGTTTGGTATCAGGAATATCTATCTTATCACCTCCATGCAGTTAGGGAACCCCATCCAGCAAAATCACCCACTACATCCTGCACATTGCCTAGAGTCACTACCCTTCTTAGCAGAAGTTGATTAACGGCCCTGCATACTTGGATCACAACAGCTCCCACGGTTGATTTACCAACTACAGATTGATGCTCCACTGACCGGTAGCAGTCTGGGGTTGCATGCTTCTGCAGAGCGATTGTGCCAGTCACAGCAAGTCTTGCTTTAGTGTTGCTGCACTTCAGGGCTAGGGAGAACTGTACATAGTTCCTGGAAAGTGGCCTTGCACATACACAAGTTCTGCAGCCACTACTTATCACCCCACACCTGCATAATACCAACCCACCAGTCAATGCTTGCTCCCCAGGACGAGAAGCAATGCTCCACCATGTTCAGCTGCTACGTGACTGCCAGCAGCAACCAGAAATTGTTTCATTCTATCGCTTGCAGCAGGGCTGCTTGAATGACATCACAATGTTCCACGCAGCAGCTTCTGTCTCAGCTCTGGAAATACAGCAGGAGAAGCACCAGGTGTTTGCAGTGCTCACAAGAGGGCACCACTGGGCAGGGTCCATAGTTCTCAGGCTATGGCATACACGCAGCTAAATCAGACTTGAAAAACAGCATGAAAAAGCATGGTGTGTTTGCTGTTGGTATCAGGGAAGGGAAGAAACTGCACCCCAGGACGGTGAAGCCATATTCCCATTCCCCCCTGCAAGAATGTTTTGGTCCCATGAAGCTTTGCAAGCCCCTCCCAAACCCCGTTGCAGCTAGTCGCACTGTGGGATAGCTACCCCCAATGCACCGTTCTGTGCACCGATGCAAGTGCTGCTAGCAAAGGACGCACTCCACACCATGCTCATTGCGTCGGTGGACATACCCAACTGACTTAATGACTGCACTGGCTGGATGTCAGCTTAACTTTGTCATGTACACATGCCTCAAGACAGCGGCAGAGAAGTACTTGCTAAAATGGTCAAATTGAGGCTTGGTAGGTTTCGGACATTGAATGCCAGAAAGCAGGTGGCAAGGCAAGGCATTTAGCTGTTCCAAGGACCATTCTTTCCGTGTCAGATTACTAGGGGACCTAGGCACTAGTGTTCACCTAGCAAGACCCTCCTCTGTGGATCAACAGCTTTCCCAGACTTGTCATTCAGTTCACCTAAAGAAGCAGTTATTTACAGTTCCCAAAGTGTGAAGGGGTAAAGCTCTCTAGCTCTTAACATTGCAGCATTTTCCAGGGAACCCATGCAAGTTCAACAGAACTCTAATGAGCTTGTGGAAGAAAGTGCTTCCAATCTCATTGCCAGCTGCCTTGTCAGAGTCAAAATGTAACCTCCCTGGCGTGCAGGCTTGGTGTTGGAAGTTACAAGCCTGGAACACAGTTTTAGCCCTACCTAGCTCACAGTGCTCTGGGGCCAGTTTTCAGTTGCTATGGTGTTTCTGCACAGACACTGCCCAATCACAGAATGAGACATACAAATGGCACTCTCTTATAAGAGCTTTACTTTGGTCTCCTTGAATTCCTACCACCAAGCTGAAGGTATTTAAATGGAGTTTCATATACCATCACAGTGAAGACAAGAGCGCTATGTCCCCAAAGACTGTGCATCATAATCCAATTCCTGCAGGATCTGACACTGTAGCAATGAAGTTTCCAGTAGTTCTCACTGGAAACTGAGTGTTGATGCTGAGACCCAGTTAAGGGAATACAAATACATTAATGAGAACCAGATACCTGCTCAAAAGTGAGAAAGCAGACCCGAACCTAAACGTTTTAGTGAAGGTTTTATGGATTCCGGTTTTGCATACTGCCCCACACCTTCAAAACCAGTTTCTGCCCTTTTGATGCTAACACTAGTTGCACTGGGTAATGCCTCTCCTAGCAACCCAGGCTCATCCGTGTCTGCAAGCAAACTCCACTTCTATACAAACTGTGGAATGATGTGCATAGCACATTCCTGACAGCATCAATATTGTGATGCTAGTGCACAGACAGAAGGAAGAACCGTGCTGGCTTCAGCTGCTCTGGTTTCAAACAAGTTAATGCTTGCCAAATGCAGGGAGCAGAGTGCACAAGAGTGACCAGCCCTGCAAGAAGCTATTAATACTGGCCTGGTTAGCCTAGTTACATTCAGCAAGCAGCCATCTGACCCAGTTCTCACTTTCTACACTCGCCAGGAGTCAAGACATTTCCAGTTACAGTACGAGTTACATGTTTAAGTAGCCACCTAAGCACTGTACAAAGGCCAGGCCTACATCAGTATAACTACATCACTCCGCAGGTGTGATACCGAGCTAAGTCTCAAGGTAGCCTGCGTGAGGTCAATGGGAGAGCCTCTCCCATTGACAGGCCACCTCCCAGAGGTGGTAGCTAACTATGCCAGCATAGGCGCAACGTCTTTTCAACTGCTGCATTGGCACAGTTGCACCGATATAGCTGCAGTGCTCAAGTGCTGACTTGTCCACAGTCTCCCTATTTCCCTTTACCTCTTTACTTTACAGAACTGTCTATTCTGCAGAGGACAGGGCAACCTGTCCTCATCCATCTGGGTGACATCTCCCCTTTCAATCCCCCCTTTCCCCATATCACACTCCCACTGTCCTGAGAGGTAGGGGAAGACATCATACTAGTTTGTTTTAGAGGGGTAGCCATGTCAGTCTGTATACAGACAAAACGAGAGTCCTGTAGCACCTTAAAGACTAAAAAATTTCTGCTGGTATAACCTTTTGTGGGCTGCAACACACTTCGTCAGATGCAGAAATTTGTTAGTCTTTAAGGTGCTACAGGACTCATTTATGCTAGTTTGTGATGATTAGTGGCATAGAGGGTTGTGCAAGAATTTGTTGCAGCACACATGCTACGCATGCCATGTCCTACAGCTTCAGTCACTAAAAGTCAACTGTCAGGGGCCTGGTCAGAACAGAGCGCTGACAAAACTAGATCACTGGGCTGTGATTTAACTGGGGCCAAATGATGATTTAATTATGTCCCCAAAGAGTGCTAAGTCTAAAGTTTTCACACTGTGGAACATGGACCAGGCATGCTTTGGTGCCATTATACTGGGAAATGGGACTAACTATGGTGCCACAATTTAGACCCTGCCCCCCACGTCCCCATCATGTGGCTGATTTTGTACTGTAGACAGGATCCTAACATTAACTATCTTTATCAGGAGAGTCAACACCCATGGGCCAGACAGAGCCTGCCCATCAGGCCTGGGTGCCCCATGTGACAAACTGGTGCGGACAGCATGACACTGCACTGTCAAGATTAACTACTGCACTGCATTTTAACAGATGGAATGGAGAGGGGTAGGAGCCCGGGAGGCCAAGAATTGGAACTGCTACAAGGAAGGAAATACAGAAGAGTGGAAGGGGGCACAGGAGGGTGGAGAAGGAAGAGAAATGGCAGAAATAACAGTGGCTGAAGAGAGGGGTGGAGAGGGTGAGAACCACTAATTACAGAGTGGGACACTAGAACATTAAAGTTCAGTTACTACATGAAGTAACAACTCCGCCCTTGATCTTCAGGAACACTCCCCATGGACACGAGTAGATGCTCTGTCGTGGATGGAGGCAGTATCAGCCTTGTCTAGATTCAAGCCCAACCTCAAACAATAAGCTGAATTTGTTCTCTCATTTGACACCCATCTTAAATAGTTCAGTCTAAGAACATTCTCAATATTCTCAGGGCCAGCATAGATAGGACAGAAGAGTATTCTATCAGAGTGAGGTAGTCTCTGTTGCATAGTTCAATCTTGTCTATACTAGCTAAGAAGCCACATTAAACAGTTCCTGCTAGCAAGCCACTGAACCATTCTGGCCATCACTGAAAGACTAGAGCTGCCTATCTGCAAGCAACCCTGGAAGACAGCCCCTGGAGGACAGCCAGAGACCATCCTCAACCCAACCCCAGAGCTAGCTGGGTATAATAGACCTGAATATTTTGTGTGGTGGAAACTTACAACACATTTTGTATTTAACATGTCATAGGGTTTTTTTTGTTTTTGTTTTTTTTTTTTAGAGACCCAGGTGGCCCGTGACACATCTAAGATACCTAATTAAGGGCTCAGACTTCAGGTCCCTCTGAAAGGGAACAAAAGGAGTTAAGTGGCTTCAGAAAGCCAGATGCAGGGAAACTGGACTGGTTGGAGCAGAACAAAAATCAGGAAAGGGAAACTGGGGGGTAGGGGGAAGGGAGTTTTTCATAGCCCCAAGCAGCACAGCTAGGTTGACCTAACTTGCTAGCCCTCAGCTGTGGCAGCAAAGAGAAGGCAGTCCTAAGAGTTGCCACTAGAGCCACAAAGTTGGGGCCTCTGAAGCATCCCCATGTGCTTTCCCCCACTGTTTTCAGCCTTGTCCACACTACAGTAAGACAGCTACTGTGCTATACCATAGTGCTGACATCCTACAGGAGCACCGGGGTGGGGCTGGCATCGCTCTGGTGCTAGTCACATCTGAGGGCCACACTTCAACTTTTAAACTTAGACTAGATCCTAGT
>ML675621.1:10967523-11027819 GCA_007922155.1 Mesoclemmys tuberculata
GGGGTCTAGTGGTTAGATGGGACCCAGGACTCCTGGGTTCTGCTCAGGGAGGGGAATGAGTCTAGTGCTTTGCAGGGGCTGGGACCCAGGACTTCGGCAATGCATTCTCTGCTGCACAGGTGCTGGAATTAGGCGTGTGGGGGTGCTACTGCACCCTTGGTTTGAAGTGCTTTCCATCATATGCAGGTTTACAGTTTGGTTCCATGCCTCGCAGCAACGCCACAATATAAACTGGTCCAACACCCCTGCACTCAGCCCTCGCTCTGCGTCGCTCTTCACTCCCATACCCTGCGTGTGCAGGCCGATGGCAAGGCTGAATGAGGCACTGGCTACTCATGAAGCACCAGGAGTGCTAGAAATTGGCATGTGTGGCTTAGAAATCCAAGCACAGCATTGCCTCCTTTTATTTCAATAAAACGCCACCGAGTTGCAGTGACCCTCCCTCATCTTAAGCGTGACAGTGCAGCCTGCAGACATGCCAGTGCCAGCAGGCAATCCCCCCAAACCAGTGGGCAGGCAGGAGGATCCTGCAGGAGGATCCGTAGCAGAATTCAGCCCTCAGACGCAGGGCTTGTCTTCACAGATACCTACAGCTGTGCTGCTGTAGCTTGTTCTGGGGAATGGGCAGGAACAAGCCTGGCCACAACTAAAGACCCTCCACCCAACCTAAGGGTAGGAGCTACCAGACCAGGTGTCGAATAATTCCAGGGGACAATGAGTGGTAAAACGGACTGGAATGAGAGTCACAAGGTCAAAAGTAGGGGGCCACCAAGCAGAAAGCCTAGGACAGCACCCTCTGCTCCTCACAGGTGTCCAGTGAGCCAGTGACATGGCCCAGAAGAACTCTGCCTGGATGTGTGACCTGTGAGAGAACAGAAATGGGCCCCATAGTCACAGAGCACCTCCCCATCCAGCATCTTCCTTCCGGTAGAGTGGATGGCCACCTTGGCCAGTGCCAGGACGAAGCTGGGAAGGAGATCCCTGTGATGTCATAGGGCCATGGATGGGGTGAGTGTAGATCAGGAGATGTGGGGAAAAGCGTAGCTGGACCCTACAAGGAAGGTTCTGGAGGAGCCAGAAATGGGGCTGCAACCTGGTGCACTGACAATAAACATGCACCAGGGCCTCCCTTGCGCCCCAGAAGGGACAATTGTCAGGGAGTGGGGTGAACTGCACCAGGTCCACACCTGTGCTCAGTTTGCAGCTGCGCCGCCGTAGCACTTTAGTGAAGATGCTCCTACGCCAACATGAGAGCATCTCCCTTCGGCATAGTTAATCCACCTCACCGAGAGGCGGTAGGTAGGTTGGTGGGAGAAGCTCTCCTGTCGACATAGCACTGTCTACATGGTGATGGGGGGGAAGTGGGGGGGGGTTAGGTCAGTACAACTATGTCATGCAGATGTGTGGATTTTTTTACACCCCTGAGCAACTTAATTGCACTGATATAAGTGTGTAGTGTAGACCAGGCCTCTACAATATATTTTTAAGTTTAAGGAAAATGACCAGTTAAGTGTTCGAGGTCCAACCTGTGCACAGCTAGCAAGCTTTCAATCTCCTAATCCCCTGAAGTCTGACGCACAAAAGTAACTTTACTAACCCACTGGGGCTAGTCATGCATAAAGTTTCTCCTCGGGTCTGGATCTCCACTGAACAGACTTCCCTGGAACTAATGGCAATGCACACCAGCTGGGAGTCTGGCACAGTGTTCATACATCTGTGGGATTGGGGCCCAAGTGTTATGCTGTTGCTGTGCTCTATTGGGTCTGTGTAATGCTGGGTTAGTTCGTTAACTGTGAATATTCTCGGCTGGTTTGCTGAACCTGTTATTACTTAGTTTTACTTGATCGATCCATTCTGGGGGACGCCAAAACATAACCCACCGGCTGCTTGTAGCCTTTGCCTTTGAAATTTCTTACCACGGCTAACACTAGTGGTTGCAACATCAAGAACATCAGTGTCGATGGGTATTTTAAGTGCCCTGCTATTCAGCTCGGCTAGGGGCATGTGAGCATAACATGATGCTCCCACTAGCTACAGCCACTAGCAACTGTTAGGAAACAATTCCTAGTATGAACGAGACCTGTCTGTCATGAGAACAGTATAGGCGGGGTCAGACTGCGGAGAGGTGCTTTTCTGCATGCTGCCCACAAAATAAACTGCCCACACGACATGCTGCTCATCGTCTGTGCAGAGGTTCAAATTATGATTATGCCTGCAGGCGCTCTGATCTGGCACTCAGCTCCTCCTCGCTGGAATACAAGTACACCTATCCTGGACTCAGGGAGAGAGGTATACTCCAGCCCACTGGGCTTCTTGACCTTGGTTTTCCCATGGGGGGAGGGGGGCCTGAGCTGTCATTCACAGGAGGTTGTGCAGATCCTTATACTATCATTCTCTCGTTCCTTTCTCCATGCCTTAATGAGCAGTGAAATAGTCCACAACGCTGACATTTAATGTATATCACTGGGTGTATGAGTTAGCCGCCAGTGAAATGAAAGAGACAGTTCACATCTCTCAGAGCTATTTCCAGTTCTCCAGGCTGAATTCACTGCATTGGTTTCACTTGGTTCAGGTTATCAAGGCTCTCTCAGCAACCAGATCAGCTAGACAGGTGGGGGAATTTGGGGAGCTAGGCAGAGGGTAATGAAGACAGATTCTGGAAAACAAGAACTTTAGGCATCATGAACGTGTATGCAACGCCGCCACATTGGCTCAAAGGAGACATCTATGCCCAGCAGATTTAAGGGCAATATGAGGGAGTTTTTAAGTGTATTAGAAACAAAAAGATTCCTAACAAGATTGGTCCTTTACTGGATGGAAACGGTGAAAGTATCACTAATGCAGAAAAGGCAGAAGTGTTCAATAAGTATTTCTACTCTGCATTTGGAGAAAAAACAGATGACATAGTCATGAATGATGATGATGAAACGTTTTCCATGCCAGTAGAAACGCAGCAGGATGGTAAACAGCAGCTACCAAAATTAGACATTTTAATATCAGGAGCTCTGGATAACTTGGGTCCAAGGGTTTTAAAAGAGCTGGCTCAGGAACTATACCATTAATGTTGATTGTCAATAACTCTGGAAACAGTGGGGAAGATAAAGAAAACTGGAAGAAAACTAAAGAAAGCCAGCAATATTTAAAAAGGGTAAATGGGACATCTTGGATAATTATAGGCCTCTCAGCCTGACAGATCCTGGGGAAGATAATGAAACAGCTACTACAGGAATCAACTGATAAATAATTAAAAGACAATAGTATGATTAATGCCAATCAACATGGGATTTTTGGAAATAGATCCTGTCAAACTAACTTGATATCTTTTTTGATCGACTACGAGTTTGGTTGATAAAAGTAATAGTGTTGCTATAATAGACTTCTGTAAGGCATTTGTCTTTGTACTGCACAACATTTTGGTTACACAACTAGAATGATACAAAATTGACATGGCACATATAAAAGCATTAAAAACTGGCTAACTGACAGGTCTCAAAATGTCAGTGTAAACAGGGAGTCATAGACTCATAGAATATTAGAGTTGGAAGGGACCTCAGGAAGTATCTAGTCCAACCCCCTGCTCAAAGCAGGACTAACCTCAGCTAAATCATCCCAGCGAGGGTTTTGTCAAGCCACAGCTTAAAAACCTCTAAAGATGGAGATTCCACCACCTCCCTAGGTAACCCATTCCAGGGCTTCACCACCCTCCTAGGGAAAAACTTTTCCTAATGTCCAACCTAGACCTCCCCCACTGCAACTTGAGACCATTGCTCCTTGTTCTGTCATCTGCCACCACTGAGAACAGCCTAGCTCCATCCTCCCTGGAACCCCCTTTCAGGTCGTTAAAGGCTGCTATCAAATCCCCCCTCGTTCTTCTCTTCTGCAGACTAAACAAGCCTAGTTGCCTCAGCCTCTCCTCATAAGTCTTGTGCTCCAGCCCCCTCATCATTTTTGTTGCCCTCTGCTGGACTCTCTCCAACTTGTCCACATCCTTTTTGTAGTGGGGGCCCAAAACTGGACACAGTACTCCAAATGCAGCCTCACCAATGCTGAATAGAGGGGAATAATCACTTCCCTCGATCTGCTGATAATGCTCCTACTAATGCAGCCCAAAATGCCATGAGCCTTCTTGGCAACCAGGGCACACTGCTGACTCATATCCAGCTTCTTATCCACTGTAACCCCTAGATCCCTTTCTGCAGAACTGCTGCCTAACTCGTTGGTCCCCAGTCTGTAGCTGTGCACGGGATTCTTCCATCCTAAGTGCAGGACTCTGCACTTGTCCTTGTCATGATTCAGTGAATATGTTTCTAGTGGGATCCTGCAGGGATCAGTTCTTGGCCCCTTGCTATTTAGTATTTTTATCAGTGACCTGGAAGAAAACAGAAAATCATCCCTGATAAAGTTTGCTGTTAGGGAGTGGTAAATAATGAAGAGAGCAGGGAGATCTAGAACACTTGGTAAAACAAACAAACAATATGAATTTTAATACAACCAAATGTAACGTCATATATCTAGGAACAAAGTATGTCAGCCAAACTTACAAGATGGGAACTCTATCCTGGGACACAGAGACTCTGACAAAAATGTGGAGGTCATTGTAGACAATCAGCTGAACATTAGCTCCCAGTACGACGCTGTAGCCAAAAAGGCTAATGCAATCCTTAGGTGCATAAACAGGAAGCCTGAGTAGGAGTGGAGAGGTTATTTTACCTCTGTATTTGGCCCTGATGTGACTGCTGCTGAAATACTGTGTCCAGTTCTGGTGGCCACAATCCAAAAAGGATGTTAAATAATTGGAACGGGTTCAGATAAGAGCCATGAGAATGGTTAAAGGATTCGAAAACATGCTTTTCTGGGGATAAGTCAAGGAGCTCAAGCTATTTAGTTTAACAAAGAGAAAGTTAAGGGGTGATGATCGCAGTCTGTATGTACTTACTTGGGGAACAAATGTTTGTTAATGGGCTCTTTAATCCAGCAGACAAAGGTAAACAAGACCCAATGGCTGGAAGTTGGAGCTGGACAAATTAGTCTGGAAATGAGCCAAATGAAGTGTAACATTTTACCCGTGAGGGTAATTAATCATTGGAACAATTTACCAAAGGCTATGGTGGATTTACAACGCTGGCAATTTTCAAATCAGGATTGGATGTTTTTCTAAAAGGATCTGCTCCAGTTCACCAAGAATTATTTCGGGGCAGTTGTGGGGGCTGTGTTAGACAGGAGATGGGACTAGATGAATACAGTGGGCTTAGAATCTATGAACCTTAGCCCTCTACATTACCACGTAGTGAGTGCTAAATTTCAGCTCTCTTCGGGGGTTCTGATGAAGCATAGCACCAAAGGCCCTTTGCCATTGAATTCGATGGGTGTGGGAAAGGGCCCCAAGTGGAAAGATGCACTTGGTCTCCAAGAGGCACTGGAGAGAATTCCCCAGTCTCTTAGAGCCGAGGTCTGTTTACTTTCCCTGGTTGTAATAACCCCCTCTGTGGCTTTCGCTAACACTCCGAGGGAGTTGGGTGAAGAAGGGGTTTTTCCTTCGCAGCCCATCTTCATAGCAACTGCAAGGACTGGAATTGCCAGTAGCCTGTTTTCCTGGCTGCAAAACTGTGAGATCCTAAATGCAGGGACTGTGACTTCACGAAGCAATGAGGCAGAAGGGGAAATGGGGAGGCTGGGGCCGCTCGTTCACTAGCACAGAAGGCTGCACTAATGGCAGGGGAAAGCCAGGAACGCAGCAGCAGTATGTATGAATAGTTTCTTTCACCAAGGGTATCCAGATGTGAAAGTCCCTCTTTAAGGTAGCCAGGAATTGTGCCTGTGTCGCAGGGAATGCACCCTAGAGGCACACAGGACCTAGCCGAGCAGGCACTGGCATCAGTGAAAGAGCATCATTTGGGGGCAGAGCCGTCTGCTGCCATGTCAACAGCTGCCAGGAGGAGAGACACAAGAGAATTCTCTCCATGGTTCAAGCTAACGAGGCCATTCTAGCATGGTCCAACCCCCTGAAGTCCCTGGGGAGACGAGTCTCCCCCGAGCATACTGCAGAAGAACAGCCAAACCTCCCCAGAAAGGCACCGCAACGTAAGAGCGGATGGCATTGGAGCACTGTGCTAAAACACGTCGCCCTGTAAGTGCTCGTCCTCTGCCTTCCGCGCGGACGTGCCGCTTGAGCGCTTCCAAGCTCAGTACCGTCGGGCTGGGTCACTGCTTGGAGGGGAACACCTTCGCACTTGCAGGAAGGTGCGGCTCTTCGAGGAGGTGGTGCTCTTTCTTGTTTGACCGGAAGGGATGCCCCCAGCGTGGTGTCTCTGGGGCGCTTTGAATGAGATCTAAAGCTGGAGGCCTGACTATGCAAGGCCATTAAATTGTCACTACATTTCGAGAAGAGGCTGGGTGTTGTGGACAAATTCCAGCTTGGTAATTGCATCTCCCCGGTGCCCATGGGAGGCAGCATTTCCCCTGCTTCCTGCCCGTTGCTTTGTTGTGCACCATCGAGCAGTGCTGTTCTTCAAGGCAGTGCTTCTCCTGTGGACAAAGAGAGCCTTGTCTCGGTTACCTAGCCGTGAAGACCTTCAGGATGAAAAGTGTTGTGTGACTGTCAGATTCTACTGTTCTGTGTACTCCACATTCTTAAGCTTATATGCAGCTTTTTATGCCTGGCGTTTAATAATACGAATGCTTTGCCCAGCTATAGCACATCTCATACCCCCCCACCCTGGGTGAGATATTGTCCTCCTTATTGTGTGTTTGGGGAAACTGAGGCGCAGAGCAAGGCAGGGGCTTCTCCAAGGCCACAAAGTGACTAACCGACAGAGATGGAGCTGGAACCCAGTCTCCTGACGCCAAAACCTATGATTTAGTTACAAGCCCACCCTTCCTCTGGATTATAAATTACCGTTCGGGTAACATCTAACCTGGGAATGAGTGGCCTGTGCCAGGGCTGAGATTCGCTACCACGCAGCAGCATCCGTCTGTCCATTGCCTCCGAGGATCCTTCGCCCCTGGGACTCTCCCGGCCTGAGAACGCTGCCCTGAGTCCTAGGGGCTGAAGAAAGAACCCACTCCCACCTTCCCAGCCCTCGCCGAGGCTGTTTGAAGACACCCCCAGCGGGAGGCCTGGTTGCTGCTCCCCACCCTCTGTCTTAGTAGCCGTCTGCCTGGGGAGCCAAGGCAGCCCTGCCCCAGCCCTTGCTGCACAGACCTGTCGCCTTCTGCCAGCTGCGTCCTGGGCAGGCCCTAGCAGCAGGAGAAGCGGCTGTTCTAGCCCCACTGAGACCCCAGCAGTGTCTGGGTGTGTGGCTGTAGGCTGGCGGTTCCCCTCCCGGAGATTGAACACACCCACATCCAGGTCTAAGAGCCCGGCGGCATGCAGGGCACCTCAGAGGTCTCCCCCGCCAGGCTTCAGAGAAACTGCGGCTCGGTTGCAAGTGAAGTTACAGCCCATGCGTCAGATCAGCCTCTGCTGCCCGCCTGGCGCATGGTGAGGCTGGCCTCTGGCCACAAGCCCACGCCTCACTGCCAGGACGGGGGCTGTCGCAGGCCGGCGGAGGAGAACTCAAGCCGGGAAGCGTGGGCTTTCGGGAGAGGCGCTGACCCCCCCCACAGCTCAGGGCAGCTCTGTTCCCCCTTCCCTCCTGTGAGCACTGGGGACAGGACACTGCCCCTCCCATTCCCCCTGCACCACCCAGCTGGGACACATGGGGTGTAGGGCCCCTGGAGTTGCTGCCCAAGCCTGGAAGGGGAGAGGGACCCTGGAGGGTTGGGGGTTGGAAGGTTGGGGGGCTTAACAGTGGAGGTGGGGGCAGATGGGGGCTCAGCTGAGGGGGGCAGGGGCAGGCAGATGTGGGGTGAGAGCTCCTGCACCAGGGCCCAATATTTAAAAGCCTAAGGGCCAGATCCTCAAGGGCTCAGACTCTCCTGGTCGCACTATTTTTCCAAAAGAGCCCAGCACTGAACTGGTGGCGTGGTCCTTTCTGGCCGTGTACTCCACCATGGAGACACTCAACAGCCTGGGGGCTTCTGCAAATCTCCCTTTGCCTCAGCTCTTCATCTGTAATCCTGAGAGCATAGGAGTGCCCTTCTCCCAGCCCTTTGTCCCGCTTGTCTGTAAGGTCATATGGGCAGAGACTGTCTCTTACCGTGAATTTGTACAGCACCTAGCACAACCAGTCTCGGCTGAGCCCTTTAGGCTGTACAAATAATAAACCCATTACAAAGAAATGAAAGAAATTAAGAGATAGTCCCTGCCCCAAAGAGCTTACAATGCAAGTAGATAACCAGAGAAAACAGCTGGATACAAGCAGACTGACAGGGGAGTACAGGGAAACAGTGAGACGATGTTGTGTAAAGAGCCCAGGGGTTGCGCTAAAACCTGGGTCAGAGCCCTCGTTAGGGCTGCAGTGAAGACCAAGCTGGAGAGGAAGCAGAGGGCCGGGCCTTCTTGGGCCCAGAGCTCGCAGACATGGGGGTTTCTGGGCAAAGAATTGTTTGTTCCTACTGCGTTCAGGGAAACAGGACTGTGGGGCCATCCTTCAGTACCAGGATTGCACCAGAAAACTGGCTTGTCATCAGCTTCTCGTCCTCACAGAAACAAACCAGCAGCCCCCAAATGGTGGCCCACGGCGTGCCAGCCGTCCCGTTTTTAAGAGCATAGGGACGGTCACAGTGCAAAGAGGCGTCTGCCAGGAGGAAGAGGAGCTGCTCACAGCACCGGGGCCATCGTACATCTTGGAGCTCTCGGCCTTGGTTAATTCTGGACCATTCTCCGCCGGGGGGCGGGGGGGGGGGGGGGGGGGGAGGCCCCCCCCCACTGCCCTTTCCCCCACCTCTCCTGCTGGGTCACCCAGCCGACGCTAATGGATCATCTCAGAGCGCGGATTCCCACCCCCACAATGTGAGGGAAGGAGAGGGTGCATTGGGCCGGCAGCTGCGTTCTCGGGGTGGTGCCCACTCAGAGCTCAGCTCCTTTTACAAGAGATGCCAGAGCAGCACAAGTCAGTACTTCGATGGGAAAACCGCGAAGAAACCCCAGGGGCTGTCAGACATTAGGGGATGATTCAATAGGGGCGCTGTTTCCTCTGTGTCAGGACTGGGCCAACGCCCCAGGGCGCTGTTACGGGCCATGGCGTGGAAGGAACTATACTTTGGGTTTGATAAAAAAGCGGGGCTGGGACTATCGTGTTGTACAGGGGGCTGGAACCATCAGTGTAGTGGGGATGCAGAGAGCCACTGATCCAAACGGGCCACTCTGTGTGTGATGGAAACCATCTCAGGCCAAGGGGGTATGTCCCACACCTATGATGGTGTAATCATTCCAGCTGTTGGGAGACAGCAATCCTTTAGCCAAATTCACTTTTCTCTTTCCTAAAATTCCCTCTGCGGTGTCTGTTGGATTCTACTTCACTTCCTGTTTCAATCTGCCGCGCTGTGCAATTGACGTGAGGGATGTAAAACATGATTATTTCCACGATCTTCCAGCTCTCAGGGCTCGTTTTTCCTTTTTAACTTTTGTTTGATTTTTTTCACTTAAAAAAATAATGACAATCAAACCGTGAAACAGCTTGAAAAAGGGTTCTTGCTGAATTACAGGAGGCTAGCATTTTGTCTGCTTTCAAAAAAAAAAAAAAGTCACCCAAGGTCTTGTCCATTTTAGTTTTCTTTGTCTATTTCCTTTCCTAGATAACTCTTCTGTGGAGGGAGATGGTGGCATCACTGAATTAGTCCAAGAGAGGATTTCTCTCTCTTTTGGACAACAAACCCTTTAATCTCTCTCTCTATATGCCAGCCAGGTTGTAGCCTGCTGCCTCTTAGATTTAAGCACTTACCAGTTGTTGGTAGAGAGCAGATAATCTGACGCACATTAGCCCAGCCCACTCAGAAATCCAGGGGGGTAATAAATACCCATCCCAGCTAAGCAAACATAGCTGCAGAGCAGCTACCTCAGAATTAAGTCAGACGTCCTCTGAGATTAGACAAGATAATCAGTGACAGAGGAACGCGCCAAAATAAGGGGCTGGCCTTTCAAAGAGCACGTTGTGTGGGGAACAATTTTAAAAAACCCAGCCATTGCTGTCTCACTGGGAGCTGAGCACCTGGGAAATCCGCCCCTTGTTCGGGGGCCTAATTAAGAGCCGAGCTGGCCCCACATATTACCGGTTCATCCCAGGGAGCATTTAACAGCCCCTGTTAACAGACCATTGGCTCATTAGAGGCTCCCCCTGAATGCTGCTGTTTAAGGTCACATTCCAAAGCCTTGTGCTTTGCTGGTATTTGGTATCCTACGTTTTTGCAGGAGGAAGAAACGCAGGTGTGGTGCCCTCAGGAATAAAGTCCCTTTGACACCGTTACTTCCTGGTGTCGCTGGCTGAGATCTGGTAAAGCCCATCTGGTAAATCCTTTTGCTGCTAGGTCACTGTCCCTTCTTGTTCTCCAGTCACCGTGCGTCACAGTCTGTCTGGTGCTCACAGGGGCTGCCAACCTTGCATTCTAGTTTTTACTGGCATGAAGATCTGAAGTTGATTTTTTTTTACCGACACGGGACACTTTACTGACATCGCTAGAAATGCCATACAATGCAATAGTGTCACAAAAGCGTGTAGTCACGTGTGACATTCTGTACACAGGAATTTAGAATTATGCTATTGTTTAGCTGCAGGTAATTGATCAATCGGATTCTTTAGGTGTGTGCGGTAATAGGAAACATGAAATCGATAAAGTAATGGTCAGTGTAGTTTTATGCTACAAGAAGTGATTCTGAACAATGACAATCAATGTCAAAACACATCATCTTTTATTTCTACCCAATTTCATGGACATTTTCATTTATTTGCGGGTTTATGGACAATGTTAACTTTTTCTTTTTTTTTACTGACACTCCGTAATTTTAAAGTCTGCGGTCTGCTCTGCTTGGTTGAGCTCAGACACGCCATCCCTCTCAGCAATTCCATGATTTCCTTG
Source organism: Mesoclemmys tuberculata (assembly GCA_007922155.1). Taxonomy (NCBI): domain Eukaryota; kingdom Metazoa; phylum Chordata; order Testudines; family Chelidae; genus Mesoclemmys; species Mesoclemmys tuberculata. The sequence continues at coordinate 10,978,480 of ML675621.1, forward strand.
TCAGGGGATGGCCCCAGGAGCCTCCAGCTTCCTTTAAGAGATTTTCTCTCCTCCCTGCAGCAGCTATTCCCTTGTTGGAGTCACATAACCAGCTGTCATTCTGGGAAAGCTCTCATCTCCAGTTTTCCATTGCTCTGTTTTTCAAGCATATTGAGCTCAACGCCAGCCACCCACATTTTGTATCAAGTACCCTGGAGGGCTCCTAAAGGGTATTTTGCATCCTTTAGCACGCAGCGTTCTCTGATGACCTGAGTCTGTCCGGAGGTGGGCCAGAGAGACGGTAAGGCTGGCTCTCCTGGATTCTCCCCTGCTGCTGGTTAATTGCTAGGCACAAGCAGGGTCTGATTACACACTCACTTGCAGAGAGCAAACTGAGGCTGGTTTACACCCCCACTGGCAGTGAAGTAACCGAATCAATTTTATTTCACATCTTCTGTTGTTTCAGTTAATGTCTCCCGTGTGCAGACACTCTCCTTTTGGGTGAAGCCTGTCCTATTTGACGTCAATCTTTCTTTTTTTATCTATACACCAATTTAAATCAAGAGTGAAATAGGCCACTCAGAGACTTGCCCCACAGCAACAAAAGGTGTGAACTAAAATTGATTGAGGCTGTTCACAGAGATGCCCTAGTTTCACTTCAGGTGGGTTTAGAGGCAGATTAGTTAAACCAGTGTAAAAGTGTGTACAGAGGCTTGTATTTAGCTTGGTTTAGCTTCAGCTTATTGGGAACAGATGAAAGGGCTTTTAACCCTTCTGGGCCCTCATACCGGCCCCAGCACACCCTTTTATAGCCGTCTGGCCTGACTTTATCACAATCTACACGTTTGCAGTGGTTTAATTAAGTTACCGTGTACATTTGTGTGTAGCTCAGTCCCTAGAAGAACCCAGCATGTTCAGGCTTCCCGCCCTGCCCTTAGCAGATCCTCCCCATGGTATTATATTGTGTAGGATTGCAACATAAACATCGCTATTGGGCACTCACATCCCACCAGTACGGTTGTATTTCTCCTACACTGTAGTAGCTTTACTGGTTTAACACCTATTTAACTCCAAAGTCTAATCAAGGTGCAGGAAAATAGATCTCTGTGTTAAAAGAGTTAACACTCCTTACTTTCCATTTAGGGGCGAAAGGACTCCAACCCCTGGCTAGCACGGACCTATCTGATGCTGTGCTCTGCCCACTGGGTACCAGCCCCACACCGCCCAGTGTGGGTCCATGCCCCAGGGTGCCTACAACAGCTTTTCCCTGGGGAAAAAGGCGAGTCTGGTGTGGCGGCCATCTGGGGTGGGTGTGGGGAAGTCACGGTCTTGCGGTACCTCAGCTTCCCGCTGTGAAAAAGGGACCCCAATCCTTCATCTAAAGGAGGGCTGCTTGGGGCAGGGACAGCCTCTGCCTGTGTTCATCAGGCCTCGGGGCTTGACTGCAGTATAAACACAGAGCAGGCTGGCTCCATGGACACTGGCATGGGGGGGAGCTGAACCCCCAGACAAGCGCCCCCTGCACTGCCGGAAACTAGCTAGATTCTTCCAGTACAGGGTTTCAAACCTAACCCTCTGGCCTGGCTGTGCTGGCCGGCACAGGGAGCTGCCCCTGAAAGCTCCTGGGCCGGGCTGGCTCCTGTGTGACTGGGCTGCGCTGCCTTCTCCTCCCTGCCTGGCACCCAGCCCCCGGGGGGGCTCCTTTCTTACAGCAGCTCAGCTGAGTCCCGGCCGCTGCTGGCCACGCCGCCAGCTCTGGGCAGCACCCCTCCTGCGCCCAGAGCCTCACAGCTCCCCCAGGCTGTGCTAGCTGGCCAGCTGGCCACACCTTGTTCAGCTGCTCTGTGCCCCTCAAGCCTGCCCTTCCCCAAGGGCGGGCGGGCGGGCGGGCCTCCTTCGGTCGGCTGCTCCCCCACCACTGCCTTGGCTCCCTGCAGGGTCTCGCTCAGCCCTCACACTGAGCATGATTTAGCTGCATGAGCTGCCTGCCTCACTTTCCCCAGCTGGGGAGGAGCCTTGAGCCAGGCACAGGTGGGGCTGGACCCACTGCCACTTGCAAGGGCCCCGTCAGCCTGGGACACCCTCCTCTGACCTTGTCTGGGTCTCCATTCCCGCCCCATGCCCAGGAGCCCTTCAGGACAGCACCTGACACAGGTAATGTGTAATACAGGCAATAATGGAACCCGGGGCCGAGGCTCTGAGGGGCTACAGCCACAATCAAGTCACACCCCTGAACCCTGGCCGGAGCCGCCCTTCGTAGCCCCCAGCAACCAGCGTCTGGGCTGTGTCCAGACAGCAGGGTTCGCCTACAGTGCATTTGGGCAAGGGGCAGTGAGGTGCGTGCAATGGTCTGACCAGGGCCGCCGCTGCAGCCGATCACGTTCTTGGCGCTGGGTGACCCTCGTGTTCCTTCACGCTGACCGGCTGTTTCCCACTCACACCCTCTGTGACTACTGCACCTCACAGCCTCCCGACGGCCCTTCCCCTGGCAGGCAGCTGCGCTGTGAAACCACGCATTGCGCTGGGCTCCGGAGAAAAGCAACTGGGCCAAAGCTGCAGGGGAAGCCTAAGAAACCGGCCCATTCCCAGGCCTGTCCCCCAGAGGAACTGAGGGCCCCGGCCCCACGGATGCAGCACCCTGGAGAGCAGAGGCAGGTATGGGGGGGAGGCGCCATGTTTCCAGGCTGGCTTGGGGGCAGAGGGAACAGGTGAAGGGAGCTGCTCTGGAGGCCCCGGAGCGGGTGAGACGGGGGGGCTCTGGGGAATGCATTCCCTTGCTAGAGTCCGGTTGAAAGCTGCTGCAAAGGCATGGTAGGGCTTGGTCTAGTGGTTAGAGAAGGGAACTGGGCTTTGTGGCCATGGGAGAGTCACTTCCCTGGTCTGTGCCTCAGTTTCCCTATCTTTGGACAAGGCATGGGTTGTTCCCTTAGTGTGAGGAGCCAAACACAGGCATTGCTGTAACACAGCGAGGCTGCAGGTGAATTTTGTGTCCCAACACTGTGCTGAAGGGGCCCTAGATGGAGCTCAGAGCTAATGGGTTTGGGCCTTGCTGCTCCTTCAGGGCCGAAGCCCAGCCCATGGGTTGGTGCCGCGGCCAAAGGCCACGTCACCACAGGGGCCGTCTGGCGTGCCAGGCTGGGAGGCAAGCAGGAGCACTCTCCCCAGGGCAGTGCACCCGCAGCCAGCCTGTCCCCACATGAGAGGGGTGGGGCGCCCGGCCCAAGTCCAGGGGTTGGTGGCTTGCCTGGCCGGCTAACTGGGCCGGCAGCGTGTGCCATAGTCCTCATCCCCGCGGGCTGATCTGCAGGTGGCAGCATGAGGTACGAGACACGAGGCTGTACCAAACGTGCACGAGGGACACAACGGTTTGCTAAACACTTGAGTAATAATTAGCCACCGCAGGAGCGGGACCCTTTTTGCTGGTGGCTGGTGCTCGTTGGCAGGGCAAGTGGCTGGTTTTTGCTGGTGATGTGGGTGCGTGGTCAGGCTCTGTGGCCTGGTTTTGGTGATGGTGGGGGCGGACAGAGTTTCTGCATCTGGGAGGTGGCTGCCCCATACTGGGGGACCCAGGCTGCTGTGGACAAGGCCCTCTCTGCCCCACTGCCTGTGGGTGATTACTCGCCCCAGCCTGCCTCCGCTGCAGCCGTGCAAGAGGCAACACGCCAGCCAGTGGCCCACCAGCCGCCCCCCCGTGCCGTGAGAGACTGAGGCCAGGCTGGCTGAGTGGGGCCTGGCCTGGGGGAGCTGGAGGTTTGGTTGAGCTGGGCCCTTAATTTGTCCCTGGGGGAATCCCCGCAAGCTGGGCGCTGCTGTCCTGTGAGGAGTGGGTCCTGCCTACCAGGCGCCCCTGCCGGGAATGGGATTCCTCTCCCTGGCCTGAGCTGCTGCGGGGGGTCGCTGCGTGGGACTAGGACGCCATTAGCCTGCTCCCCAGAGGAAGCTGCAGTGGGGAGGGGACAGCGATGCCCTTGGTGTGTGCCTGGCATGTCCCTCAGGGGGACGGGGGCACCTGAACACACGGGCTCCCCCCGGAGCTCTGCAGTGCAAGGCCTCACTTCGGGTGACCAGACGGCACCTGTGTAAGACAAAGCCCCAAATATTGGGACTGTCCCCACAGGACATCTGGCCACTCTAGCCTCACCTCCCTGCTGCCGCGCTGGCGGGGGAGCGGGTGGGGGGGCTGGGCCACGGCCCGGGCCAGGCTCGGAAGAAAGCCGCAGCGAACCTTCCGGGGTGCAGAGAGGCCTGCAGACTGTCGCCTCCTCCCCGGCGAGGGGCTAATGCTGGCCCTGGAGCGGCGCTGCTGTGACGTCAGGGCATCGCCCCGGGGAGCAGGGGCTGCCCCGCTCCTACGCCCTGCAGTCCAGGGGGCCCTGCCCTCCCATGGAAGGCGCAGGGAGCCCGGTGGAGGGGAGAGGGGCTCCCTGGCCCGCCCGCCCTACACGAGGCTCCCTCGGGGCAGCGGGGGGGGTTCCATGGCGTCTCCCCTCCAGGATCTCTCCCAGCCGGGCCCCAGGAGCTCACCCCTGGGGAGACGCGGCTGAGGAAGCGCCCAGCCTGCTCCAGGATGACAGCCTCGCCCCCCAGCCCCAGCTGGGAGGGGAGAGGCTGCCAGGCCCGAGCGGGATGGGCAGCTGGGCACAACGCCCATGGGGCAAGGGGGCAGCCCCAGCGAGTCCACACACGAGGCAGAGCCGGGGAGGGGGCCGTTTCCAAGGGACTGTATTGAGGTTCCTGGACATAATAAATAGAGCTACAGCGAGAGCGGCCCGGCCCCCCACAGCCACGCTGCCCGTGGGGCTCACCCTGCTACCACCCCAGAGCATGGCAGCCTTCATCCGCCCCCCTTCCTCGCCCCTGCTCCCATTGCTCCCCCGGGCCACAGCACATGCCCTCCAGGGCAGCGGTTCGCAGGCCACGGAAAGGGGGGTGAAGAGCAGGCCTGTCTCACAGCTGCCAGCCAAGGGAGAAGGGGCGGAGGGGCGCAGGACGGCAGGCGAGCTGGGGGTCTCTGGGTGGCTGGCGGGGGGGACGGGCAGGGTGCTGTTCACAGGCTGGGGTGGGCCGGGGGGGGAAGCAGCCTCCTGGTCACTCGGTCAAGGCCTGGACAACGTCTTGCACCAGCATGGTGGCGATCACCATCTTCTCGCTGTTGACGGTCAGGAGGGCCCTGGCTCCTTCCTTCCGCTCCAAGGTGAGGAGAACGAGGCTCCCGCTGGTCACCGTCTTGGCAGCAAACCTGCCCGTGGGAAACAAGGCGGGGTGAAGGCCCGGCCCAGCTGTGCCGACCGTGCCCAGCCCTGTGACGGGGAGGCAGCGCCACCCCAGCCTCGGCCCTGGGGCCCCAGCCCTCCCCTGCGCCCGGCTAGGGGCATGCCCGGGGCAGAGACGGCCCGCTGGGTGCTGCAGGGGCCTGATCGGCGAGCGGAGCTGCCCTGCAAACCACAGGCAAGGGACCGTCCCACGCAGCGTCCGGGCTGTGCCACCGTGGCCCCTGGTGCGAATCTAGCCCTGCAGCCGGCAGCATCCCCCGCGGCACCCGCAGGGTCAGGGAACAGGGATGTAAGGCCCGGAGCAGAAAAAAGACCAGCCCCAGCTGGCGTCCGCCCATTTCCCAACAGGGCCTCTTGCAACAGGCACCCCAGGAGGTCTCTGACTATACCCCCCCTTGGTGTGGGGCTCAGTCTCCCCTGGGGGGGCCGGATCCCAAAGAGAGGGAGCTTGCTCCACCCTTGGCTACCAGAGCCAGCCTGTTCCATGCCTGCCACAGAAGGGACGCCGGTGGTTAGCAGGGCCCCCCACCTGTACTCGTTGTCTGCTCCGCAGGGCACGCGGCTGACGTTCGCCGCCACCGTCACGCGCTGGACGATCGCGTGGTCGCTCTGGCACGCGTCCGGCAGCGTCAGCCTCTCCGTGATCTCACTCATGCCCGTCAGCTTGCCTGATGGGAGGAATGGGGGGGAGGGGACGGTGTCAGTCCGGGGCAGGTCTTTAAAGGGCTGAGTGGAGACGCCCCTGGCGGCTAAGCCCGTTTGAAGGATAGATGGGGGCAGGGCTGCATCCAGCCCCCGAGGCGGGCACCGGGCCTGCTTTTAATGGCAGGTGTGAGCTGGCCAAGAACCCTCCCTGCAGCCCCAGGGGAGACAGAGCTGGGCCTCTGGAAACAAGGCTGCGACCCACGCAGGAGGCAGAGGATGCCTGTGGGCACTGGCGGGTGCCAGCTCCCTCTCTCTGGGGCTGCCGGGAGCAGTGAGCCAGCAGACTGCCCAGCCCTGCACTCCCAGCGTGAAGCGGTGCCAGGGACCAGACCACCCATGACGCTGCCAGCCCCCAGCCCCGCCCCCCCAGAGAACCCAGAGCGCACGTTTGCAAGGCTGGGCAGACCATCCCTTGGGAGCTCCTCCCCATTCACCGCATGCCCTTCATCCCTACAAGGCTTGAGACCCCCCCCATGGTGGGGATCGCTTCCCTCAGAGCCAGGGGCACCCCATGCTCTGGCTGGTGAGGGTTACGCTCATGCTGGGTCTCGTGCACTGGCACCCTGCAAACTGTCACCAAACGACGAGAGCGAGGGTTTGCCAGAGGCTAGGAACGGGCTGGGGCACTGGATGATTCCCTCTGGAGCACCTGGCATTGGCCCCTGCCAGAAGACAGGGCTCTGGGCTAGATGGCCCATGGGTCTGCCCCCTTCTGGCCGTTCTTACGTTGAGGGGGCTGAACCCTGGCCTGGGCTCCCTGCGTGAGCACAGCCCTGGGACGGCTGAATCCCAGGGCCCCACAGGCCCAGCTCCAGGTTTCAGCCCCTGCCGTTCAGCGTGCGTAGCAGGGGGGTTTGCTGCAGCCCGCAGGCTCCCGCCCTGCCGCTGAACCGTAACCGCTCCACGGACGCTGCTCAGGCGCCGCAGGAGAAATGGACCGAAGGTCACTAGCGTCACTGGAGCTTCACTGGCCGGGGTGCGGGTGTCCCTCCTTTGCCCTGTGCCACCAGCCTCCACCCTCGGTCCGAGCCATCACTGTCCCCATCTAACCAGCACAGGTGGACTGAGAAACGCTCCCACTGTAAGTGAGCAGCCCCTCCCAGCCCACTCCTAATGCGCCAAGCCAGCTGGCCCCTGACGCCCAGCGGGAAGGGAGATCCAGCCTGGCTCCCGCAGCGCTCGGCTCGGACCCAGCCACCGCAGCCAGGCGGCAGCAGAGCTAGCCGTGGAACTATTGGCCGTATACGCATTTGAGGAGGGAAAGCTGCAATGGATAAATCTCTCAGCTTGGCTATGGCGGCTGCAAGCGGGAGTTGAAGGGGGTTCCTGACCTAAGCCTGCAGTTAGCTGAAGGGATAGGCAGCGTCCAGCTGGCACAAGGTTACATGAGGCTGGATGGATCAGGGCTTGCCCTAGGGAGACGTACTCGGTCGTCTAAGGGAATGGCAAGAGCCCTTGCCCCCCCCCCCGCGCCCCTGGCTCATTTAACCTAGTTCCACTCTCATGCTAGGGAACAACCCAGGACTGGCCCAGAGAGGCTGGGTGCAGCAATGGCTTTTTTCCCTCGCAGCCAACCTGGATTGTGACATCCTGCCCTTGGAAAAGACGGCAAACCCCTCCCGGCTGTGTGCAGGAGCGAGGGCTGGGATCCGAGGGGCTAACGAGCCGAGTAGCTGGGAACAGCGCAGGCAGCCAGCCCCTCCAAACAACCCAGAGTCATCTAGCTCCAGCCTGGCCCAAGGGGGCCCCCTGTAGTCCCAAAGGTTGTGCAGGGGGGTTACGGTTAGGTGCACTGCTGTAAAGCTGCCTCCACCCACGGCCTCGGGAGTCACGGGCCAGCCCTGGCGGAGGCGGCACGGGGCCTGGGCGCACACACACGGATATGCCCAGGCTGCAGCTGCAGTGGGAGGGGGACTGGCCCAGGGTGGAGCAGTGGAAGGATGGAAAACCCCTCCATGCCCACCACGGCTCCGAGCTGCTGCACCAGGGAATCAGGAGGTGCCTGCTCCGAGCCTCAGCACCAAACCAGCTCTTGGGACTAACAAATCTCCTCTGGCTGCCCACGTTTTCCTTGGCTCCCCCGTCCCCACGAGACCAGCCCTCTCGCAGCTCTGACCACAGCCCACTTTGGACTGTCTCCCCACCCCGTGATCCAGCTGGGGCCTCTCCATTGACCCCCCTCGGCCCCTGGGAACACACAGGCCCATGGCTGGAAGGATGTCGGCTTCCAGCGTTGGACCCTGGGCTCCAACCTCCCCTGACAGCTGGGATTGCAGGGGAGGAAATGGCCAAACCCCTCCTGCCACTTGCAGAGAGATGGCCCTGGTTTCCTGGGGTCCACCCTGCACCCCCTGCCCCCAGTTGAGTGGTATTGCATTGCCGGGGGCAGAGCAGGGAGGAGCCATGATGGCTGCTGTTATCAGACCCCCCACGAAGAGGGCACCAAGAAATACGCCTTGGCATTTAACCCTTTCGCGTCACTGGCTCCCCTGCCTCTGCCCCCCATGGGTGCTAGGCCCCCCGCGGGTGCTAGAGCCTGGTGCCCAGCTGGGTGCAGCGGGGCAGGGTGGATCCAAACCTTTCCCCTCACCAGCCCCACAGGGAATGTGCCTGAGGCCTGTGCAACGGTTACCTGAGCTCCCCCCCACCCCCCGGCGCAATCCAGATTGGCTAGGAGCTGAGCGTGGCTGCTGTAATGCAGTCAGGCAGGCAGATGGGGGGAGGGGGCAGGGGGGCTGGCCAGCTGGCTGGGTCTCTGGAGGCAGCCTCAGGAGGTTCAAATAAACGCCTGGGGTTCCGGGTGCTCCTCTGACCCCAGAGCTTCCTGCATCCCAGCCTGGGCCCGTCTCAGCAGGTGCCCGGAGCTGGTCTGTAACCTCTGCTTCCAGGCGAGCCATTAGCCAGGATAGCACGGATGGCCGTGCTGGCGAGAATCCCTCCTCTCCAGGCTGCAGCCCAGATCTCTGAGCCGGGCTCTGGGGGTGGGCTACGCCATTCAGAACAGACACCCCCGCGCTCCATAGCCACGGGCCCCTGCAAGCTCCGGCCCCATGCATCCAGCTCACAGCTGGAAGGGTGCTGCTGGGACCCCACTGCCGGAGCCTGGCTCTGAAAGCATCAATGCAGGAGGGCGGCTGGTCAAACGTCCAGGCCGGATGCTGCCTGCATTGGAAATGCTCCCAAGGCAGCATCTCTGTGGTACTCCCCAGCCAGTGGGAACACGGCATAACAACCCTGCAGCCATTTACTGTCACTAACAGTCCAGAACCGTCAGAGAAGGGCCAGTAGCCAGCATCCAGCACAGGTCATGTGGGGAACAGGGCTGTGCACTGGGGAGGGCGTAGGGGGGCCAGCAGGACCATGGCCCCCCAATAATTGTCAGGGGCACAGAACTTCTCTAGGCCCTGGGGCTGTGGGGGCAGGGAAAGCACGCTCTGGCCTGGGCCAGGGCAGAGAAGAGCCGGGGGGGGGGAAGTGAGCTCCTTCCAATGGAGCCAAATTTAAATTCCTGCACATGGCCCCTGCTTGGGATCCCTCAGCTGTCAAGTCCAGCCACCTGCAGCGGGAACCGTAGTGCCCTCCTGGGGAAGGGCCCTGGGCGGGCCTCTCCTTAGCATGACCGAGGAAGGGGCCTGCGTGGGTTCAGCTCCCCCAAAGGACGGGCTGAGTTCAAGCTGGCCGAGGGGCGGCTGCTCCCAAGAAGCGAGGACACCCTGTTTAACGTGGACACTGCAAGGCAGGCAGCAGATGCCCTGGTCTAACGCGGGGGAGCTGCCCCTGGAGCATGCACAGACCGTGCCTCGGGAGCCCCGCACCCACAGACACGGCCCCCCATGCAATGCTCAGTCTGGCTCTGTGCACACGCCCTCTGCTCAGCCCACGGTGGCCCGCTGCATGCCGGGACCTGGATTGGCCGCTGGATGTAACCCCCTTGTCGAAGGAGGCGCAGGACTCCGGAGGCTGCCCCTGGGCCATGCTGGGGGCTAGGTTCTGTCTGAGCCATCGTCCTGTTCCCCCCACCTGATCCCAACCAGCCGCCCAAAGAAGAGACCCCCCGTGGGGCGGGCCCTCTGGCAGTGCTGCACCACGTCCTCCCCTCCCCTGCCCCCATCTCACAGGCCCTTCCTCCAAGCAGGCCCTAGGCGGGGGCAAACAGTGCTAGTTTGCTGATCTAGAGAGAATCTCACAGCCATGGACTAACTGGGGGCTGGCAGCAGAGCTAATGCAACCGCTCCTGGGGGAGTGGGGCGGGTAAGGGGCTGGCAGCGGCTTCCTGAGCTGAGACTTACCCACACCCACCCTTAACAGCTGTGCTAAGGGAAGCAGGGAGGCAGAGGGGAACAAAACAGGCGTTAACGTCAGCCGCGGGCAGTGCAGGGAGCCCCCACCACTACGCTGCTGGGGGGGCTTGAAATCATACCCACAAGCACCAATGGAGAGGTGCTACCAGGGCACGGCTTCTGGCACTGGGCCCTGCTGAAATGGCAGAAAATCAGACTTGGGACACGCTGCTCTCGGCCATACCCAGCTGACCCGGGCTCTGATACCCAGCTCCCCCTGGCGGGCAGGGACAGCTCCCCAGAACCCCCAGGGCTGCCCGGTGGCACCCAGGAGCACACAGCTCATCAAAGCCAGGGCACGGGCAGCAAGGAAAGCGGGTTCATTTGGGTGAGAGTCAGGCACCAGGTCACGGGGACACCCTAGCGCAGGCGGGTGCCAGTGCACAGGCCTAGGGCCGGGGGCCTCGTCGCTCTCCGAGTCCCCTTTTCAGGCTAGTCTAGGCTGGCTGCAGCCAGCGAGCACCTCCTAGTCTGGGATCAGGCAGGCAGTGGGGCCCGGAGCGGTTACTGGCTGCGGGGAGGGAAGGGATCTTTCTTCCTGCTCTCTGCTTGGGGCGGGGCTGGCCAGGGAGGGGAGGCTGGGAGAGCCCCGTGGCAGCGTGCCCAGCCCCGGACCAGCCCTCGCTGGTCATCAGGACACTCGCGCCTCACTGACCTTGCTCCTTCCTGAACTCGTTCTCGCTCATGAACACCGGGGCCATGAGCTCTCCCACGGGCGGCTGGATGGAGACGTAGAACTGGCGCGAGTGGGTGCTGGGAGGAAACGTCACAGTGAGAAGGACCCAGCCCTGTGCGGCCGGCCCAGCTGAGCCCAGAGAATGGAGGACAAGTGTCAATCCCCTGCCCGCTCCTCACGGCATGCCAGGCCCAGGGCCCACTCACCAGGAGCACCAGCCACCCTGCCGAGAGCATCCCCAGCCATGGCTCCCAAGCCTTGTGCAAAGGGGGAAGGTGCCACTGCCCCACTATTGGTGTGGGGAAACTGAGGCACAGGGCGAGGGTCAGGAACAGACCCCACCAGCGCTCAGCAGCCCGGGCACCCGTGAGGGCTGGGGAATGGCACTGGGCACTCAGTTCCTAAGCACACGCTCTGCCACGCCAGCCAGCCGGGCAGCCCCCGAGCTCAGCACCAGGTAGTCTGTTCGGCAGTGGATTCCGCCCGGGGCTCCCTCCTGCCATGTGCCCATCGCTGTCTAAGGGAAGTCAGGCCTTGCATTATTTCCCTTTTGGGAGGAGGGGGGGGCTCCCCAGCTGCATCTTGGGGCGAATCCCTAGTGGTGTGGGAGTCGCTGACCAACGGGGGCCAAGGACTAAAAGGGCCCGTCTCTGCTTCCCTTGCTGTAGGGCCCAGTTCGGATCCCCCACCCTGCTGCTAGCACCTGAAAGCCTGGCATTAGAGCTCCATCAGGCTCCACAGTTAACACCCCCTTGAGATGAATGGGGCAGAACTGCTCAGACAGCCCCGCCCCGGGGGCCCGAGGCGAGGTGCCTGGTGGGCTGGAGCCAGGGTCAGGGAGGCAGGCCAGCCCAGCCGAGTGCTGACCAGGGTCTGGAGGCTGCCAAGGGGCTAGCTACCGGCCGCGCCTGGGGAGGGGCGGGGGATGGCGCTCACCACAGCTGGAAGTTGGCGGCCTGGGTGGAGTCGCAGAAGTCGATGCCCATGATCACGCTGGCGGAGTCGCCGGGCGCTAAGGACTCTACAAGCACAGGGACAGGAGCACCGGTCACCACCGGGCCAGGCTGGCGTCGGGCAGAGCCCCGGCACCGGGCCCGGCCCCGGCACCCCCTTAGACTCCGACAGGCACCCTTGGGAAACCCACCCATGAACTGCAGTGGCCTCAGCCCACTCCCCTGGCACACAAACCTCAAGCCAGGTCCTGGCCACGAAGCTGACACAGGGTGGGTGCCCTGAGGGTGCACGTGCAGCCCCCCCCACCCCTTGGAGCTTGTGACTCTGCCCACAAGGCCTCGGGGAGGGGGGAGCGGGAGGAGGGGCGCTGTTCACTTGGGGGGAAGATTCCTCCACCTAGAGGCAGCCAGACCAGCATGGCTGACCGGGGGCTTCCTGCTGGAAGCTGCCAGATGGGGCTAGCAGCCTGGGAGAGGCCAGTGCACATGACAAACTGGGGTGCAGATAAAGACACAGCTGCCCTTGGATACCCCCCAAAACAGTGGTGTACGGACGGTCTCCGGTGCCTGGGGGCCAAGCCTTCATTCCTCATGCCAGGACAGGAGGTCCCAGGGCCACCCCTTAGCTGCCCCGGGGGGGGTCTGTACCTGCAGGGGAGGGGAGGGTGCAAATATAGGCTTGGTTCCACCGCCCCACACTCCCTGCACTTACCCGGCGCCTGCCTCTCCCACTGCAGCCCCGCAGCCCAGCGCCCCCTCAGCCGGGGGCAGACTCACCCCCAGCCTGGGGAGGAGGGCTGGGCCGGCCCCTGACAACGCAGCGGGGGGTGGGGGCGGCGCAGGGGTAGAGGCAGGTGCAGCCGCCCCTCCGCCTGTTGTGAAGGCCCAGTGGCCCCCCCACCCCCCACTTACCTGCCCCTCCAGCCCTGCAGCCTGGCGCTGAGCGGCTGGGCCACCCCGGCCCGACACAGCTTTTGGAGGGGCTCGCGGCCTGGCCCTGCCATGGGAGGGTGAAAAGCCCGGGCCCTGCCAAGCCCAGAGCTTGCACCACACCAGGGAGCGTCGCTCCGTGGGCAGAGCCAGCCTCCGCCACTGACTCGCTGCGCGAGCCTCCCCGGGACAGCGACGCTGCCTTTGGGAGCCCGCCGAGGGCCAGCCGGCTTTACCGATCTCTTTGAACTCCTGGATCCTCATCCCGGACAGCAGCTTGGGCTCGCTGATCCGCAGGCTCTTCACCTCCGAGTCCGTGTTGTTGGAGAACTGGATCTGAACGGCCACCATGTGAGGGTCGGGGGGGAAGGGCTGCCGGCTGAAGTGGTACTCCACGGAGAGCCCCTCTCCCGCCATGCGGTGCAGCAGCTCATAGGTCTTCGCGGTGCTGGAGACGGGGCTGATCATCTGGGCAGGGGGAGGGGAAAGGCAAGACGCAGGGCGGGGAGAGGCACTGAGCCAAGTCCTGGGTGCCGAAGGACTCGCTATGGGGCTGGTCTCCCTTCATCCCTGCCCCACGGACGCCCGAGGGCCTGGGTTGGGGAAGCAGGACCATGGGTGGCTGGGCCAGGGCCGCAAGTCTTAGGGGGTCACACCGGGGGCTGGGATGGCTTCATTCCTCCAGAGGGATGCCAGGGCCAATCTGCTGCCCCTGTGGACGTCAATGACTCCCGGTCCCCCTGGAGAGGGGGCGCAGCAGGAAACCCCGGCAGCGAGGAGCGCAGGGGACCCCTCCCGGTGGCTTTCCAGGCCTCCTGTGGCACTCTCGCGCTGGGGAGAGGGATCCAGCGGGTGGGTCGCCTCCCGGCACAAAGAGCCGGGGACACTTACAGTGGGAGCCAGAGAGGCGTCGGTCAGCGTGAGTCCCTCCAGGTCGGTCACCAGGCTGGTGGAGACGAGAGCGGGCGAGGAGAGCGGCTGGGGCGGGGCGGGGGTGACTGCAAGGCAGAGAGCAGCGGGGGACAAAGCGTTAATGAACCAGGGTCCAGCCCAGTCGGGCAGGAGCAGAGCAGGTGGGGGCGGGCTGGGGAGTCTCCTGGCACTGGGGGTTATTCTCCCACCCATGGGGAGGGCTGTGCAGGTTTCGCCAATCGCCCGGGGCAGGGACAAGGCCCCAACCCCAGGGCGGGAAAGCCAGACACCCAGGAACACCCAGCAGAGCCCTCTGTTGGCCCCCCATTAGCAGCCTAGCCCAGAGCCCAGGCTAGCTCCTGCTGTGCCCCCTGCCCTGCCGGGGGGGGCACCCTAGGGCTGAGAGGGCAGCTCCATCTCCAGTCTGCACTCACTCCTCAGCCCTGCTCCCTTGCTCTTCCGAGGCCAACAACAGGCGGGCAATTAGTGGGAGGCCATCTGTGAGGGTGGGTTTACGATGGGGACCCAGGAGCAGACGGACACCCACCGATTCACCGCCCCGTTGAGAGCGAGGGTGGCCGTGTGGGTAAAGCTCTAGCAGGGGAGCCAGGAGGCCTGGGCTCTATTCCCAGCTCTGCTGGTGGCCATAGGCAAGTCACGTCTTTCTCTGTGACTCAGTTTCCCCATCCATTAAATGGGAACAATAATTATTGTAAATAATAACTGCATCCAAGCACTTAACAAAGATGGTCAATAGCATCACCCCCACTTTATAGAAGGAGAAACTGAGGCAGAGAGAGAGGAGACTTTTCCAAGGTCACCCAGCAAAGCAGTGTGGAACCAAGACTAAAACCCAGGTCTATCCATTGGGCAGTGCTGGCTGTGGGCCTCCCTGGGGAGGATTCCTTAGTATTTGTAAAGTGTTTTGAGAGTCTCGGTGAGAGACGAGCAGGGGAAGTGTTAATTAGAGCTGAAAACTGTCCACTAAAATACATTTTCATTTGAAAATAGCTGTTTTTGGTGACCAAACCAGACATTTTCACAAAAAATATCCATTTCCATCTAAAACTTTAGGGCGTTTGTCATAAACACAAAATAACTTCGAATTCATCAGTTTCGAGCAACCAATTTTTTTTTTGTTTTTACCCAGAAATTACAATTTTCAGCAACCAAAACACACACAAAAATCTGGCTTTCATCAAAAAAACTGAACAAACAATTTCGCTTAAACACAAAACAAAAAATGATTTGTGTCAACATTTTTCATAGGTAGGAAGGATTTTTATTCAGTTGTGCTACTGCAGACTGGCAGTGCTAGGTGCTGTACAAAAACAGAACCGAAAAGTGGCCCCTGGCCCAAAGCGCTACAATGTAAGAGCCTTTAGCTTATTGTTCAGACTTTCCACAGACACATCCCTGATCTTTATGGGCCAGCGACACACCGCACAATTGACACACACTCCTCTTAGATCTTGGCTCTTTGTTTCCCAAGGTCCTGGAGGGTGAATTCCCCTGGGGAAGTTTCTCTCTTGCCTGGATGTCAGGGAGCCCACTCAGTCTCGGAAAGGAGGGTGGGAACAAGGGATGCAGTGAAATTTCCCTGCCGTGCTTGTGCAAGGCCTAGGCCCCAGAGGAAGAACGTGCTCACAGCATCTGCAGCCAAACAAAGTGATTGCAAGGGTCCCTCAGCACCATGGACAGATCACGCAGCTCAAAGGACCAATCAGCGGATAGCCCATGAGCCGGTGGGCGGGATATCGGAACTACATTCATAAGCACTCCCTCCCCATTAAATGCCCCAGACATTGTCCCTTTAGAGCTGGTTCCATGCAAGGGTCCCAGAGTGCTTTGGGGGCCTCGATGAATATCCCGGGGGAGGGAGGCATTAGTTGCACCTTACCGTGCACTCAGGAGAGCTGAGGTCTTTTCCCAGCTCTGCCACAGCCTTGCGGGGTGACCTGGGGCAAGTCACTTCCCCGGCCTGTGCCTCAGTTTCCCCAGCTGTAAAAGGCAATAATGCTACTGTCCCCTCTGTAAAGTGCTCTGGGATCTCTGGATGGAAAGCGCTGTACTAGGGCTACGGTGACTGTGATTACAAACGGGGAAACGGACAGAAGAATGTGCCCAGGGTTGCACTGTAAGGTAGGATGGGCAGATACCAGGGGTCCTGGCTCCCTGTTCCCTGCTGTGGGCACTAGACCACAGGCCCAGACAGGACCTAGGAGCCCTGGCTCCCTGCCCCTCGCTAACCGCTAGATGACGTTGCTACAAAATCTCACGGGGCTCACGGGGCTGGTATTGTTTTCCGGTGACAGTGGAAACACACCAGAAGCCAGTCGGATAAAACCACGCTGCAAAGCCAAGCCACGGCGAGTCTCCCCCCCAGGGCTCGCTCTGTCACCAAACACAGGAGCCACAACAGAACAAAGCCGCTCCAGACCCCCTCAGGCACCCCTCAGAGTCGTCTCAGCCCGTCTCCCCACACCGAGCTCAGGCTACCCCTCGCGTAGCTCCGGAAGGGGGCCGTCACATTCCCAGCTCAATCCTGCTCAGGGAAGCCACCTTTCCCAGGACGCCTGTACTTAACGGGCCCATGGGCCATAAAGGACGCTGGGGGTCCTGTGCCTGGGCCCCACGGCAGCGCAGGGGACGAGCGAGACTGGCCCGGTGTTAAACTCAGCGTGGGGGCTGAGGACAGACTAACCCGCAGCAGTGGCAGCACTAGGCATCTGCCCCCCTTGCAGTGACAGGGGGCCCCCAAAAGCCAGATCCAGCCCCCCGTTCAGTTCACTGGGCATCAGATGGTCCATGCTGCTCTCTGCTAGGGCTCCGCTATACGCATGGCCCCACCGCTCGGCCCCAGCTCCACCCGGGCTCCCAGCGGCTCCGACCCCAGAGCGGTGCTGCTGACCTACTCCTGGGCGCACCCCTGCCCCACCAGCTAGGTGGAAGCTCTGCAGCCAGGAGAGGAAAGGGCCAGGGCCAACCGGAGTTGCTAGGGCTGCCTTAACAGCCAAACCCCAGCTGGGAGCAGGGGCCGGGCACAGGCAGGAAGAGGTGGGGATAGGACAGGCTCTGGGGGGAGTCACCCTGATTCCCCCACTGCCCCCCCATCTTCTTCCCAGTCCCAGGTAGGGCTCCCAGAATTGAGTTTTGCAGGGCCCCCCCGGGGGACAAACACTGCCATTGACCCAGCGGGAGAGCCAGGCAGCAGGAAGGGAGGAGGAAAATGGTAGCAAAGAAGGGGAGAGGTAGGGAAGATGCCATGGGACTGCTCCCTGACTACCCTCCCTGCCCCCCTGCCATAGCCACGGGGCTCACTCACAGTCATCCAGGTCCAGCAGGGAGATCTCCTTGGTCCCTTTCCTAGTGGCCTTTGGGGCAGGTTTGGTGCTGGGAGGCTGCAAGAGAGGACAGAGCCGGGGCGGTGTGAGCGACGGGGAGCTGGGGAAGGAGCACAGGGCACAGTGAGGCCCAGCCCAGCATTCGCTCGGCCTGGCGGGACGCCCGGGGGCAGGGGAGCCACGACCCACCCCAGCAGGAGTGTAGGAGGGGTTGGCCAGATGTTCAGAGAGGGGTGGGATCTGAGTCCCCACCCAGGGCACGGGGGGATGGGCGCCCTGGCCCCACCTCTCTGCAGGGCAGGTGGTGCCAGCGCTCAGCAGCAGTGAGACCCCCCCCAGCCCATACCACTCACCACGGCTCTCCTCTTGCTCTCTGGCTCGGACTGGGATTCCTCTGCCTCAGAGCCTGAGTCCGACTCGGACGAGCTGCTCTCCGAGACGCTGCCCTCCTCCCATGAGGACTCGGAACCCCCTTTCCCATTGGGCGGCGGCTTCTTCTTCTTCCCCTTCTTCCCCTGCTCTTTCTCCTCCTCGCTGGGGTTACTGGGGGAAGGACAAGGTCAGGCACAGGGCACCACCACCTCGCCTGGGCACTGGCACTGCACAGGGGCTAATTTACATACTTGGAGATGATTGGGTAAGAGCCATGGCTGGGGACAAGGCGTCTGAACTAGGCTCACCCCCACCGATAGGTTTATCTAGCGGGACAATCACACTGTGACGGGTGTTGGGGTGACGTCACCCCAGGCTGTGACACCCTCCCCCGCCCCCAGCCAGCACTCCTGCGCTGTCCCCTGCTGGCGCCCGAGTCACCGACCCCCGAATTAGCACAGCACAGCACAGCCTCGCTGCCTGGCTCCCGAAAGGAGGGCGACAAGGGGCAAAGGTGCTGGGTGCACAAGAAACAAACATGGTGGGATGGGCTGCGGTCCCCACATGTCCCCAGTGGTGTTCCTCCATCCCCATCCCGTGGTACCTCCTGCCCCTTCCCCCTGCCACAGCCTGTGGTACCTCCCGGCGCTCTCCAGAGATGCTTTCCGGGGCCCTTCCTTTCCCTTCTTTTTCTTCTTCTTCTTCTTCTCCTCCTCCTCCTCCTCCGACGGGTCTCCGCTCTCCTCCCTCCGGCTCCCCAAGTCAGAGCTGCTCTCGCTGCTGCTGCCGCCGCTCTCACTTTCTGACTCACTGACAGATTCTGGTTCTGGGGGAGAGAGAAAATCTGTGTCTGCAGCCCAGCCCAACGCACGGCCGCCTACCGGCTCCATACCAACGAGCCACCCCCTCCGGCTGGCAGCCAGTGCACGTGTTCCTTCCCTCCACGGGCATTACACCGCCATGCTCTAGGGCTCCCCCAGCTGGTGTGCTGGGGGGGAGGGAGCAGGAAGGGGGAAGGGCTTTGCAGCCCCCACACCGGTCATTTGGGCACTGGCCAAGGGCTCACAGCCCTTTCTAGCCAGGCTCCTGGCAGCCCAGCGCTGGGCTGGATGAAGGAAGCAGCTTTAGAAGGGCTGGCCCTTGACTCAGACACATCTTAACCCCACCTCCGGGGGTGCTCTGGATGCTTCCCCATCAGGAACGCGACAGGGCCCCCACTCCCGCCACCAGCAGACGGAGCAGAGCGGGCTGCTGTCTCTGTGCTGCAAGCAGCGGTGCCCAGGGCCTGCCCTACATCTGTGGGAGCGTGCCCAGGCCCTGGCAGTGCCACACCGCTGCCCAACGCGGTGCCGGCGAGGTCCCTCACCACTGTCGGCAGACTCTGTGGGCCCGGACTCTCCCTCCGAATCTGAGTAGAAGGGTTTCTCCACCTTCTCCTTCCTCTTCTCCCGGCTGGTGCACTTGGTCCATTCTGGAACCTGCGCGGCAGCGGGTGAGGAGAGGGTGAGGTGCGTGGGGAGGACTACGCAAGGCCCTGAGCCGATTCCTGGTGAACCCCTACAGGAGAGAGCTGGCCCGAGGAGAGCACAGAGAGAGCACAGAGCCTGTCCAAAGGGATCGTGCAGAGACGGGCAGATTGATTCCCAAGGAAACATCCCCACTGTCATACCACAGGGGCTCTGCCCTAGAGGGGACGTGGAGCCACTGCATGGAAACGCAAGAACCTTGCACCTATGCCTCTTCTCACTCTCCTCGCCAGCCTTCCCTGGCACCCATCTGCTGGCCAGGGAGAACAGACTCAGAGACAGGCAGGGCAGGACTCTTGCTAGGGGGGTTGTGACACCCTGTGTCTGAGAATAAACACCCCAGAAACTCCACATTCACGCAGGGCATGCAATTATATATTCTGTACCGGGCATGGCTTGTGTGCAGGTATTTTAAAAGTCCTGATCTGCTGAACATTAATAACCTGTCAGATCATATGTGCTACCATTGTATGTGACGTTATGAAACATAGCTGGACATGTAGCAAGGCGGGAGCCTCCCACAAACAGGCACAACAACGGAGTGGCCAGACAGCGCTGATGGTTCTCTCTCACCCATTCAAGAAGAGATTCCGCTACCAGGAAGTGTCTACAGTGAAGGCGTCACTATAGGCCGAAGCACGTTCACAATGGGGCTAGACTGACCAATGAGAGCGACCCAACAAGTCACGAGTCTGATTGGTCTAGCAAGCTGAAACAGACTGAAAGGGGGAACGTGACTATTACCTGAACCATCATCTGGAAGACAAAAGGTCTATGAAAGGGGGGAGCTGGGAGGAGAGGCCCAGGCAGGGAAGGCTGCCCAGCCTGCGTTTAAGAAACTACTTGTGCCAGCTAATAAGGGTGAGCCATTGCTCATTCAAGAGCATGTTAGTGTGTAGAACTTAGACTGCGATCTTATCTTTATTTCATTTGGTAACTTTAATCTCTTTACGCTTGCCATTATAATCACTTAAAATCTATTTTTCTGTAGTTAAGAAACATCTTTAATGTTTTAGCTCAACCGGTGTGGTCTCGAATTGGAGTGTCTAGAAATCTTAACTCCCTAACAAAAGCTGTTGCATGTCTTTCCCACTGCAAGGGGGCAGCGGGCTCATTAATATAATTTTGGGGACAGATTCCTTTTGTGGTGGCCCTTACAGACTGTGTGTGTGGCTGGTACCTTTCTATTATTGGCTTGTGAGTGGTTAGGCAAGGCCAGGCACACATATAACTTAGGGGTGAGTGTCTGCCTGTTGATGGCTATGTAAGTGTAACTTCAGTTTGTGACAGCAGCATCACAGAGTGAGAGGCAACCCTGGGCATGGGTAGGTGATGATAGCACCTGGAGGGGCCGGCTGCTGGTCACAAGCAAGGCATTGCAAGGGACGACCCACGCGGGAGAGGGAAGAGGGCACAGTGCTGCCCCAGTTTTCAGGTTGCATCCCGGGGACCCCATCACAAGGGAATGGTACCAAAGTGCTGTGTACTTGTGCACATGCAACGCACACTCTGGCTGGCTACAGTTTAGCCCCAACGGGATTAAGAAGAGTTGAATCGACACCCGCATGTGCAGGAGAGCGGGGGCGCGGGTCTGTCTTTTACTGTCTGCTGTCAGATCCTTTATTTGTGTTGGAGAGAAAAGCCCCCCCCCCCCCCCACACACACAATCCCAAAAGGCTGGAGGTTAAAGGCAAGACAGAGAGGAAAGGCACCACAATAAGCACACAGGAGCCACCTCTCTGAGATCCCCCAGTAACCCGATGTGGCTTTCAATGGGGAAGACGGTTTCTTCCTGCAAACAAGGGAGATCGATTGCTGTCACAGGAGAAGAGTGACGCAGCAGGGCGTTTGCCCCAGCTCCTCCATTCCCAGCCCGTCGTCCCACCCTACACACCAGGGCAGGAACACCCACGTCTCTGGACACCTGAGAGGTTCGGCCACTTTCTGGAGCTTGGCCCCAGATCCAGGGCCCCTTGGCATGAAAGCTGTGGGTAACACCCGTTCCCCAGGATTGCCACAAGAGAAGCATAACACCAGGGCCCGTCCCCAGAGCCTGGTTAGCACGGTACCTCCACGTTGCGCACGGATGGGTCAGGGGCCTCGTCTGGCCAGCCGGGGAGCTCCTGGTAGCCCACCGCCTTGGTGTTGAGGAGATGCGAGAGTGACCCTAGCTGGAAATGGTCTCGGTCTGTGGAACGGAGGGAGGGAGGGTTCAGAGGGCAGCCATACTGGCCCCACTCCCCACCCCAGGGGCTTCCAGGATCCGAGCCCAGGGTGCTCCAGGGTGTGTCCTGGCCCACATCACCCAGCCCCTCACTGGCCCCCTCTCACGGCCAGACACAGAGTCCCCCAAGGCCCCGTGTGCCTGGTACCTTTGAAGGAGGACTCCAGGACAGGGGCAGGCTTCTGCGCCAGGAAGAGCTTCTTGGCGTACTTGTTGAGGGCCCCGCTCTTCTCCGTGGGCACGATGAGCTGGCGGATGAAGCGGGCCCGGTCCCGGATGTCGTAATTCTGGTCGTACTTGGCCAGGTTCAGCACGTACTGGGTCAGCAGCTTGCTCTGTGGTGACGCTCAGCATGCTCAGCACGTGCCATGGGGCTTCACAGGGCTACCGCGCTGAGCAGACCAAAGGCCCCCGCCCGTCCCACGGATGGAGAAACAGAGGCATGGGGAGGGGCAGGATCTTGCCCACAGGCACCCGGCAGGCCTGTGGCAAAGCTGGGAACAGCCCCTAGCTCTGCTGATTCCCAGAGCCCAGCTCTAACCACTAGAGCACACTGTATCCCCCGTTGCACAGGGTGGCCCTCAGCACAGGGACTGCGGCCCAATCCAGCAGGGTGCTGAGTGCCCTCCACGGCCCCGGGCTCCACGTGGCACTGAGCTACTCGCAGGATTGGGACCACGGACTGCATGGCTCGGCCACGCGCGGGGCCAGCGTTTCAGACGGAAGTGTCCGGCCTGCACACCCCACCCCACTGCCTGGCAGGGGCCAGGACAGTCAGACTCGCCAGCCCTACCCCAGAGGGCCCTGCACTGTCCCTGTGGGGGCTTTCCAGCGAGGCAGCCCTGCAGCATGGGATGGAGTCAGGCCCAGCTGCAAGCGTCGCAATTTCCTGGCAGCAGTAGGGCCGGGGGCACAGGCCCAGCCAGGGGGCAGGGGGCATAGCCCTGCGCTAAATGCTCCCTCCTACTGACATGCTGTGATGCTGCCGCTCACTCCCTGGCCCGCCCGCCCAGCCGGGCCTCACCTGCTTGGAGTTGGTCAGGTAGAGCTTGGCCGCCAGGTTGATGACCTGAAGCTTGACGATGTCCTCCTCGCCGGTGAAGGACTTGGCCATCTTGCGCAGCACGTCGGGCGCGATCTTGGGCACGTGCTCGCAGTACTCACCGATCAGCCAGAGGATGCTGGCCCGGGCCATGGGCACCTGAAGAGACGCACATGGCAGCGCCCCAGCTGTGCTGAAATCCTCCTCGCCCTCAGGGCCCAGCCCGGGAAAGCACCGGAGGAACGGGCTGGGGCCCAGAGCCCGCAGCGAGGCTGGGCTGCACCCAGTCAGTGCCGGTGCAGTGCCATCCACACGAGACCCTCCCACACCCTGCAGCCGCAATGCTGGGGGCTCCATAGGCCAGGATCCTGTCCAACACCCCCCCGCTCCCCAGTGCTACCCACCCAGCCAGCTCTTCCATTGCCTAGCACTCCCCAGAACCCTTTGCACTGGCACACCAAGCACAGAGAATTCGGGGACACATCTGGGGTCCTCCATGCATTGCACATGCTAGAGAAAGAGCACAGAGACCCTGTGGGCTGGACAGAACCTCAGCACGGGGGGGGAAGAGGGGGAGATTGTGGGAAATGGGGGACATTCAAGGGAGTTCCGCCACCATTCCAGGGATGCCCCCCACAACGCAGCGTCCTAGGTGGATGCCTGCCTGTGCCCATCTGGGGAAGCACAGCCACAGGCCTGCACAGTGCTGCCCCTTCCAGGACAGTCAGCAAGGAGCCTGGCCGTGCCCACCCAGCACGCCAAGGAACAAGCGGGTCCTGCTGGGGATGCAAAGCCAGTTTGAGAACCACGGCTGGTCCTTTGCACTGAGGAGTCAGACTCCAGCAGGCCCCAGCACAGGGGATTCGAACTCAGGGTTTTGCAGAAGCAGGGGATCCAGATACTGAATGCAGCAATCCCTGGGGTAGGGTCTGACAAGGGGAAAAAAAGGGGGCCGCAGGCAGTCTCACTTCCATGGGGAGAGCAGCTCAGGGCAGCAAAGATCCCCCCCCAAAGGCTAGAGCCCCTAAGGTGGTGGGAGCCGACGCACCTGGATGTTGTCAGTAAGCTTGGCCATGTGCTTGATGATCTCGCTGTGCTGAGCCGGCTGCATCTGCAGCAGCTTCTTAATGACGACCACAGACTCGGCCACGACCAGCTCTGTGGGTGACAGAGACCCCCGCCGCCCCCGTCAGTGAGCAACACGCAGCTGTGGCCCTTTGTTCAACCAGGCTTGTCATTCCCAGAAGCATGGCCCAGCACAGGACTCCCTTTCCGCCAACTCTCCCCGCCCGGGGCCTCCTCGCATAGCAGGTGTTCCCCCGCGCCAGTCGCCAGCACTCATCGCTGGATCTTGTTTTAAGCTCTGAAAAGCTCCATCTTTCTTAAGCAACCCATGGGAAGCTCCCCCTCCCCACCCCCAGCGCCCCGGCTGCAGGTTCTCACCATCCCTGTTGGACAGAAGCTGGACGAGGCCATTCAAGCAGGTGTCTCGGACCTTCCCGATGTTGGTGGCGCAGCGCCCGATGGCCTGGATGGTGGCTGCTACAAAATCCTTGTCCATGCTCCGGATGTAGGTCTGCGGGATGAGAGGCGGGGCAGCTGTCCCAGCATGCACAGGGAGCCAGGACACCACGCCGCAGGGGCCCCAGCCAGCAGCCGAGGCGGAGAGCTGAGCGCATGGCCCAAACTAAATCCGGGGTGGGCCACAGCTGCTGTGTTTGGGAACAAGCCCCAGTAGGGCTAGAAGCTTCTGTCTCCCCCCCAGGGGAAGATCCTCCCCAGTTTTAGGGAAATCCACCCAGTAGATTATTAATTTACTTATTTTCCAGTAGCACACAGAGGCCCCAGTCAGGATCAGGCCCCACTGCGTGGCTATGTAGAGAAACGTCAATCCCACCCCAAGGATCTTACATGAGACCACACACACACACACACACACACACACACACCCTTCCCTGCCCTTATGGCAGAACAACCTGGCTGTGTTCCCCCAGGGTGCAGCTCAGAGCCCCTCCATGTACTTTCCAAACCTGGTGAGCGAGGAATAGGGGCCAGGCTAAGGTCAGGGCAACACCAAAATGGGGATTTGCTAATAAAGTCCAGAGGGTTTGAACCTCCGGAAACCTGGCATCTTGATGCTTAACTATGAAACTGCCGACCTCACAGAGCCGGCTGCTCCATGACCACACAGGGCTGGGCCACAAATCTTCCATCAAAACAGTCCCTACTGTCCATGGAAATTTTAGATTTTTGCATTGAATAACCAAACAGCTGAAAACTAAACTATTTTGCTTGGATTCACCTGCCAGGGAGCCTCTCGGGAACTGTAGTTCGGTTTCCTCATGGCTTTGTTCTCCTCTATGGTCCGGGCTCCCCAGCCAGACTACATCTCCCATGATGCATACAGAAACTCCCAGACCAGGGTGCATCCTGGGAGATGTAGTCTGGCTGGGGAGTCCAGCCCATGGAAGAAAATGTGAGCATGAAACAGCCAAACTACAAGTCCCATGAGGCACCATGACAGCCTTTCCAAATTGAAATAGTCCATTTTCAAGGCTCCCCCCCCACAACACATGGCCTGTTTTGTGCCCAGCTCTGGAACCTGGGACTGCTCCCAATGGCAGGTGGAGAGAAGATTGTGAGATGGAGCCTGTGGAACAGCAGCACCAAAAGCTCTGAGCTATCGGGAGAAGTCCCCGTCTCCCCTCTCTCCGTGGCAGGCCCCCGTGAGGTGCTCACCACAGCAGGGAGCAACTCCCAGGCCATGAACGGTTCTTCACTTCTTCACCGCCGGGGGAGAGGGACAATGGAGGCGAGTGCATGCTGCACCCTAAGCCCCTCTCTTTTACCCCCCATGCTGACAGCACTGCCTCCAAAATGCTTCCATTTCCGCCCCACACCTCCAATGCCCCACTCCGCTCCCCAGCCCCGAGTACCTGGAACTCCCGCAGGATGGTGGAGATGTTGGTTTCGTTAGCGAGGTTGGTGAGAACTTCCAGCTGGAGGGGAGGGAAAGAGAGCGAGTGTAGTGGGGGACTGGCGGGGGGCCGGGATGGGGAGGGAAGGTGGGATGGCGTCACGGCCCCCGGGTGCCAGCCAAGGCAGGTGGGGGTGCTGGCCGGGCCCTTCACAGTTGTATGGTGCAATGTGGAAGAAGCGAAGCTGCAGATCAGCAGTGCTGTGTGCGGGACACCCAGGCTGGGGGAGTCTGAACGAGGGAGGTTTAAATGATGGGATGATTGTGGGTGATGGGGTGTGTCTCACTGAGCCACTGCAGCAGCGCCCAGGGGACAGAGGGTGCTAACCCCACCCGCCCCACCGAGGAGGCAGTGAGCCCCCAGTGCCGGGAAGGCTCCCAGATGAGCGGGCCAGGCGCATGGCACAGCGCCGCGCTGCCACTGCCCGGAACGTCTCCCCAGCACCCGCCCTGTGCCGGGAGGGAAGCAGATTTCCCTGAGCCCTGGCGGGCCAGACACACATCTTCGGAGGAGCCACTCCCGCTGTTACAGGCGGACAGGGCTCCTTCTGCGGGAGGGAGCAAGTGTCCTCCCGGCGCCACCAGCCCCACTGAAATCAAAGCGCAGAAAGTTGGGTTTTTAATTATGAGCAATAAGGTTGGTTCAGTTCTCGCCCCCCGTCTTTGTATTATTGTGATTTTCGGTGACAAAGCATTACAACAAGAAAGACTGGGGGGAGGGGAGGAGATATGTGCAAATGCAAGCATTGGCCCCTGGGGTGCCAGAGACCCACGGTATGCCACTGAGTGCGTGAGAGATACATGGAAGGATTTACTCCGTGGGGGCCCAGAGAGACTGCCCACAAAGACAGAGGTATCTCTGAGGGTCTTGCACATGGGGAGAGCGAGAGGGGCCAGGCTCCAGGCACGGGGAGGGGGTGTTGCATGGCGCCGGGGGGCTCACCGGCGAGGATCAGAGGGTATTCGGAAGGGCCGCTGTGCCCACAGACTCCCAGGGGAGGTTGCCCGTGACGGGAGTGGGGGTAGGTCGTTGCACAGGCTATGCCCGCGGTGCATGCAGGGGACGCCGTGCTGCAAAGAGGCGTCAGGCTGACCCATGCCTTTGACTCACCTTGAGGATCTTAATCTGGGTGGGGTCTGTAGATCGGATGTAGAAGCTCTTCAGATACGGCTCGAACATCCCCTGCACGGACAAAGCCAGCCACCTTAGCAGCGTGCCCGGTACCCTGCGGGACAGGGCAACGGGCCAAATGCATGATGGGGGGTTTCTGGCCCTTCTTGGAGACAGGCTGCTGGTCTGTCCCCTGTGGCAGGAGGTGGGAGATCAAAGCGGTCTGGCACACACCACTCAGCAGTAGGAACGGGTCAGACCCAAGCCGTGCAGGGCAGCCCCGCCCTGGCGCCAGCCTTTAGAGATAAACTGGGCGATTTTGCAAGTGCAGGGAACCGGGAACTCACCCGTCGCTTAATGGACATCGTAGCCACGTTCTGCAGCACCACGTACTGCACCTCGCTGCCGGGAGAGAGAGGGAGAGCGGTCAGCTGGCCTGGGACGAGCGCTGCAGGCACCAGGCTCTTAAAGGGGGCAGGACGAGACTAACACGCGGTCCCCTCCCTTCCCCAGCGCCAGAGCTGGAAGGCAGACACCAGCCATGCTGGGAGTGCATCCTGCTCCTGACACAATCCCCTCCCCCCAACCCAATCTGGGCCAAACTTACCCCCTCGCTACCGAAATAACAAGCCCCAGCATCAGATTTCACCCCGAGATGCACTGTTTTTGGAGCTTCACCCTCCAGGACCTCACTGATTCGGTCTCAGAAACCTTCACCCCCCTGAGGTGGTGCCAACAGGACCCACCTGGCCAGGCTGAGTCAGCAGAAGAGCTCTGCGCCTCCATGCAAGGCCCGAGCTCGGAGAGCCTGTCACACACAGGCCTCCGCCTCTTTGGGACACGCGAGGACAGAAAATTCAGGTGGTTGCTTGAGAGAAGGGCAGGGAGAAGAGGCAAGCAGAGGACGGGGGAAAGGGAGAAAGGTGAAGCTGCGGCATTTGCAGACCTGTGGCTCCTCAGGAGACGCACCAGTGCCTTAGCAATGACCCCGACTTCGGCCTTGGGTGCCAGATGGAAATAGAGCTGGGCTACGGCCATCACCACCTGTGCGGGGGGGAGGGGAGAGACAGGCGGTTATCGGAGGGCGCTGAGCACTGGGCCAGCCACCGTGGGTTTGGCACTGCCGATGGGCTGGGGCTACACCACCTGACGTCCTGTTTCCCGCATCCTGGCCCTTCCCAGGGAGGGGATTCTCCAGGGCAGTGGCCGTCACAGGGCCTGCGTCAGTGGCCCGCTGCCCAGAGCAATGTTGGTGGCAGGGCTGGGTGTCGCCAAGTTGAGCTCAGGGCCTATGTGTCCCCCTTCAGACACAGAGCGAGTCACGGGCACGTGCAGGGACGTGGAGCCTTGGGGTTCCTTCCTCAGGGAGCCCCCATGCACTGGCAAACCTGTGTTTCATCCCGACGGGTCCCCGCACACAGGGCGGCAGGGGGCACGGTATGGCAATGCAGCTGCGTCATTGGGGGGGGCTTGCCACGTTATGGCCTAGGGGGGTGCTGGGGGGAGCAGGGCACAGAGGGTGAAAGGGGGCTCCCCACAATGTTGTGGCTGGGGGAGTGGGGCACTGGGGGGAGCAGGGCACTGGGGGGCCTCACCATGGCGTTGCAGCTGGGGGGGCTATGGGGGGACTCACCGCGGCGTTGCGGCTCTGCAGCAGGGGCTTGGTGTTTCGGAGCAGCAGCCGGTGGTCGGGGTCCATCACGTAGGGCTTGCGCTTCACCAGCGAGGCGGCATCCGGCTTGTCGTCCTTGGAGTCGTCCTCGTCGGAGCCGTAGAAGGCCTTCTCCGGGTTCTCCTCCAGTAGGGACTCCTGCCGGGCATAGCGAGTGGGGGGGGATGGACCACTAACGCCATCTCACCAGATCCCCCCAGCAGGAAGAGCTCCAAGTGCATGAAACCCACTCCAGAGGCACTAACTAAAGAGCTGGAACAAGTCAGGCTTTTCCTCTCAGGCCATGGGAACCCACTGGCCTCCCCGCGCCACCCCAAGGGGTTCTTGCACCGGCGAGGACAAGGGGAGGGGCATCAGGGCCAGCCTGTGCAAGCCCAAGGACAGTTTCATGGGGGTTGTTTCAAGGCCCCTCACCCATCTGAGCCCAGAGGACCTGTGAGCAGCAGGGAGCCTCGTTTTCCATGATAACCCCCCCAAAATTCTCTGGTTAAAAACCCCCTATTAAAATCTGCATTTTTCTGTGATTAAAACGAAAAGCTGAACTTCAGTTTCCCGAGCCACAATATCAGCTGAAGACGAGGTTTTATGGACGCACAGCAGAACCCCGTTTATCCCAGCCTCCTTTATCTATCTCTGTATCAACCGAACCACCAGGTCTCACAGTGGCAGGGCCCAGACTGTCAGCCTGGGGCAGGGGGTGGGTTGGTTAATACAAAGAGCCGGGTAATGGAGGCTGGGGTAAAGGGGGTTCTGCTGTACCTGCTTTGATTTGTTTTTTTCACAAAACGCAAAAACTAAAGAGCCTCTGTAAAAATGCAAATGCCGCGTTTCCCCGTGTTTCCGGTGGCCGTGTTTCCCAGGTGATCATCCAGAACGACCAGGCCGGAGAACCTCAGCTTGCAGCCGAGCTAGAATGGCAAAACACCCGGTCTTCACGGCCAGCCTCCAAGGGATGCAGGATCCCCGCCCCAGCTCACGTGCCCCCGCGGCTAGTTGCCCTCCCTGGCAACAGCTTGTGCCTTCTTTCTAGTCCGAGCTAAGGGAGGATGCTGCGTTGCCACCACACGACAGCGTCACCAAGCAGCCAGAGCCATAGGGCCCGTGGGCACCCAGAGACGGCTGCTGCCCAGCTGCCTCGGGCTGGGAATCGCTGCTTCAGGCCTCGTGGCTCTGAGAGAGGCAGCGCAGCCGTGTGTGTCGGGGCTGGGAGGCCTGGCTCTAGCACAGAGCTGCTGTAGGACCCCGAGCCCTCTCTGCACCCTGTTCCAGTGGGAACTCCCCTCCCTGCCTCCTGGGGGCCCCGCTTCCCCTCACTCACGTTCTGGTTGGGGCTGAGGAACTGGGTGCGTGCATAGCGGGTCAGCATGTTAATGATCACAACCTGGCCCCACTCCTCCACGTCGATCAGCAGGTTGCACAGCTTCCGGTAATTCTTGTGGATCAGGTCGATGCGCTCGGGGCAAACCTCCTCGAAGGCCATCACCACGCTGCCCGCCACCAGCTGGGGCAGAGAGCAGAAGGGAGTGGGCAGGCGGGGAGAAGGATGTGATCTGCACTCACACGTCCCACGAGCTGGCGTGGTTTGCGGGTCTCTCCCCAGGCAGCTTTGGGGCGGGCTCCGTCTCAGCCCTGACGTGGGGGAACAGTCCCAGGGCAGAGTTTCTATCAGGAACCCCTGCTCTGAAGGCAGGACGCTGACCCTTTAAGAATCCAGCTTCCTGGTTCTCTTCCTGGGAGCCCTGGTGTTGTACATTCAGTGGGCCTTTGCCTGGAATTTCACTGGGAGGAGCAAACCTTTAATAATACAGTGCCCCATTGCCCCCACACCGCAGGGTTAGCGTGGCTCCCAGGACACCATGCCCCACTCACCGTGGTCTTATCTGCCAGCAGCTTCTCAATCACTTCAATCAGCTGGTCCTTTTGATCCGAATCCAAGCTGCAAGGGAGAGTCAGCAGTGGGCAATGCTAACAGCAGGGGGTGGGGGGAGGCACTGGGAGAGACCTATCCCCCCCATTGAGAGAAAGGGGTCACAAGTGAAGCAGGCAGGGCTGTGGTGCGTTAGCATGTGAGGATCCACAGACCTTTGCAGATCCACCTGCTCCAAGCCTTGCGAGCAGTGTTGAGCTTATGACCCACAGCTGAGCAGTCCCAATTCCACCTGCCATCACGGGAGCAGTAAACAGATAGTGTTTTAGCTCCCCCGCAGAGCAAGCAGCTTGATCCCAATTAGAGAGGGGTCCCTATGAAGCCTTTGGCTACTGGTCTCATTCCCCCTCCCTGCCCCTCCCGGGTATCAGCTAACAGGGCTCTGTTCCTTCTAACAATAGCCAAAGATTAAATATTTAACAAGGCAGATGCAGGCATATAATCACTCTGTGGTATTCACACTGGGTTCAGTGAACTGTATGTTCATTCGGGGCCAAGTCCGAGGGGGTTCTGGTAGGTCCTGCTTTATCTTCCTAGCCTCCTGCTTTCTCCCTTCCAGCCATCTGCACCTCCTTGTCTGGATTTTAAGGCAGCACCAGCCACTCTGTTGCTTTCCTGCAGCAGCCTGTTCTAACCTAGTCTCACGCCCATGTCTGGTTCATTATGTCCCGTACTGATCCATGCTCTGGGGCCACACGTGCTCAGAATTCAGCCCCCAGGGTTCCTGGTCTATGTCCCATATAACATCTCTGCAGCTAAAACAATAAAAAAATAAAAAAATCAAAGACCCTTCACTCTCTTATTCCTCCCGTTTATTTACTTCTACTATTTGATTCTCCACTTGAGCAATGAAGACAGACCTTAGCCAGTTTCTTGCTAGTTTCACACCCCTCCACCCGCCAGGGTCCATACACCTGCACAAGGCTGCCAAGTTTGCAAAGCCAGCTGTGGGGCAGCGTTCCTAGCTCCATGCATTGGAAGGCCACAGAGCCTTAGGATAACCTAGGCCAACCTCCTGAATTACGTGAGCCAGAGAATATTACCCAGCACGTCCTGCACTGAGCGCAGCAGTGTGTGGTTGAATCAAAGTGTATCTTTCGGGTTTAGCTCCAGCCCAAAAACCAAGCAATAACACAAACCTAATCTCCTTGACAAACATTTTTTTAAGGAATCCATCCAAACATTGCAATTAAATAGGAGGGTTTGTAAAATTGTAAACAGAATCCCCTCACTCCAGGCCCTACATCTTGGCCCTGAACTGCCCAGCAGGGGCTCTTTGAGATGTTGCACATGCCAGGCATGTCTTAGTAGGATCCAGGTGGTCTGTCAATGACCGTGGCCATTATCTGTGGAGTCAGTGCTTGATCTGGCAAACAGAAGCGGTGGCTGCCGGTCTCATTTCAGTTACTGGTAATTCCTTGATGCTGCTTGTGTGATGGGAGAAACGTCACCCACAGCCCCTCCTGGTGCCTGCAGTTTCACCCTAGGTCCTAGGGGGAGCCCCTGCAGTAGGTGAGGTTATTTTGCCAGGGGGTCAGTGCATCACTGTATGGGGATTGAGCAGCAGGAGAGAGGTGCTCCTGGACTACGTTTGCATCCCCTTGTGACAATCACGGCCCAGGCATCCCGAGGGGAGCACGGGGGGCTGAACCCCAAAGAACAAGCAATTGAAAACTGAGTATAAATATGTGTCAAGTAATGAAAGCTGGTAATGTTCTGAACTGGGTGGCCACTGGAGATCCGTATCCAGGTTCTGGCGATGGAGGTAGGCATTTATAGCAATTATAGCCATGGCTACATCTCCTCACAGCAGAGCCGTCGGGCAGGGAGGCGCACGCCCAGACTAGCTGTTCACACAAAACTATCTCCAAGCCAGAGCTGAAGAGCTGTGTGTGTCTCAACAGCTTGTCTCCCTCCGCAACAGAAGTTGGTCCGGAAACAGATGTCGCCTCACCTACCCTAGCTCTCCAAACACCTAGCATTGTACAAGCCAGGGAACGACAGTGGGTCTACAATTTTAAAGGGAACACATTGAAAGCGAGGGGAAAACCCCAGTTTTGGAAAGCTAAGGAAGAAGAGACTTTCCCTGCTCCGTGTAACTATGAATTAGTCTTAAGAGAAAGAAAAACCCCCCTGCAAACCCTGTTAGAAAGCGATGGCTATGCAGAAATGGAGGGCCAGACACTAAGTGGGGTGCTGTGCGAAATACAGGATCCCCTCTACGACAGGGGGCAGGCCGGGAAACTGTTCAGAGGCAATGGGTCACTTGTATCCGAAAAGGAAATTTAGCTCTTAGAGAAGGGTCAAGTGTTGCATCTTTAGGTTTATTTTCTGTGTAACTTGGGCTGTTTGCTTCCCTGGCAATTTCAGCTTTGAAGCTGTGATTTTTCTATTCACCAAGCCTCTTGTTGATTTTGACTTGGGCAGATGGATCTGGGGGGATTCGGGACCAGAAGGGGTTGTTGGGGTCACCCTTCGAGGAGTAACTCGGCTGGTGGGAGCCAGAGTGGGACCTTTATGCTGGCAGGCTGGCTGCTGGAGGCAGAACTCAGCCATGGCATTAAGGCAGCCAAAGTTACAAGGCAGGCGGCGACAGAGCCCCATACTGGTCTGGGCAATCTCCAAAACATCATGTCCCTGTGTGCACAAAATCAGACGGCTCTGGAATTCTGATCCTGTGCAATCTGACCGAGGCCCCAGGGCACCATCATCCTCTACCACCCTCCGGGCAAAGTGGGTGGCTGGGATCTGGTGGCGCCAGTCCACACGATGCTCCCGTGTAAATGCCAAGCCAGTCGAGGGCCAAGTGAGCCCAGCACGTCTTACAAGGGTGAGATGGCACGTGAAGGGCAGGGGACGAAGCACATTGCCCCACGTTACCTGTACAGCTTGGGGATGGCGTGAGCCGCCGTCTTGCGCACGTAGGGAGACATGTCGGACGCCGCCTCCTTGATGGCCAGCATCATGATGGGCACGATGATGGGCACCCGGATGCTGGAGAGAACCCGCAGGGCGCTAGCCCGGATCAGCTGGTTGGGATCCTGCAGGGGGGACACAGGAGGCAGCTCTGGAAGACACTGCAGCAGAGCGCCAGCCCTGACTCAGTGCGGGAAGGTGAGGCCCCGGAGCAGCCGTGGGCACCGGGGGGAGCTGAGGGACCCACTCCCCACTCCCAGCCGGGCGCTCCACTGCACACTTAGAAGCAGCAGTTGACTCTCTGCGAGCCGAGGCCCTGGCTCGTTAACACAGACCCGCCATCCCTCTGGCCAACGCCTCCTTCAGATCCCAGGCCTGGCTGGGGGGAGGCAGAGGGACAAGCGCTCCCAGCCCCTCTTGAATTTAGCTGGAGTTGCGGGTGCTCAGCGCCTCCAGGAATCAGACCCCAGGATTACTAGGTCCCCAGGGGCGGGAGAAGGGAATGGCTGGGGGTCCCTGCAGCACTCTGGGCAGCGGGGGCACACGGGCTCCAGGGCTGAGCTGCTAGGGACACAAACCCAGCCCCGGCTCTTTTGATCTCACCCTATTCTCTTACCCTCTCCCCCTCCCCATGGCAGCCCCAGACCTCCTAGTGCCAGAAGCTGGCCTTCCTCACAGCGTCTCAGAGTCAGAGACCCCACCCCACTGAAGCTTTCTACCAGGACCCTGGAGGGAAGGGGTGGGCAGCTGGGAGGGCACTCCTTGCAATCCACCGCCTTGCTCTGCCTCCAGCCTCCCCCCCTCCAGATCACAGCCCCACACCCGTCGCAGAGCCCAATACACGTACGGCTGAGCTCTGCCCACTGCCGCAAAAGGCCTGGCTGGGGTGCAGCAATCTCTCTGCCAGGCCCCCCTTCCAGTCCTCAAAGCTTCTGGTGCCCAGGTGTAGGACGGGTGCCCCGGCTCCCGGTGCTGGCACCCACCAGCAGCTTTAGGGACTGGATTTCTAAGGCGTGTGTACACTGCAATCAGACACCCCCCTGGCCCGGGCCAACTGACTGGGCTCAGGCTACGGGGAGGTTTAACTGCAGTGAGTAGACACAGCCTGAAAGGCCACCAGCCCCCCCACTCCATGGGGCTATCGCACCCGCTCTGGTTCCGGCCTCTCGCCTTTCCAGCCTCCCCGTGAGCCTACTGCTTCCTTCTGAACAATCTCCATCTCCAGGAGGAAGCAGAGCCGGGGCAGGAACTGGGGGGGGCAGTGCCCTCTCCTCCTTCACAGCAGCAACCTTGAGAGCTGGGCGCCTGGTATGGCGGGGAGAAAGGCCAGGGATTGCTTCTAACACCCTGGGAACCCAGAATCCAGCACAGCCGGGCATCCCCCAGGCAAGGCACTGCCCAGAGCTGACATTGTGATGCTGCAGCAACCTGCAGAGTCCATGCCAGGCCATGCCTAGAGCAAAGGGGCAGCAGGTTGTGCTGGGGGGGGCACTGGGTCCGTTACACGGGGCGTGGGAGCAGCCCCCCAGATCCCCAACAGCCACCCACACGCCCACACTCCAGACCCTCCCGCTCCACTCCACAACCCCGGACCTTCAGTCCGCGCTGGAAGGTGGAGATGGAGAGCAACGCCAGGTCCTGCTGTTCCTCGGCGTAGCGGACCAGGTAGACGTACACCAGCTTCTTCACCTGCCAGACACACGGGCAGAGACCGAGCCCCATCAGCCAGGCTCCAAAATCCCCCAGCCCCATCTGCCCCGCCCGGACAAGCACTGCTTCTTCCAACCCCATGCTGGGTTTCCACTGTGGCAGCTCGGAGGAGTGATTGCAGCCATGTCTAGGGGCTCAGTGTGGGGTGGGCGGGGGGCAGAGGCAGGGGGAGCAGCGCGGATGGGGTAGGGCGGGGTAGAGGGCCGACGTTCACCAAGTGCTGCTGAGCACGCTATGGTGCGTCAGAACAGCTGCTTCTCCCAGAATCCTCTCTGCAGTGGCGGGGTCTGGGCTGGCTACTGGCGCCTCCTACAGACCTGGGCTGGGATTGCGCTGCACGTCCATCTCTCACCACGCCGCCCACCTGCAGCCCCGTCTTGTGAGGCTACAACCCCGTAGCCCTTCAGGCAACCCCGCCTGGCCATCGCTGCCACAGTGGGCAGCGGGATCCCACCTGCTGTAACGGGGACCCCTCAAAGCCAGCTTGCCGCTTAACCCGGGAATCGGGTGCCCCCATAGGGGAGCGGTTCCCTGCCCTGGCGTACGTATGCAGATCTGACTCACACATGCCTCAGCCAACCCCCCAGCCGGCACCCCCCCCCAAACGCTGCCCCCTGCCAGCTCACAAGTCGCTGTGACCCCAAAGGAGCCGCTCACCTCGATGTTCTTGCAAGCCACGTTTTTGACGACAGCTGGGAAGAGGTCGGATGCGTTTTTCCCCCTGGCAATCATCTGGGGATGTGAGAGAGGAGAGTGTGACCTGACAGCACATCTGTAGGCACCCCCCCACCCCAGCACCGTGGGGTCAGAGTGCCACATTCATCCAGCAGCACTGGGGGGAGACCCTAGGCACTACAAGTCCAGACACATGGGCCCCCACCATGCGGGCTACAAAGCAGAATCCCGCTAACTTGTTCTCTCTGTGTGTGTGTATACACGTACAGCGCCTAGCACTTTGGGGCCCTGATCCAGGACTGAGAACCCCAGGCTCCATCATGATGCAGATGATAACAATAGCAGAGGGCATGAGCTCCAAGACACCCCCCCTGTTCCAAGCCCCTTTAGCAGAGAGCAATGGGGCCCAGAGAACAGGCTCCAGCCAGAGGAGCTGGTTGCTGCCCTGCTCTCGAGTTGGTGGGGTGAGGGGTTACTAACACGGCAGGTGGGATAACAGAGCAGTGCACTCTGGGGGAATAAGCCAGGAGGGGCCAAAGTTCTATTCCCAGCTCCGAGAGCGACTCACTGTGCAATCTTAGGGAGGTCTCATCTCGCTGTGCCTCAGTCTCCCCCTGTGTGAATAGGGACAATGCTTCTTACCAGGAGAGGGCTAAGTAATGTCTAGCATTAGTATGATATCAGCACTAAACGTCAGCCCTTAAAGGAGATCCAGCTTCATAGTGCTAAGTGGCCCTTCCTATACTAGAGTCACTGAGTTTAAGGGCAGAAGGGACCGCCAGATCCTCCAGTCTGACCTCCTGCGTTTCCCAGGGGGCACGCACCCCACCCCAACTGTGCCAACCAAAATTAGCTCAAGGCATTGCAGCCCACAGGAGACTCGTCTAGTAGGACAGAGAATAGGAGGGACCAACAGGCCCCCGCAATGGCAGGAAAGAATTAAATGACACACACCCAGGTAATCCTGGCAAGTGACCCGCATCCACATCCTGCAGAGGAAGGTGAAAACACCCAAGGTCCCTGCCAATTTGGCCTGGAGGAAAATTCCTTCCTGACCCTACATACAGCCATCAGTGACCGCGAGAGGAACCAGCCAGTCGAGCACCTGACAGAGCCACCTCAAAGCCTTGCCCCACCCACCCAGCGCCCCCTCTGCAGCTGCGGCCATACCTGATGTTTCAGACAAAGAAGTCCACAACCCCCCCACCTAAACCTAGAATACAGCTTGTCGGAAGGGCCAGTCCCTCCCTGACCCCTGCAGGTAGCTGGGTGAAGCCATGAAACACGAGCTTCGGGAACACGAGCCAGTGGGAAGGGAAAACCCTCAGAGAAAACTTAGGCACAGCGGGGCAGCGACTGGCTCAGGTCAGGTCGCAGAGTGACGCTATCCCTGCCGGGACTGGAAGTTGGGAGGCCCCGGCGCTCAGGCCGTGCCTCGGTGCTCCACCCCCATCGCCCTGCGGGAGGCACTCACCGCCACAATCCTCTTCATGGCCTCCAGCTTCAGTGAGTCCTTGTTACTGTCCAGCATCTCCTTCAGGTCGTCGTGTCTGCAAGTCACAGAGACCCTTGCCACCAGCTGAGTGGGCACTGATGCAACGAGGTTTGTCAGCTCTCAGCCGTGTGCCTGGGAGTCATGCCATGCCATGTGCAGCACCCCGCAAGTCAGCATGAACACAGCCCCCTCCCCAGCCCACAACGAGGGGCCAGCCTATGAGGCTGAACAGCAGCTCAGGGTATCTGAGGTACCGGCCAGAGCAAGGGTACTCATGCCATGAGGCATCCTCCATTCAGGCTCTAGCATCCTGGTGCAAGGGGTCCCGCCATGCTGCCCCACGGGTGCCATGGAGCAGAGATCCAGTAACTGCAGCCATGGCCATGTGCCACTAAGGCTGTCACTGCACGAGGGGGTTCAGGCCACACGCTCTCTGTGGGACCCCAAATGAGCAGGAATCCCTCCTCCCACAGCCGC
Organism: Mesoclemmys tuberculata; assembly: GCA_007922155.1. Taxonomy (NCBI): domain Eukaryota; kingdom Metazoa; phylum Chordata; order Testudines; family Chelidae; genus Mesoclemmys; species Mesoclemmys tuberculata. Next base: position 11,015,716 of record ML675621.1, read on the forward strand.
AGATGGGGCAGATGCTCCGCTGCCCAGCCCCATCCAGAGGAGGAGCTCACAGCGCTTATCAGTTTATATTTATTCTTCTGAGTCCCTGTGGGGTGGGTCGACATCACCCACCTTTCACAGATGGGGAAATCGAGGCAGAGAGGACAGTGGCTCGCCCAAGGGCAGAGCTGGCAATGGGTGCCAGGACTCCTGGGTTATAGCACTCTGCCTGGAGAAAGCCATCTCTCTGTGCAGACGTGTGAGCGGTGCTGCTCCACGTGACTCCAAGCGGAGCTCTGATCGATGTGCAAAGTCAGTCTGTTAACGGCCCCCTAGGAAATCCCCGACACGAGAGGTATAGCCCTCCCCAGGGCCCCAGCACTGGGTGCATCTGTGTGTCAAACTGATCCGACACACAGATGAAAGTGATTTGTTGGGGGAAGAGTCGACATAGTTTCTGTAAAGGGAAATCAGACCTTCCCAACCTACTAGAATTCTCTGAGGGGGTCAACACGATGTGGACGAGAGTGAGCCACTGGAAATTGTGTACTTAGGTTTTCAGAAAACTTTTGACAAAGTCCCTCACCAAAGGCTCGTAAGCAAAGTAAGCTGTCATGGGATAAGAGGGAAGGTCCTCTCCTGGGTCAGTAACTGGTTAAAAGATAGGAACCAAAGGGTAGGAATAAATAGTCAGTTTTCACAATGGAGAGAGGTAAATAGTGGGGTCCCCCAAGGGTCTATACTGGGACCAGTACTGTTCAACATATTTATAAATGATCTGGAAAAAGGAGTAAACTGTGGGGTGGCAAAATTTGCAGATGATACAGAGCTATTCAAGATCGTTTAGTCTAAAGCTGACTGCAAAGAGTTACAAAGGGATCTCACAAAACTGGGTGATGGAGCAACAACATGGTAGATGAAATTCAATGTTGATAAATGCAAAGTAATGCATATTGGAAAACATAATCCCATCTACACATATAAAATGATGGGGTCTAGGTTGGCTGTTACTACTCAAGAGATTTTGGAGTCATTGAAGATAGTTCTTTGAAAACATCCACTCAATGTGCAGCGGCAGACAAAAATGCTAAGAGATGGTGGGGCATCATTAGGAAAGGGATAGATAATAAGATAGAAAATATCGTATTGCCTCTTTATAAATCCATGGTACGCCCACGTCTTGAATACTGCATGTAGATTGGGTCACCCATCCCAAAACAGATATATCGGAACTGAAAAAAGGTACAGGAAAGAGCAACTAAAATGATTGGGGTATGGAACAGCTTCGATATGAGGCGAGTTTAATAATACTGGGACTTTTCATCTTGGAAAAGTGACAACTAAGGGGATATGATAGAGGTCTAGAAAATCATGACTGGTGTGGAGAAAGTAAATAAGGAAGTGTCATTTACTCCTTCTCATAACACAAGAACTAGGGGTCACCAAATGAAATTAATAGGCAGCAGTTTTAAAACAAACAAAAGGAAGTATTTCTTTACAACACACAGCCAATCTGTGGAATTCATTGCCAGGGGATGCTGTGAAGGCTAAAACTATAACCGGGTTCAAAAAAGAATATAAGTTCATAGAGGATAGATCCATCAGTGGCTATTATCCAAAATGGTCAGGGACCCAACCACATGATTGGGGTGTCCCTAAACATCTGACTGCCAAATGCCGGGACTGGACGACAAGGGGTGGATCACTTGATGATTGCCCTGTTCTGGTCATTCCTTCTGGAGCACCTGGCACTGGCTGTTGTCGGAAGACAGGATACTGGGCTAGACGGACCATTGGTCTGACCCAGTATGGCTGTTCTTATGTTCTTTAATCTAGCAAACAAAGGTATAACAAGGTCCAATGGTGGAAGATGAAACTAGAGAAATTCAGATGGGAAATAAGGTGTGAATTTTTGACAGTGAGGTGATTAACCAACCATCAGAACAATTTACCAAGGGCCGTGGTGGATACTCTACCACTAGCAATTTTTAAATCAAGACTGGACGTCTTTCTAAAAGGATATGCTAGTTCAAGCACCGCTATTGTACTTGCAGCAGGAGGTAATGAAGGGAAGCCCTAAGGCCTGTGTTGTACTAGGGTTCAGATAAGATCACAATCATTTCTTCTGGCCTTACAATGTATCAGTAGAGCAGTAGAGCAGAAGTGAGTAAAATACCTACAGGGAACATGAGGGGGAGTAGAGGGGCAGAGCCAGGGAAGCTACTGGCTGACACAGCAGGTTATAATTTGCAAATTAATTTGGCTAAAGAATCCAATTCAGTCCTAACGATGGCTTGCTCCAGTCAGGGTACAACAGGCTCCGAACATATAGTCATAGAAACGTGGGGCTGGAAGGGACATCAAGAGGGCATCAACTCTAGCCCCCGCTCTGTGGCTGGACCAGGTAAACCTAGACCGCCCCAGCAGGTGTTTGTCTGACTTGTTCTTATAAACTTCCAATGACGGGGATTCCACCACCTCCCTTGGAAGCCAGGTCCAGCACTTAACAATCCTCAGACTTAGAAAGTCTTTCCCAATGTCTAGCCTAAATTTCCCTTGCTGCAGAATATGCCCATTATTTCATGTCCTGCCTTCAGTGGCCATGGAGAACAATTGATCTCCGTCCTCCTTATAACAGCCCTTAACATGTTCGAAAACTGTTGTCAGGATCCCCTTCAGTTTCCTTTTTCTCCAGAGTAAACATGCCCAGTTTTATTAACCTTTCCTCATAGGTTAAGTTTTCTATACTTATTTTTGTTGCTCCCCCCTGGACCCTCTCCAATTTGGATGCAACTTTCTTAAAACATGGGGCCCAGAACTGGACACAGTACTCCACCCGCTGGGGCCTCACCAGTGCTGAGTGATCCCCTCCCGTATCTTGCATACAACACGCCTGTTAACACACCCCGGAATGATATTAGCCTTTGGGGAACCACATCATTGTTGACTGATATTCCATTTGTCATCCACCATGGCCCTTTGCAGCAATGCTACTGCCTAGCCAGTTATTTCCCATTTTGTAGTTGTGCGTTTGATCTTTCCTTCCTATGTGTAGTACTTTGCACTTGTCTTTACTGAATTTCACCTTGTCAATTTCAGACCAATTCTCCAATTTGTCAAGGTCATTATGAAGTTTAATCCTATCCATCAAAGTGCTAGCAACCCCTCCCAGCTTGGTGTCATCCCCAAATTTTATAAGTACTCTCCACTCCATTATCAGAGTCCTTAATGAAAATATTGACTAGTACCAGACCCAAGACTGACCCCTGCAGGGCCCCACTAGGTACCTCCCTCATGTTTCACAGTGACCCATTGATAACTAGTCGCTAAGCACAGTCTTTCAACCGGTTTTTGAACCCACCATATAGTAATCTCATCTAGACCATTTTTCCCTAGTTCATTTATGAAAATCTTATGTGGGACTGTGTCAAAAGCCTTGCTAGAATCAAGATACTGTATATCACATCTACTGCTCCCCCCATCCACTAGGCCAGTAACCCTGTCAAAGAAAGAAATTAGGTTGGTTTGGCATGATTCCTTCTTGACATATCCATGCTGGCTATTCCTTATAACCTTATCATCCTCTAGACATAGAGCAACAGGTGCTATGGGTCAGGTGCACCAAGGATGCACCTGACACATGGCCACAGATGGGCTCCAATCCTATAGGACTTCCACGATGGCCATGGTCACGCAGCCTAGATCCTGATCCTCAAAAGTACTTCCACTGATTTCAAAGCCTAGCGCCGGAGACTCTTCCTTTGCTATTAGCAGAGTAGGGCCTATGACACATTTGAGCATTTCACACTAGTCTGTAGAGATCAGATAATTCAGCACAGCAGCCACACCAGGGAAATGGCAGCAAGTCGTCCCCCGACCCCACTCCCGACTTGTCAGCAATCAACGCCAGACTGGTGTCGCAAGTCTGATTAAACTAGGCAAATAAAGCATTGCACAAACACCCAGGGATGCCTGAGCAACATTTATTGCTGCACGGACCATGTTTGCTTAGTTTTACAGCCATTCCTTGGTCTCATGCTGACTGGCATCCTTCACTGCCCAGGAACTTCGCTCAGGGGGTCCAGTTTTGGACCCCCAAATTCAACACGGAACTCAGAACCCAAGTGTCAAGTCTCATGAGAATCCACAAGGGGGCCAAATTTCAGCGCCCTCTACCTCCCCAGACCTCAGATCCAAGAGAGCTGGGCCCGGGGGTGGGGGGTGGGGACGACTGACCAGCATCCACCCCCCACCAAGAGGAGGGGGAGGGGGAAAGCCAGCCCTGCAGCTCTCTTAATGAATTCAGTGCGAAGCTGCAATGAAACCTGAGACCCCAGGAAACCAGAGAGGCTCCTGGTTGTAACCTCTGGCTCTGCACAGGGCTCAGCTGTGGCGGGGGAGGGGAGGCCTCGGTTGATGGTTTGGTTGTGGGGGGGCAGGGGGATGCACAAGCTCAGCCTTGTCTTGCTGCCCATGGGGAGGTGGGTCCGTTGCCCTGGCCCTGTTCTCCACCCAGGGGCACTAAGGCATGGGGGCAGAGGTGCCATCCAAGGCCACGTGGTAAATAAGGGGCAGAGATGGGTCAGAACTGCTCAGGCCTGTGTCCCCCCCCATCCAAATCTGTCCCTTCACACTGAGCCCCAGCAGCCAGGGGCTGACCCCACGGGAAGGACACCTCCCCACCAACCGCCCCCGCCCAGCACAGCTGATCCGTGCAGCACAGGGACCTGTGATCAGGACGGGTGTGTGGTTGGGGGTCCCCCGTCCCAATTCCCCCCAGCCCCGGCATCCCACAGTGGGGCAGACCCCTCGCACCCCGCCCCGATGCAGCAGAACAGCCCCGGTGCCGCAGCAGCCTGGTGGGCAGGTCAGCCCGCGGCGCGTCCCAGGGGAGTCGGGGGCCCAGGAGGTGGGAGGGGCGAGCTAGCCCCCTTGCAGCTGTGCCCAGAGCAGCAGAGCACGGGAGGCTGCAGAGCTGCGGGGAACCGACCCGCACCCGCCTGTGAAATATTGGCCCTGGCAGGAATACACTCAGGGCAGCCGGAGAGGAGCCGGGCAGGTTGCCATGGCAACCTCAACGCTAGGCATCTCTTCTGGCTGTTCAGAGGCCCTGGGAGGCTGGGGTTACATGGGGGGGCGGCGGGGGGCCTTTGGCAAGGTGCCTTCCACCCAGCAGCCTCTCTGGGGCCAGAAGTTTGCAGGGCCTCAGCATTTGCTACACGAAATCCCTCTGGACACCGCCTCTGGCCCCCCAGTGCAGCCCCTAGCTAGGAGCCCCCCCCAGCCTGGATACTGGGGGCCTGAGCACAGTGGGCAGGATGTCACCACAACGGACACTAATTGGCAACAGGCTCAGCAGAGGCCTCAGACATGAGGCTCCCCCAGCCCCCCACCAAGCCGGGCCGGGGCACATCAGCAGGGGCTAGCGTAGGGGCCGCTCACCCTGCAGCTCCCGGGGCTGTCCCCAGCCTGGCAATCAATAGCAACAGGCCCAGCACCTCCCAACAGTGCCTCTTTTCCAATCCCACCTGGGGCAAAACTGCCCGCCACAATGTGACCCCCGAGGGCAGAAACCCCCGAACGCCACCCAACACACGGAGGGGCCGGTGGGGCTCGGGGACGGGGGGGAGGTGTGACTGGAAGCACCACGTGCAGATCCCAGTGGGCATTTAACAGAGGCAAAAACCAGCCAGTGCCTCAGCTGTGTAAATCACTGGCCTCCGTTGGATCCAATAATTAACCCCAGCTGGGAATCGGGTGCTCACCATTTAACAGCAAAGGAGGGTCCCATCTACAGGCTTCTGTAGCAGTGATACAAATTCCACACTGTCTGCTAGAGGGCACTTTCAAACCAAACCCTACAGAAAACGTGTAACCCTCCATTAAACTCTCTAGGGCTTTCCCATAAAGGATCAGCCCCTTTACTGGCACATTGGGGGCTTCCTAGATGCAGAGAAGTTACACAGGGACAAAACAACCCAAGCAACTTCCCAAAGCAGCCCGAGTTTCCAGGGAATAGTAAGTCTCCACGTCAAAGGCAGATGGCTCCGAGCCAAAGCCCAATTCCCCATGCGTTCTGAAGTTCAAGCCGTAAGACTGGCAGGGCGAGGCTGGGCTAATTTCGAGTCAGCGCTAAGTGTGAGGAGAGAGGTCTGGGGCTGGGATGGGGAGGACAAGGAGTCCCGCCTTCCAGCTAGGATGCACCCACCTCCAATGGAGAGGGGGACCTCATAAACACAGCACAAATACCAGCTTGTCCGAACCCCTTTTGCCCAACATGCAGCAACACAGCCAGGACAGGGGAAACCCTAAACCAACCAGAACACAGGGAGACTGGTCCAGCCCCAAGCACCTAGAGCAGGCCAAACCGAAATCCTCTGTCCAAACCTCCCATGCCACGGGGTCGTCTGATGGGACCCCAAATGCCAACTGAAGCTGGGGCCACGTCAGCATGCGAGGCTACCCCCAGGCGACTCCCAGGCTCCGGCTGCAGGAGAGGCTGAGCCGAGCTAGTTCCTTCCTAAAGCCCTATTCCCAGTCACCTGTTCCGTGCTCCGGGAGTTGGAGGGACTCATCTCCAAGGGAGCAGATTTGGGGAAAGCCGGAGCTAAATCCCTCCCAATGAGCAGCAAAACCACCTCAAGGTTCCTCCATGGCCCTTGCTGCTGTAGCGTCCCGCAGAGGCCTCTCCTTCCCCTGCCCCCAGGCCCGGGGGAGCAAAGCACTCGGAGGATGTGGGCACCACTGCGAGAACGCTGAGCTGCAGCAGGGCTGGCACCCAGCTGGCATGGAGCGGCCCTGGGGACACGGTCAGGGCTGGACCAAGGGGGACACAGAAAGTAGATTCCACTGGGCCGGCTTCAGCCACATGTGCAAAGAGATGGGCTCCTTGGGCAGCTCCGTGGGCATGGCAGGGTGACATGGGCCGCTCAAGGCTCAGAGGTGCTTTACTGGCTCTCACGAATGCTGTACCCATTATTCCTTGTCTATCACCCCAGCAACCCTTGTAGGCAGCCACCTGGAGCCCATGTGTCTCCCTGCACCCCCATCACCCAGCAAGCGCCACCAGAAACATGCTTGGCTTGAAATACAGGCCCTCGTGTCCCAGAGAGACCCTGAGCCAGCCACGTCACAGCCCCGCAGGGCCAGATTGTCCTTGAGCCACACTGGGGACAGTGTAAGAGCGAGGCCGGGCAGAGGTCTGAAGGGCAGACCAAGGGACTAGAGCTCTCCAACATCCCACTGATGGGTGTGTGATAGAGGCACAGTGTTAGGAGGAACCCACCCTCCTTCGCCCTCCCTTTCGGTGGGGATCAAGGTCTTGTAGGAGTAGGAAACCCACTCCCACTGGGGAGCTCAGGGGCAGAGTCTCTCTGGAAGAGGCTCCTCCCATCTCATCCCACTACTGCCACCATTGAGTTGAGATCTTAAGAGGGCCAGGTTGCCGGCATTTTGTACCTAAAGGGAGGATGGTTCTGTGTCCTCCAAGAACCCCTGTCCCTTCCCTGCCCCCCAAACTCACAAGTTAGGCTGTCCGGAGTCAGAAGGGTATGTGGAGCCCCCCGCCCCACCAGTGGCCCTACCGTAGCGGCTGGGCCTGGCTGCCACTGATGCTGTTCTCTAGGACAGCCTCCTGCTCCAGCGACTTGAGCAGGCGGAGCTCGTCGGCCTGCACCGCGCTGTACCAGGCCTGCTGCCCTCCATCAGACGTCAGCACCGGGCTCTTGGCTTCTTCTCCCGCCATCCCCTGCTGAGACTTAACCAGGTTCACCGCGCTGGCCGGCAGCTGCAGCAGTTTCTGCATTGGTTTCATGGCCGCTGCGGCGGGCAGCCGGGGTCGGCGACAGGCAGCGAGGGGCGACGCGGCGACAGGAACACGGACTCTTCTGCAGCCAGCGCCGCCAGCCCTCCGAAGGGTTAACCCGGCTCTGCCAACCTTCCTCCTGTGGGGCGCACAGCACAGCCGGGGGGCTTCCTGCCCCTCTTACTAGCACCCCTCCAGGCTGCCCAGGGCTGTCGTCAGCTGGCGGGCGCAATTCGAGGCACGAGGCGGGAAGGCAGCGAGGAGCCAGGGCAGGCTGCCCGCGAGGGGGGCACCTGCCGGGCTCCCCGGAGGGCTTGGCGAGCCCTGGCACAGGGTAGCCTCCTGCCCACGCCGTGCTGCCCCAGTGCCTGCCCCCTGGCGAGACACTCAGCACAGCCCAGCCACGTTTGCAGGTCTGCTCGGCGCCGCTCTATGACTCAGCTCCCCTCCGCTCCCAGCTCCCCTCCGCCTGCCAGCCCCCGCCTCCCCTCCCCGGCCTGAAACCTGATGCTGCCGCAGCCGGCCGGCAGCTGGAGGGGAGGCACTGTCCTTGCTGGGGTCGCAGCGCCTCCTGCTGCCACACACACTTGGGTGGGCCACTCAGAATGAGCCAGAGCCCCTGCATCCCTAGGGAGTGCTGCCCACCCCTGCCCTGCAGGGACAAAGGGCACACCCCAGCTAAGTCCGTGCCAGCTGCCAGTGCTCAGCGTGGCCGTATCTGCCGTCCACGGGCACCGATGTCCCCACTCCAGAGCCAGAGGGACCCTCTGGCGCGTGCCCATGGCAACACACCCTGTGGGAGGAACCTGGGGCACTAAACCCACAAAGAGCTGCCCCGACGGGAGCTTCCGAGGGAGGGGAACCCTGGCTGCAGGCTTGGGAGCCGTCCTGGAGCAGCCAGGGAACCGGCTGTTCTCCTTTTCCAGTCAGTCCAGCAGGCCTCTCCCAGCAGGGCAGGCCGGGGCCACGGGGAGAGTGGTTCCTGCTCCCCACGCTGTGCACGAGGCCAGCTTCCCACCCGACACCCGGCAGCTGCCACAGACGGAAGGGCCACCGGACCGGTGGGGGCAGCACCGGGAAGGGAGGGGGGCCTGCGCTGTCTGAGCAGCGATGGAGCCAGCTCAGGAGGAGGGAGTGGGGCAGGGAAGGAGCCAGCTGCAGGCAGGGACCCGCAGTTCCCATGTGCTGGCCAGAGGGAACCCAGACCGAAGGCAGCCCAGGATGTTGCTGGGGGAGAGGGGCTGGCCAAAGGGCGCTACGTGGAGAGAGGAGAGTGCCTGGTTCAGGGGGCCTCCAGGCAGGCTTAGCCCCCTCCAGGGTACCCTGAGCGAGGCCCAGCCCCGATCCGTGACCTTGTCCCTTGCAGTGCTCCCTGGAGCAGCCCGGCCAGCACCAGGCCTGGCGGGGGCAGAGCCGATTACACAGGCGAGGAGCAGGCCCAGCAGCCAGGGCTGCAGACGAGTCACCGGGGCTGGGGTCTGCGACAGCCAGTGCATGACGCTGGCTGCAGCACAGACACGGGCGAGCTGAGCTGCCGTACGACTGTTCGATGCCCCCAGGCCTCTGGACACACCGCCCACCTGGGGAGATGTCTGGCTCCAGACGTGCCACAGACACCAGCCGAGTGGAGGGACAAGGGGCCCTGTTAGACGTAGGTTGCATTGGCCCAATCTGAGGGAAACGGCCCCATCTAGCGGCCACTTCGCTTCAGCGTGCTCTCCCTCAGCTGGCCTGTACCCCTCCTTGGTGTCTGTAGCTCCCTGGTCTACTGCACTTGCATTCCAGGAGCGCCTGCAGTGCCCCCTTGCGCTAGGCACTGTACAGACCCGAATTAAGAGACAGAGGCTGCCCCGTTTTTATAATATAGATAAGACGCAGCAAGCACGTCTAGCCCTGTGTTACCGACGGGGGCTGAGAGCTTTGCCGCTGGTTACTCAGGGAGCTTATGGCCGAGGCAGGACCAGAAGAACACAGCAAGTGCTGCTGCCGAGCCAGGGCTAGGCCAACTCATCCAGACTCACTTTTAGCCCACAGAGCCCTTGGGGATTGAACGTGGGACCTGAGCGGCCCTGACACTGGGCTGCACGGCGCTGCCAGGAACCCTGGCCTGGCATCCCAACATCTCCAGCTGAAGGCTGCCCCTATCCACAGCTGCGGGGCAGAGAGCAAAATCCTAGCTTCCTTCAGATTCTCGTTACCCACCAAGCGCAGGAAAGGAAAAGTTCAGAGCCAAATGAGCATGCCACGCGGCTCGGGAGAGACTGAGCCGGAAAGGGAAACTGAGGAAAGAAGAGCCAAACGCCAGTGACAGGTGTCAGCCTGACAGTCCTTGAGAAGGAGACCCTCAGGGCAGGTACCACACCCAGTGTCCCCTGTACTGTAGGGTGCTCGCTCGGAGGGGTTACTCAGTCTCCATGGCCAGGCCAGTCCTCAGTCTCCCCATTCCAAGCCAGTCTCCCGAATTGGAGATTGCCATGCCCAGGGCTCTGAGAAAAACTCAGGGTAAAAGCCAGGGCTAGGGGTGTGGAGAGAGCCAGGCACCATGCAGGCCGGAGCGGGACAAGCTCCTCGGTCTTTTTATTTTTAATTCTATTTTATTTTTACTATAAGAATTACAATTATTAAAATAATATTTAATAATAAAAGGAGCTGTATAAAAATATGCCCCTTAGCAATAAAACCGTATACCCCCAAACGTTCAAAACTAACTTGTTTTATTACCATTATCTAGGTGCAGCTGCAAGCATGCACGTTGTATATTTTATCTGGTTATGTGCCGTAACATGCAAAAACTCAAAGATCTACAAAATGACTTAGTCCTATTTATTTTTACCAGCTAAAATAGTGTACTACAAAAATCAAGAGCCAAACAAGCAACTAAAGCTATGCTAAGCCTGTAAAACAACAATCAAGCAACTCAAATTATACTGGGCCTCCAATACCGGGCACCTCTGCCCGGCGGTGTCCCTGAATCCTGATCCGCAGCCCCCTGCTTCTCCCGTCCCGCCCCCATTCCCAAACAGCTCTGCACAAGGATCCTGTCGCTTTCCCGCTGCGGCTGCACTGGTAGCTCTGAATCGCAGCAGGGCAGGGCTGGCAGCTATTTGTGAGGCGGGGGGACCCCTGGAAGCTGAGAGGTGGGGGAATAGCAAAGGCCCCAGTAACGCCCCAGAGCAGTCTCCATTCCCTGCTTTCCCAGTGATACCGGGGATCCGTCGCCCTTCCAGGGCGGGGGCCCTGTTGGGGACGTGCGGGATTGGAAAGGAGCTGCAGGACTGGTGGGAGGCTGTGACTGTTTCGGTGAGAGCCCATGGCCCCAGCTGGCCTCAGCTCAGCTGTGACGGCAGAGGTGGGGCCTCGGGCCTAAACTGTCCCTGTGACAGAGCTGGCGGGGGGAGGAGAGAAAGGCTGGCTGCTTCCCCCCCCCATCATCTCCCCTCCAGGCTGGCAGTGCTGTGGGGCCAGGCTGCCCTGCCCCAATCGCAGTGCAGGGGTGCTGGAGAGGACTCCGCCCCAGACCTGACAGGCAGCAGGGAGGAGTGAGCAGTGCGGTGCCATCCTCCCCCAGGAGCCCTGGGCTCAGATGGGCAGGGAGGGGACAGTCACCCAGCAAGGCACAGAGCACAGCCCCACGGCTCACCCCAGGGGCGGGGGGAAGAGGGTACCCTGGCAAGGTGGCTCATTTCCAGCCCCAGGCTCTCTGCTCAGACCAGGGGGCAGCAGCTGGAGGGGCCACTCCAGGCCCCCCACACCCTCTGCCCAGTGCGACGCTAACGGGCCTCGCTGGCTGCAGCAGGGAGACTCGGGCATCGGCTCCGGGTTCACAGGCTGCGCTTGGCTGGACGGTTGCTGGCAGGGTCCGACTCCTAGAGAGCCATTCAGAACAGCCTGCCTAGTGTGTGCCCGGCGGGTGGGGGACAGTCGGGGGGGGGAGAAAAGAGACTGCCCCAGGGACCCAGGCCAGGCCCAGAGCAGCTAGCTGGGAGGCCTGGCACCAATCTATGCCCTGCGTGGCAGCCTCCAGGGCTCAGATTCCCCTCTCCTTGCCTGGGCTGTGGCCTTTTGGTGGCTAGCAGCTCACCCAGCCGCTGCCAGGCTATGCAGGCTCTGAGGATCCATCAATTCAGCCTCCCCGGTGCCACCCCACCTCCCGGGCGCCCCTGGCTGCCTTCAACTGCACTCTACAGGGACCTGCCAACTCTGCCCATGTGCTGCGGTTCGGACCCAGGCAGCAGACTCTGATCCACAGACACTCCCATGAGAGCTGAGCAAGAGCCGATGAAACCCCCAACCCTTGCATGGAGCCCCGGATGTTCCCTGC
>ML675621.1:11027919-11040316 GCA_007922155.1 Mesoclemmys tuberculata
ACACACACACACACACACACTACACACCCCACCCAGCTGTGCTATTCTCACACACACACACTACACACCCCACCCAGCTGTGCGATTCTCACACACACACACACCCCACCCAGCTGTGTGATTCTCACACACATGCACACGGACCCCAGCCAGCAGTGCAATTCTCACACACACACACACACGTACACCACTGAGCTATGTGATTCTCACACACACACGTACCTCACCCAACTGTGCGATTCTCTCTCACACACACACCACCCAGCTGTGTGATTCTCACACACACGCACACCACCCAGCTGTGAGATTCTCTCTCTCTCTCACACACACACACACACGCACACCACTGAGCTATGTGATTCTCACACACACACACCACCCAGCTGTGCGATTCTCACACACACACACGCACATGTACACCACACAGTTGTGTGATTCTCACACACACACGTACCTCACCCAACTTGCGATTCTCTCTCTCTCTCTCTCTCTCACACACACACACACACACACACACACACACACACACACACACACGCACACCACTGAGCTATGTGATTCTCACACACACACACCACCCAGCTGTGTGATTCTCACACACATGCACGCACACAGAGCCAGCCAGCCTGTAAAACCCAAAGGCACCAGAGCCCTGCACCCGTAGGAGGCAAAGGCAGCTGGAAGCTCCAGTAGGACATGATAACTGGCAGACAGCCAGGATCCTCCCTGGGCAGGGGCCAGCAACAACAGACCCTTCTTTGTCCACTTTCATCCTGGGGGATTCCACTGAGCTGCTCTACACAGAGATCATTTCACCCACCACTGAAATGCAGCCACCTCTGGGGCAGAACGCAGCTGCTGTTAATGAGCACACAGCTACCCTGCACAAGAGGGTAGGGCAGGAAGTGAAGAACACCACTCTACAGAGCTGGGAGTGCAGGGGAGTTCGCAGCTGGAACGTGGCCAGGAATGGTGAAGAGTGGCACGGGAGCTCGAGCGGGAGGATCTCAGTTTTACGTCTCACCCAACAGACGGTCCTGCCAGCAGCACGGCACCTGCCCGCCATGAGCATCCGCTCCCTAATGCATGGGAAAACAGCGCCTCCTGCTGCCTCATCAACACCATCTCTGGCCCAGCGGGCGCTGGCAGAGTGCCGCTGTCTAGCCATTTCACACGACGGGCGACGGACAGCTGCTGCTGGACTTGGGGACGCCTGGCTGGCCCTGGGTCAGCAACGTCCCGACGGGGGGCTACCACCTCCGAGAGGAAGGGCTCGAGGAGATGGGGCAGTCCCAGCAGTCCCGCCCCAGCAGCAGGACGAGGAGCCCAGCCTCCATCTGTCAGGAGGTCAAATCGGTGCCTGGGGCTGCAGTGAGCTGTCCAATGTACTGCAGTGGTTCCTGCCAGCGGGGCTGGGGAAGGCGGATGCCCAGGGACGTGAGCGAGCTGCTCCTCCGAGATCAGAGAGGGCACACGATTTCTTTCGGCCAGGTGCCGGGCTGCACCATCGCCAGCAATGCTAAGGACCCTGGGCAGGGTACGCTGTGCGCATCAGACCTGCCCGCCGCTCTCTGCGTGGTTTCCTGCAGAGTCTGGTTCCGGGGCGGGGGCAATCCTCATCCTCAATGGCCTGGAACCAGCATGTCTAAAAGACCCTCTAATGCTCCAAGACGAGGATTGAGATCAGCCTCTCTGGCACCATGGTGCTCGCTACAATAACTCTGTGCAGGAGACAGAACTTCTCAGGGGCCAGCGTTCCCCCCACAGGAACTAAGGGCCACCCCCAACACCCCTGGGATGGAAGCAGTGGCGCTGCTCAGCCAAACGGGGCTTGCCATGGGAAGGAGAGAGCCCCACTCCTGAATCTCAACATCCGCAACCTTGCCCCTGGGTTCTCTGACCCCAGCCACGCTCTGCCCCTAAGCCGCGGAGCCTCGCTTATAAGGGGCAACATGCCCCCAGTCCTTGGCGGGCTGGAGCCTGACGAGGTGGTATTTCAGAGGCAAATTTCAGAGGTATTTCAGAGCCATCTGCTCTGAGCTTCAGGGCGGACGGCGTCCGAGCTACCAGCCCAGCGTTAGACGCAGCCAGGGCAGCCGAGCTACGTCCAGGTGAGCTAAGGCGGTGGAGGCTGTGTTGATCCCAGCTCCTTATTCTAACCCTGACATCTCACAGCCCTGCCCTTAACTGCAGGGAGCCCCAATGGAGCTCACCATACTAAGCATATAGAAGATGCACTGAAATCCCATCGCTAATCGCTGAAATGCAGCCACCTCTGGGGCGGGACACAGGAGCGAACACGGCACAGCAACGCCCCAGGGAAGTTCAGGGCGAGAAGTAAAGAACGCCGTCACGTAGCAGGGACACCACCGAGGGGATGGAGGGAGGCAGAATGTGATCCCCTACACCGGAATCTGACAGAATCCAGGGATCAACGCTCCTGCCCTCGCACCAGCAATGGAAAACCACACGTGACCCAGGCCCGTGTCTAACAGCTAATCCCAAAGGGCACCTGCTGCCTTACTGCAGCGCTGTCTCCCAAGGAAGATTATCGCCTGCTGAGTCACATCGACAGACGGGCTGGTGCCCAGATTGTCCCTGCGCAGGTCTCCTTTAACCACTGCCCTTTTCCCACTCAGCTTCCAAGAGCTGATGCAACATGATCGGGGACGGTAAATCTCCTGCTGCAACTTGGTGTTGCGGAAAGTGTGATGGGTCAGCTCTTCATCTTCATTGATAGCTATGCTCTCCCCCAGGCCACTTTTAAGGGCTAGTCTGTTACTCTGGGCTACCACTAAACAAGGAAATCAAACCAGCATCTATGTTAAAACACCACTGAAAAGATCAGAGCTCTCCCTGCCGTGGGAAGTCACCAAAGGAATGGAGAACTGGGGACTCCTTCATATGACGTAAAATAAGGTGCAACTAATAGCATGGGTCCTAGGAATCAAATCACATGAGGGGCGCTTTGAATATCCAGGGCTGGCTAATGCTGGTGAGTTCAGTTGGGCCCCCTGGCGTTAATGAAGCTCATCCAAATTGACACCCACATACAAGGGAGAAGGGTATGGGGCCCAGACGTCCGTGATCATGTTCCCTGCCGTTTGCTAGTTACAGCAGGACACGCTTCCTCAGAACCTACATTTCTGCACACAGATGATCATCTTCACTCCTCCAACAGGCGTTACTTTAAGGGCCCCTGCAGCTTTCGGAAATATGCATCTGGGCCACACTGTGGCTTTAAGGCCCAGTATACAGTGGGACTCCCTTTAGGAATAGTGGCTGATTCAGCCCTTGAAGCAGTACATAGGAATACCTCTCCTTCAGCAGGTCAGATTTCTATCACAATCCTTCTTTGTCCCACTGGCACCTTCCCCTCTTCCCTAGGTGGAAAGCCAGATTCTGATTTCAGTCATAGCAACAGCAATCCAATCCCTCCAACGAGTTAATCCAGATTTACAGCGAGATGAAGCTCAGGCTCCCATGGGCTCATTTCAAAGGGTGTCACTGGATTCCTACACAGGCAGTACACAGGAAATGGTCCCTAACAGGGATTGATTGCCTACGTTATGCTAGCGATAGGAATCTGAGATTTGAGATGATACATCCAATGGCTTGCAAACACTGCTTTCCTCCAGATGTGCCATCGTAATGGGTTACGTTAAAGGCCTGTAAGTGCTGGAATGACTAGACAGAAGCAGGGGAGATAACGGCAGCCTGACACCAGGCTTGAATTTCACTCCTTGTTCAGAGCAGCGTTTCCAGTTTGCCACTTAGCACAGATTGTTCTTATCCTCCAGCCGTAGCTAGAGGCGGCCCCATGAGCCCGCATTCACATGAATGAAGAGATCGCATGGGAACGTCTAAGGTGTTTGGGGTGATATCTTGGCCCCACTGAAGTCAAGGGCAGTTTAAACTAGGAGTTTAAAGTCATGTCACGTTTCATTTAAACTAGATGTGCAATAAAGCCCTGCAATTTCTCAGCCTCACGACATATTGGTGGTCTCCGGCTAAGGCGACACACAGACAGACAAACCACATGCATGACTCTTTTGCCGATTTCCTAGGGAAAAAAGCTCAGCTTGCAGAGGTAATTCCTTTCCAGCGGTTAGTGTCTTTCCACCAACGCCCAGCAGCGCGTTTATCACCTAGTCATGCTCCCAGTAGCACACGGGGGCCCTGCCGGTGTCCTGGCTTGCAAAGTGCATTTTGGGCTGGTGAAAAGCCACGAAATATGCTTACGGCTTAGCACAGTTTCAGATCAGGGGCTGGCCGGGCTCTCTCAATTCGAGACTGGGCCAGAGAATTCATCTCCCTGGTGCTTTAACGGCACTGCTAGAAACCAGAGCAGCACCGACGGTTGCCTGGGCTTTGTAAGAGAAATGCAGCAATCCGTCCCCAGTGCTACGGGCGTTCGGCTCCCATCTGCACGGGGCCTGCCTGCAATGCAAAGACTCGCTGCGCTGCTGCTGTTCTGCAGGGCGGGTAGGTCCCTAGGGCCGGGGCGGCTGCAGGGGTACAGAGCAGGGCAATCTGAGCCCGCCCCGCCACGCCGCCCTGCCCCGATACCCCCCGACCTTCTGCTGGGAGGGTGGCGGCAAAGCATCCGGGCCAACGTCACCTGCCAGCCGGAACAGCCGGGCCAGGTGCGATGAGAGGCGGGGGGAGGCAGGGCTGGACTTTCACAGGGCAGCTGGGTCCTCGGGCCCCCCCGAAATCAGCCGCCCAGGGCCAGAGACACCAGCCCCCCCCCGACCCCCGAGGGGGCTGCAGCCCGAAATGGCCCCCCCGCGGCCCCGCCCTACCGCTTGTAGTCGGCGGAGAAGATGCCGCCGCTGGCCGGGTCGTGGCCGTACTCCGGCTCGCCCAGGCCGGAGGAGCCGCCCTTCTCCTCGCCGTACGCGGGGCTGCCCGCCATGGCTGGCGCGGGGAGCGGGGACGGGGCGCGGGGGGGCGGTGATGTCACCGCATCATGTGGCCGCGCCGGCTGGGACCCCCCCGGCGGGGCGGGGCGGGGCGGCGCCTCCCCTTAAAGAGGCCGCTGCCGGGGGTCCCGGGGTGCCCACACCAGTGTGAGATGAGAACTGGGCCCCCGAGACTCGTGACACGAGTGACGTCCGTCGCAGGGGTAGGCGGCTGCACGACTGGGCTCTGAGATTGACCTTTTGGGGACAGCAGCCTTGCTTCACACCTGTACGAAGGGGCTGAGGGAGAGAGGCTGTTGCACACAGCTAAATAGCCAAGGCCGAGGAAGACAACCAGCCTCCCAGGTGTCCCTTTGCTAGGTGCGTTTCTCTGACAAGTGTTTTGTGACTCGTAATAAATACAGGACTATTCCCAAGCGTCGCTGTCTAAAGGGGGCCATTGAGGTTTCATAGACTCATAGACTCATAGACTCATAGGTCAGAAGGGACCAATATGATCATCTAGTCTGACCTCCCGCACAAGGCAGGCCACAAAACCCTACCCATACACATTTATAACAACCCCGAACCCATGACCGAGTTGTTGAAATCCTCAAAAATGAGATTTGAAGACCTCAAGCTGCAGGGAATCCACCAGCAAGCGACCCATGCCCCATGCTGCAGAGGAAGGCGAAAAACCTCCGTGGCCCCTGCCAATCCGCCCCGGAGGAAAATTCCCTCCCGACCCCAAATATGGCGATCAGCTAAACCCTGAGCATGTGGGCAAGACTCACCAGCCAGCACCCAAAAAGGAATTCTCTGCAGTAACTCAGTTCCCATCCCATCCAGCATTCCCACAGACCATTGAGCAGACTTATCTGCCGATAATCCAAAATCAATTGCTCAAATTAAACTATCCCATCATAACATCCCCTCCATATACTTATCAAGCTTAGTCTTAAAGCCAGATAAGTCATTTGCCCCCACTACTTCCCTCGGAAGGCTATTCCAGAACTTCACTCCCCTAATGGTTAGAAACCTTCGTCTAATTTCTAGTCTAAATTTCCTAATATCCAATTTGTACCCATTCGTCCTCATGCCTATATTAGTACTAAACTTAAACAATTCCTCTCCCTCCCTAACGTTAATCCCCCTGATATATTTATATAGAGCAAGCATATCCCCCCGGAGCCTTCTTTTGGCCAGGCTAAACAAGCCAAGCTCTTTCAGTCTCCTTTCATAAGGCAGATTTTCCATTCCTCGGATCATCCTAGTAGCCCGTCTCTGAACCTGTTCCAGTTTGAATTCATCCTTCTTAAACATGGGACACCAGAACTGCACACAATATTCCAGGTGGGGTCTCACCAGCGCCGTATATAACGGCACTAACACCTCCTTCTCCTTGCTGGAAATACCTCGCCTGATGCATCCTAAAACCGCATTTGCTTTTTTAACAGCCATATCACATTGGCGGCTCATAGTCATCCTGTTATCAACCAATACCCCAAGGTCCTTCTCCTCCTCCGTCGTTTCCAACTGATGCATCCCCAACATATATGTAAAATTTCAGTGTACAGAAAATGTGCTGTCACAATACAGCCCGAAGAAAGTCTGGAAAAGGGACATAAAATGGCGTAGATGGGCCTCATCTTCAGTGGGTGTAAACTGGTGTATCAGTCAGACTAACACCTAGGCCTTTTTTAGCCATACATCTCATGGCTCACCTGGGGGTGTTTACCCCACACAAGGTAGGAAAGGGTTAATATGGGCCGGCCAGCCTGGGTAGCCCTGGAGGGTGGGCCAGGCCTAATCAGAAGGAAATCCTAGCTGGGAGTGCAGGGTTTTGTCTCCATGAAGAGCTGGGCAGGGGACATGAAGGAGAACCCAGAGGAGAGAAGGTGAGAAGCTGTCTGAGGAGATGTGGGAGAGAAAAGGCCAGGCAGGATATTCCAGGGGGAGCTGGAGGCCTGGCTGAGATGTGGCGCTGGCAAATTAGCACCCGCAGGAAACCCTGGGTAAGGGGAAGTGTGTGCCTGGGCCAGCCCTGGGACTCGGGGACTGATTGAACCAGGGAGCACCAGCAGCAATGATGGTAACTGCTGGCAGAGCCCAACTGGCCTGAAGGTTTGGTCTGGATGTGTCTTTTTTTGGGCTGGACTTTGATGAAAAACTCCAGGACCCTGCAGGGGCTGGACTCTGCTGCCTGGCCTGACTGGCAGGCCAGGGCACTCCTATGGCTGGAGCAGGCCAAAGACACTGAGGGAAACTGAGGCACACATTGCTGCAGCACTGCACCCAGCCAGGAGTGGGTGTGTTGGGGCAGCACCTTTGGTACAGACAAATCCAGTTCACTCCAGCGGAGGCGCTGATCCTGGGCTGCCACAGGCATGCTGTAAGATAACAGTAATGGATTTAGATTAAACATACAAGAGCGGCGCCAATTGTTTAGACATATCTCAGGGCCCCCTCTGACAGCCCTTATGATGCAGGCAAATCGTAAGTGGCCACATAAATAGGGACCGAGGACCTGTGTCACGCTCACCCCAGTGTGAGGTGGGAGGCGCTCAGGGAGGCCCATGGACCAGGAAAGGAGAATCGGGTGCGGGATCCCTGCAGCTCACCCAGCGGGGGTGTCGAGGCCTCTGGAGGAAATCTACACATACAGCAAGGGCCCAGCCCGGAGCCTTTCATACAGGTTCAAGCCCCAGCATTAGGAAGCGGGAACGCATGCCCTGACTCACGCCAGGCCTCGCCCTTCCTTCATACCCCTTGGCCGGCCCCTCGGTCCCTTCGATTGTACTCATTGATGTGGGCGATCAGCACCCAGCCCTGTGAGCACAGAAGCAGGATAAGAGGGGTGGGGCCTACTCTCAACCCCTGGGGCATTTGTGGACTCCTGGTCATGGGGCTGAAACAGCCCCGGCCAGCTCCATGCCCCAGTTACCAGAGCGGCCTGGGGATTGGCTGCTAATTGGCCTTACACAGGCTGAATCCCTGCACTGGTGGCTGGGACTGCTGGGGGCAGCGCTCCCCCCCCCCCACGGAAGAGCATCAGTCTACTGCAAGAGACGTGCCGACAGCAGCTGTCTGTCAGACCCCCGATGCTTTGCTAATACGGTGACAGCCAAACGCGGGGTAGTCCAAGCCCTGTGCAGCCAGAGGCCTGTGCCCCGTGCTGACTACACTAGGGTGTGGAGCTGGCCCCCGGCGGAGGGGTGAGAGCTCCATTGCTTGGGATGTCTAAAACAGGCGATGTCTAGGGTCTGCTCTGGGCTGCACTGAGGGGTGTTTGTGCCCCACTCTGCCAAAGGGCTGCTGGGAATGGGGGGAGCTGCCCCTGGGCGCTGCTGCTGGTGAGGAGCACCTCCACTGCCACCTCTAACAGCGCCCAGGCTGCACCAGCTGCAGACAGCTGTGCCCGTCACGGGGCAGCCCCAGGTGTGCCCAGCTGACTCGCCGTCCGGAGGAACGCAGCCGTGCGGCCCAGATCTGCGGGATGTTCCAGGCGGGAACATGCAGCTCTTTGGGCAACCTGCTTCCCAGTCTCTCCAGCGCAGCGAGCCAGAGGGAGCTGGGGTCCCCCGCCACCGAGGCCCTGCAGGGCCGGTTATAACCCAGCTGGGATTCGTTCCCAGCAGCCCTGACCTCAGTGGCAAAGCTACCATTTACTGGTGCCAGGTCAGGGCCCTGTAAGGCGCTTCCAGCAGTTTTGCTCTGGGTGAGAGCACCATCTAGTGCCCCACAGCACCCTTACCGCTGATACTCCCAGCTTTAGTGAGAGTGACGCTGCATCTGACCACAGTCATCCACGCAAAATCTTCAGCGCAGGAGCCGTTCCCCATGCGCCTTGCTGCTCTCACACTGCCAACAATGGGGTCCACTCCTCACTCTGCCTGGCTTTCACCGCTACCTCCCGCAGAGTCTGCAAAGCAACGGGCACCCCAGACTCACACAGAGCACAAGTCCTTGCCAGAGAGCGCAGAGTAATGCTCTGGTATCAAGAGATCACATCTGACTGTCCCACGGGCCACGCCCTGGGGACGTTATTCTGTTGTAATGCAGAGGCTGCCGTGATGGCTTTGTGCCGGAGTGCCACTGTTATTCCACGGCTTGCAAAATGGGACTGAAAAAAGGTGTCAGGCTAGAGAGAGACTTCAAAAAGGGGCAATTTGGGACCCCTCATTGCTGTCTCTGCATCACCCCTGATTTCACCAAAATACCATGACAAATTCTAACAGCGCTCCCAGCTCCCAGTCTGGGGTTTGGGGGGTTGGTTTTGTTTTGCCACTTTTTGCAGATTTGAACAAACTAAAGGTGTAACACTCTTGTCAAACTGACAGCCTCTAACAGTGCCAGAGTCCTGGCCTTGCCAGCAGTACCCCCAGAGCTATTTGCGCTTTGTGTAGCTGTAGCGCCGAGGAGCTGGGGAACCGAGGCCCACCAGCACTAAGAGCTGCACACACACAAAGATGCTCCCAGCCCTGCTACTTTTCAGAGTCCTTCCCATCAGCAGTTTTTCTGGCGATTTCGGGGCCTAGGCAGTGCTGGAATGCCATCAATAGCTCTTGCCCCAGGGGAAAGCGTGAAGTCCTCATTCCCATTGCATTAGATGCTCCTGTGGAACTCAGGGCTCAACTCCAGTGTGTCCTGGGTCCATCTAGGCACAGCCCCCTCCTCAGGGCAGCCCTGGGTGGGGAGCCTAGGTCCCTGAGCGTTTGGAAATCCAGCAAGTGTTTGTGAGTGTAGGGGGAGGGAGGGTGACCAGATGTCCTGAGTTTATAGGGATAATCGTGATATTTGAGGCTTTGTCTTATATAGATCCTATTCCCCCCCATCCTGTCCCAATTTTTCACACTTGCTATCTGGCTGCCCTGGGGGAAGAGAGGGCAATGGTTGCTCAGCCCGCTGTATCGTGACATTGTGTTCTCTCCCCAGTCACTACTGTGTCACTGCAGAGCTTCAGCGCTTGTGTGAGAGCCCCAGAGGAGCCGTGCAGGAGTGAGAGTCCGGCGGCCGGAAGAGGCACGCTGCGAATGTCACACCTAGCAAAAATCTGTGTTAGTTGCATTCAGTGCAGTGGTGACGTGAGAAGATGCTGCCACCTTGAGGCCCTGAGGGACAATGCAACGTTTAAGCTCAGTCGACCTTGTGCTTTGACAAAACCAGCTGCAATTTTCAAGAGGCTGCGTCAGGCTCAAAGTCACACGTCTCTGAATGCCCGTGTCCCTGCCGTTGTCACCACACACACCAGCTGAGCGTAACTGAGTGAGATCAGAGAGGGAAATCGATTCCTGTTTTTCAGCGTGACTGAACTTTTTGCACAGTCCATTTTAGTGTTCGCTTGCGTGGGCCTTTCCCTGTAAGGATCTCTGACACTCCAGTGACGGGTGCCAGATAAGAACCTAAACTGGAAAACATTTAAAGAATAGGAACAGAACCACCATGGTGGGCTCAGGGACTCGGGATGGGGGCAGCTCTTGACGTGACTTTGAACTCACTTTTAAAAACTGACTTGACTTCGAGTCGATAGGGCCCCCTAAGAGAAGGATGAAGAGGCTGATGCATGTGGAGTATAAGCTCTTCCTCGACACGCCTTCAGTCTGCCATCAGGCTGGGGGTGAGGTGTGCGCATGCCACTGTGGAACCCTCAGCAGCCCCAGCAAGGGCAGGGATAGAAAAAGGATCATCTGCAAGAGTCGGCCCAGCCAGAGCCGGGTTTCGTCAGCTCGCCATTGATGTATTTGCCCTGTGGTGAGGACTGGGGAGCTGGCTTGTAAAACGGGGGACAGTTTAACAGACGTGGAGGCAGGTTGCTAAGACTGACAGAGATGCACTTGTTCGATGTGAGAGCTTCTGTAACCTTTTCTTCCCATCCACTTGCTGGTCTCGTACGGCAGCTAACGCATCGCTTCCTGCCGTCCCCGCTCACCTTCTCTCACTCCCAGGACGTATAAAGGCCTGGTCTACATTAGGAAGTTAAGCCACTATAACTGTATTGCTCAGGACTGTGAAAAATTCGCACCCCTGTGACACAGTTAAATCGACCTAACCCTTGGTGTAGACAGGATTACCTCTGAGAATTCTTCCGTCAACCTAGCTACTGCCTCTCGGGGAGCTGGATTACCTACGCCAGGGGAGAACCCCTCACGTCAGTAGTGTCTGCCCTGGAGCACTGCTGCATGTCATGTGTAGAGAAGGGGTTGGGGTTTGATCCTAGAGCAGACCTTTCTAGACAGACATCCAATCTTGGTTTAAGAATCTCCATTGATGGCGAATCCACCAGAGCCCTCGGTAAATTGTTCCAGTGCTGAGTTACCCGGGCTGTTAAATTCAGACGGGAAACAACATACATTTTTGTCTAGCTTCAACGTCCAGCCATTGGTAAATTGCACTGGAGCTGTTCTTTGAATCTCAGGTCAGCTTTTCCTCTGTGCAGGCAGCCCTTGTATTGCTCTTGCAGAGATCTGAAGTGCTGGCTGTGGCACGAGACCAGCTGGGGGCCGTTTCCATCGTCCCAAACCACAAGACACGCCCAGAGTTTTCCAGGGATGGCTACACTGCAAAATGCCAGGGGGCTATTGGCCCCCTACTGACACGTAGTGGGGCTTTTTAGTCAGCTGGCTTCCAATACCAAAAAGAAGGGGAAGGGCCAGAGAGAAATTAAGATCCTGAGACTGACAGGCCCCAGGGCCAATGGGGAGGGGCCAACACTCCAGGTCAGCTCGATTGACAGGACAGGCAGACCAATGCGGGAGTCAGGAGCTAGGATCCTGCCCTCCCTGGGAGAGATAAAGGGCAGAGCAGACGCAGACAGGAGCAGAGGGGCCAGAGAAGCAGCTGAGAAGGCCCAGCCCAGCCCAGCCCAGCCCAGCCCAGCCCAGCCCAGCCCAGCCCAGCAGCCTGGAGCCAGAGCAGCGCAGACCAGCCCGGGCTGAACTGCGGGGCCGGAGCCGGGACGTGGACGCTGGCAGTGCCACATGTAACCCTGCAGCTGGTGGTGGTGAACGGCTGGGCTGAGCGAGGGGTCCCTGGGCAGGGTCCAGCGCAGGGAGACGTCACCAGACAAGAGGCCTCGCAGGCTGGACTCGGGGGGGGGGGAGGGAGAGGAAACGACAAGGGGGCTGACACTGGGGGGAAAGGTCTGACCAGCTAGAGCCTGAGGGCGTCTGCCCCCTAGCAGGTGACCGACCCACAGTGTCACCGCAGCGCAGCCAGGGCCTGGCCAGGAGAGGAAGGGGCTGTGAACGTTCCTACGTCCCAGTGATGGCAGGCTGTGGTGTCCCCCTGCCCACAGTGCAGGGTCCTTGTTCCTTTAACCTGCCTCATTTTGTCCCTTATTTTTCCGACAGCTGCTTTTTAATCAGTTGTATTTGGCTGGGGATCAGTGGGCCAGGGAAGGATCTGGTGTGGGGAGAGCACCCCGCAGTGGGGACAGCCTATAAATCACATAGACTCATAGACTCATAGGTCAGAAGGGACCAATATGATCATCT